>CM028377.1:11783813-11851525 GCA_013146195.2 Codonopsis lanceolata
AATAATCTTTCTTGATACCAAATAAAAGAACCACAAAAAATTACATTCAAATGTTGGATTGGTAATTTTCAAATAACCTAAAAAGCACAAATGTTAATGTTATATATCTATAATATAAAATAGATCAGTCGGTTTTCAAAAGCTAACTATTACGCAGATTGGTTTTTACCAAACATACATGCATCGGGATTAATTTAGGTCACTAAGGGTTTCATCTCTCTATTAACCTCCTCTTCCTCTCTCTTCTTCTCTCTTATTCTCTCAACCTCCTCTTCCTCATCCTATTCATATTCGTATTCCTATTTTATTTCTCTTCCTCCTCTTCCTCTCTCTTCTTCTTTCTTTTTCCTTGGTTTATATATCTCGCCATCTCTTAATCTCGCCATCTCTCTTGGTTGATCTCTCTCTTTGGTCGGTTTCTCTCTCTTTGTAAGTTCTTAATTCGTTTGATTTTTGTTTTTGGTTTTTGAAGATTTGGATTTGGCCTGATTTTCCCCAGATCAGAATCACCGCCTCTATTTATGGAATTGGGTTGTTGTGCCATGGCTGTAACGATCTACTGCTCAAATCAATGCCCTAGGCTGAACACCCTTTTCATGGGTTTATATGTCTCGCCATATTTGGTTTTGTTTTTGGTTTTTTGAAGATCTGCCCATATCAGAATCACCGCCTCTATTTATCTGATTTTGCTCTAAATTTTTTTTGGGTTCTGGGTTTAAAAAAAATTATGCGTTCTGGGTTCAATTTTTCAGTACACACACTTTGTTAGTCTATCATAGGATGAGTTGAATCAACTTTACCAAGGTTTGGGTGAGAGCTCATTGTTGAATCAAGGGTTTAATTATTTTGGGTTCTGGGTTTAAAAAAAATTATGCGTTCTGGGTTCAATTTTTCAGTACACACTTTATTAGTCTATAATTGGATGAGTTGAATCAACTTTACTGGGTTTGGGTGAGAGCTCATTGATGATGAAGTGGAACCGGATGCATGTACAAAGCCTCTTTGTTAGTCTATAATATGTTATGTTATTATGAAACAAGCTTTGTTGGGTTTCAGCATTTGGTTTTTGTCATTACAAACCGTTAGTTGCTTATATGATTACAATTATTTAGTTGGTGGGTTTGGGTTTGGTTTCTCTGTACATTATATTAAGTTACGCTATTGATCAAGATGGTTAAATCTTAGGCCCTCTTTGTACAACTTTTCTTGGGTTCTCTGAGATCACAAATGTGTGAACTTTTAGTTATAAATCAATTACAGTTTCTTTAAATTTGGTTCCGATCATTGTCGAATACTATATAGATTATTCTTCATAGAATTAATATCCGTAAATGAAGATCAAAAAGAAAAAATTGTCCAAAATAGTTGGCCTGGTTTTAAACCAAGAGTTTTTAAACCACTGTAAAATTAATATGTGACATTTACTTTGGTCGATTTTAACATTACAACTAGGCTTCCCCAACGTAATATCTCGCATTTGTCTTTGGTTTTTGATACCCCTCTCTAAGTTGCAGAAAATATTAAATTATTACTACATTTTTTTATGATATGAAACCTCATATATTTTATTTTATCCAATGAGCTTTTAAATTATTTCATTCAAAAGAAAAAATGTTTTTATTTTAATTTTTTAGAAATGGAATAAGTAATAATATGTATAATCACTAATTGGGAATTCTTCCGATTTTTTATGTTGTTAAGACCACTCTAAAGAAAAACCGTTTTATTTTAATTTTTTAGAAATGGAATAAGTAATAATATGTATGACCACTAATTGAGAATTCTTCCGATTTTTTATGTTGTTAAGATCACTCTAAAAAAAAACTTTTTTATTTTAATTTTTAGAAAAGGAATAAGTGATTTTTTATATTGTTAAGACCATTCTAAAAGAAAAACTTTTTTATTTTAATTTTTAGAAATGGAATAAGTAATACTATGTATTTCCACTAATTGGAAATTCTTCCGATTTTTTATGTTGTTAAGACCACTCTAAAATAAAAACTGTTTTTATTTTAATTTTTAGAAAAAGAATAAGTAATAATATGTATAACCGCTAATTGGGAATCGAATAAAGGTAGTAAATTAGTGATACCCTGTCTAAGTGGTAGAAAAGCTTAAATTATTAATACATTTTTTTATGATATGAAATTTCATAAATTTTATTTTATCTAATGAGTTTTTAATTTATTTCATTTAAAATTAAAACTGTTTTTATTTTAATCTTTTACAAATGGAATAAATAATAATATGTATAACCATTAATTGGGAATTCTTCTGATTTTTTATTTTGTTAAGACCACTCTAAAAGATAAACTATTTTTATTTTTATTTTTTAGAAATGGAATTAGTAATAATATGTATAAATCGTATAACCACTAATTGGGAATTATTCGATTTTGATGTTGTTGGTTTATTTTTAATATATTTTTTAATACATCATTGTCAATTATGAGATATGTCAGTATTCGAATAAATCAATATACTTTTTTAATTTTGTAAAGATCAGATCAATGTACACTGTTAATAAATTCATAAGAACTTGGGGCTGGAGTACATGTATGTCACACCATACCCAGAAAAAAAATGTACTCTTTTTTAAATATGATTAAAACATATATTTATTTATTTAAATATTAACACCCTCCAATACTGACATCCTCCTCTCCTCACGCCGTGCCATAGGCACGGGCACAAATACTAGTATATATATCATTCAAAATCCAAATACATTGCAATGTTAAAACATTTCACAGATAAACAAATATGAAAATATAATAATTAATAGATAGAAGCCACTTCCACATGAATTTGATTTAAAAAGCATACATTATATATATATATATATATATATATATATATATATATATATATATATATATATATATATATATATATATATATATATATATATATATATATATATATATATAATATCTCTTTTTTTGAATGTTAGTTTAACCATTTCACACTTTATTTGATTCACACTATGATTGAAACACACACAATATAGTAAAACAAATTTGAATATTCCTTATTAATGTGTTTGTCAACGCAAATATATAATCCTTCAAAATTATTATATAATTGTTAATTACTTTATATTACAAACAACAAAACTAATGCAGTCTATTTAACAAATAAATAATATCATTAATAAACAAAGGAAGAAGAAAGTACATTTAAAAAGTACGACCTAAATAATACAAAATATAAAACATAACAAAATAAAACTACATTGAGAAAGTGACACGGAATTATTTAAATGCATTTTCTAGTTTGGAAAGACATGATTAGATGGAATTGAGCTATCTTCGTCATTTGTTAAGCCAAAAATGAATGAGAGTCTTGTGCATGTGAATGACGTAAACCGATATAGATGATAGTTTCTATTATTCTGTACTGATGTAATGACTGTAAAAAAATATTGGTTATTGAAATACAAGCATATAAAAATAAACAAATGAAAATTACTTTACTAATTAAATAGTCAAATATCAAACTGTTTGTTATATCTAATAAAAAAAATTGAAATCGAAAGAACAGACTCTAAACAGAACCTCCAATACTAAAATGTTAGGAATAACATATTCTGCAACATAATTTTTATACAACTATTCAATAACAAAAGTTATTGAGTCTTGGGAGAAGTCCTATAACATATCCTCTTCATCTCCTCCAACCCTTTGTTTCATGATTTCATTTACCGTCTTCCCCAAGAAATCCTAACATTGAATATCTTCAAACCATTTCACAGCTATGTTTCTTAGATTTTCTTTTTATTTTTTAAAATTAAATTTTGAGAATTTGTATAATACAAATTTGAATTTCAATTATTATTAAAAAAAATTGGGAGTTTGATTTAATTAAGTATGAAAAATATACATATATTATAGTTGATTAATTATATCCAAGTATATATCGATATGCATCTTTACTTTAATTTTTTTATATATAAAAATAGAAACTTAGATCTATCATATCTAAGAATTTTTTTAAGCATATGAGTTTTTTTTTTAATTTGTTTTTCAAAATGGATAAAAGAAAATCTTCTTATCCCAGCTTTTTATGTTGGACATTTGTTTTATAAATTTGATTTTGATAAAAAAAAATGGACAAATAAACATAATTATGCACTTTTTAACTTCAGATCTACACTTTATTTTTGGATCTGATGAAAATAGAAAAAAGCATCATAAATCCAGGGCCGGTCCTGAACTTTTGGGGGTCTAGGGCGAAAAGAAAATAAGGGGCCCTTAAAAAATATAAGTATATGAATTTTAGACAAACAATTTATTTGACTTTTCATCATTTGAAGTATTGAAAATGGATAATACTCATACATATAAGAAAATAAGTATTAAATAATTACTGAAAACTGTTATTTTTCATTCGTTAAAATAATTTACAATAAAAAGAATAAATTTAATCAAATTTTTTCTTTTATTTATGTTTTGACTTCTAGATGTATATTTTTTTTGGTAACATGTATTGTGCACTATAAATTCAAGTTTTAAAAAATCAACTAACAAAGCAAAGAATTATATAAACAAAAGAAATAATTAAAAATGATAGTAACATAACAATAAAATTTGATTTTTGCTTGAAATATTGATATTATATGCCCAATCAATTGTTATTTTTTATGACCCAGATAAAAAAATTGATGGTCAACTAACTTTTTTATAAGTAAATTTAGCGAACGCAAAATAAAATTAAGGTTGAATAACTCTACTAAAACTGAATACAAATTATTTATCTTTATATAGTAACTTTTTATTCATTAGGTTCCTGAGTAATTAAAACATATTTAAATAGATTTGAAGTTGATAATAAAAAATAAAAAAAAACTTAACCACAACAATTATACTTACAATACAAGTGGATGATAAAGATGAAATATTGTGAAATTATAAACATAGATTTCACATTCCCAATCTCATAAATGTTTTCTATATGTTTGAGAAAATGCTAAGTGTGTTTTAAGATGAGATAGCCATCAACTACAAATAATTTTAATTAATAGAATCAAATAATATAAATAAATTAGTTTTGAAAAATACTACACTTTTCAGGACGTTTGAAGCAGCTAAATAGTGATTTCCGTTAATTTAACTAACACTTTCTCTCCTAGTTTTCTCTTCTAATTTAATTTATGATAAATTAGTTTACAATATAAATAAAAAGTTACTGATAAAAGTAAACAATTAATTTAAGATAAATTTTATCACATTATCAAAAAAGCAAGAAGTACTCATGTTGGCATGACTGATGGGATTAATCTTCTTACCTCAAAAGAATGGCAGATATATTAATCTTCTCTTAGATTGCAAACACCTAAGGCATTCCAACTCAACTCCAACACTGGAGTCAACTCTGGAAACTAAGTAATAGTGAAAAGAGGAGATCAAGTATTCAAGTTTTCATATACTACTTGAAAAACATATGTTATGAGGCAATCAATTTTTCTATGCAGCTCTGGTAGATTCGCTGATAGCCAAGACCAAGAAGTGGAAGAAGAAAGAACAAAAGTTTTCTTATATGATGAGGTAGATTCCATAATTTGATTAATGTTGAGATAATATCAGATTGTTTCCCATCAATGTGAAGCATCTCAGCAAATATTATTTGGATGATTCATTTTTATACTAAAAAGTGGAATCCTAAATAAGCAAATATCACTGGTCTAATTTATTTGTATAAATTGTCGTTTGTATCATACAATTCTCCCTAATTGCCATTCAGTTATATTTTCAATGATGAACCATAGATACTTACCTGGAAATGATTGTTCTGCGTCATAGGTACCTCTTCTTGCAATGATGGAATAATATATGCTGAGGCAAGAAAAAGAAGAAGAGAAGCAGAGACTGAGGATTAGTATTATTTGCATTACGAAGCAAACTAAGTTCAACTAAAAATCAAGACAGGAAAATATTGTGGTCTCCTTGCTTTAGTATCTCAACATGTAGTGTTTCTTGAAGTCAGAATACAATATCATGGTAGGGCTGTAAACGAGCCAAACCAAGTTTTGAGTGTAAGAGCTCAACTCATTCATTTTTAACCAAGCTTCAACTTACTTCAGCCAAGGAGCCAATGTTCAAGCTCAACTCAATTACCACACAAAATAAGTTATAAAAGAGCCGAGCTTGAGCTTCACTCAAACCTAAATCAAAACATTGCTATAAATCTAATAAATTATACATAAACTGTATATGTTTTGTGATTGCGAAGCTTATTCGAGCTGGAGTTGTTTACACCTATAGCCTATGTTCGAGCTCAACTTGAACCGAGCATGAGCCGGATAAGCTAGAGCCGACTCAATTTCTTAAACAGCCCTATTCCCATGAAATAAACTCAAAATTCACAATGGCCCTTATTTGTACAGCTATATACTACTTTTTGAAAGATGTCATCTCCTTTCAGGAAAAGAAGAAGGTGCAAACTCAAGAAGTAAACGTTCCGGATAATGTATTTGTGACCAAAGCCAAATACTACTTGCCGGCGCCTTCAGCATGTAAGCTTGAATGGGGGTTTTGGTAATGCTTCCCCTATAAACAAAAGGCTTTCTCTGGGCATTCAGCAGCTAGGATCAAATAGCATCAATTCACCAACCCAAGGCATATCCTTCATAAAGGAAGGGAAGAAGTCACATGGACATAAGAAGTTCACTCGAACTAGCCTAGGGCTTATAGATTTTATCACATTTGATTTAGACGTGTTTCTCTTTATTAGGATACTAAATTTTTCATGGTAAGTGTTTTTTTCCAGATAGATTTTACCCGTGCTCATAGATTTTAATATTTCAATTACCTATTCATACGTTCAATTTTGAATACCTTATTTATTTATTTTCAAATTATTCTAATTAAAAATTTTAATTATTTATTACAAGTTTAGAAAATCATCTTATTATGAACAACTTTTGCAAAAAAAAAAAAATTATTAAAACCGAACAAACGGTACTATCTATATATATTTTTTATTTTTTTTCCTACCAAAAATTAAAACCTAATAGATTTTAAAATCGGTGCCTCCTTTATACATAGTAACATTTGATTAATACTTTCAATTACATGACTATATGATCAATTTTGAATATTTACCTTATTTTTTCAGTTTTTTCAAATTATTGTAATTTAAAAAAATAATTATTTATTACAAGTTTAGAAAATCATATTATTATAAACAACTTTTGCAAAAAAAAAAAAACTATTAAAACAATGTATATGGTACTAAATATATCTATATGAATTCTTTTTTTTTTCCTGCCAAAAATTAAAATCTGATAGATTTTCAAACCGGTGTCTCCTTTATACATGGTAAAAGATTATTTTTTTTTACCATTTTTTGTTATCAAAATTAGTTAATACTAGATAAATTCTATCACATTTTATTTTAACGTTTCCACTTGATTAGTACTCCAAATTTTCATGGTAAAAGTTTTTTTTTGTGGATAGATTTTATCATATTTGATTTAAAACTCCTCAATTCTCATGGTAGAAGTTTTTTTAATTTTTATTATTTTACCATAACTCGGTCAATTTAAAATAAATTTTATCTAATTTGATTAAACGTGTTCCACCAACACCACAAACAACCACTATGAAATAACTTACAAATTCTATCAACAGAATTCGCATGAATTTTCGGTTTGATGATTAGGCGTGATCTCATGTTTTTTTAATTTATTAATTATGTGGACATCTTGCTGTTGTTGGTTCATTCAAATAATTTGAAAATTCTATCTACAAAATTAAATTTTAGAAACAACACTAAGTCAACTGTGCATCGCACGGGTAATAACCTAGTTAACTATAACTAAAACAGAAGCCGCTGCTGACACGTGGCAGCTTTCTGTGAAACTGGAAAAGCTTTAAATGAAACAGGTGCTGACACATGGCATGAATTTTTTTTTTTGCCAAATATTGCTTAATTTAAAAACTAAAATTTATCCAATTTGTTAAGATTTGGATAAGGAAGATACTCACCATCTATCAAGTATTAAGATAAGTTCATTTTTTTATAAAAAAAAATACCTTATCTTTAAAGATTATTATTAACAGTAGAGTAAATCTCATTTTAAAAGATAGTTACAAATCAAATCCATGTTTTTGAAATTACAAATCTTTACCGACAAATTCGGAACAAATTCTCATTAACTGACTGAGATGATGTTATATTGAAGGTTATCCCAAAGATTATATATATCTGGGAGAGAAAATGTGGAGAGTTGTGCCCGTGCAGCAAATAAAAGCACGATTGGCGAAAGGAAGATGTACATTCCATGGGTGATGAGGTAATTATAGTCAAGCTTAACATATTTTAACTTGATTGCCTTCTAGAAATCTGGAAGATTTAGCGATGTAGTAGATAATAAGGGTCTTCTGCTTTTCTTCACATGAACTGGATTTTCACTTCTACCGGGGAATTCCCAACAAGCAATGACTGCATCCCATGAAGAGCTACCTAGCATAGGGTAGTAAGGATGCCAACTACAATCTCTTACAATCTGCTCGTGGTAATCAAGTCTTACTACCTATGCTCCACTCGCCTATTAAAGAATTAACCAAAGCAACCATTCATTCAAGGAAACATGGCCACCAAAAAGCACAAAGAAATCATATTTATGTTTGCATCAATTGGCAGCCTGAGTTGGGGCATATGTTAAGGGGTAAAGTTACGGAAAACAAAAAAAACTGATTCCATACACCATTCTTGTGTTCAAACGAGCACTAACATCTTAAAGTAAAATAAATCAATTAAGAGTAAAATAGATAACCCTTTTTTTTCACTCTTTTTTTCCATGCTAGAAAGTTGAAAACACTTGGTTAGATCATTGCTACAAAAAGAAGGACATTGTCAATTGTTGAAACGAGCATTGCTACAGAACCAGATATTTGATATAGAAAGTTTACAGACTTGTAGATGGTGAGTCCTACCAATTAAGTAACCATGAAGAGTTCAATGATCCATCTATCCAATTAAGGGGAGATCGAGCCACCAAAAATAATCTACTTCCTTCTCTTCTGCATATTCACTGTACTTGCTCACAACAGCATGGGGTCCATACATTTCCATTTCTTTTTTGACCATTTCCATTTTAAGGATTAAAGTAGTTTTACATTTAACTTTAATAATTAAAAATAGCTTTCCTTTTAAGTACAATACCCCAAGGGGAAATATGGAAACTCATGAAATTATCAACTTAATAATCTAATATACTTGCTAAGATTTGAAGCAAAATATTTCTTAATTACCTTTCTTAAAGAGTCCATCATCTCTTTTTATTTTTCTTACTGGGGATAGTTTGGAAGAAGTCTTCCATCTTATTACTCTTTTTGAAATAATGTTTTTATTCCATGATTAGATGTTTATATTAATTGATAAGTCTCGCTCTAATATGAATAACACAGACAAGCATACAATATTCTAATATAGTAAAGTTAAAGAAGAGTCTATGCTCACTACAATTTTTGTTTATCCTCTGCAACAATATAAAATTAATTAAATGATTGTTGTTATGACACAATTACCCTTCAAATAATATTTGTCTTTGTAAATTAATTTTTTTTGTAGCTTTTTTGATCTTTCTAAATAAATTATACTACTTCCTCCGTTTTCAAATAATTGTCTTCTTTTCATTTTTTTATCTGTTCCAAAATAATTGTTCTCTTTCAAAAATTTTATTTTTAAGAAAACACTTTTACCACTTTATACTTACTTTTTCTACATACTTTAATTATAACCACATGTTCAAGGACATTAAAGAAAACTACACATTATACAAATATTTATAATACAATAAATTATTTTTTCCTAAACCATGTGCCGGGTCAAAGAGAACTATTATTTGAAAATATAGGGAGTACTATCTAATTGTCAACACTAATAAAATAAATTGTAAATCTTCAAAATAAATTTGGTTGTAAAGAAATTATGTGCTTCCATAGTGTCATCTTCCTTTGAAATGTTAAAAAAAATTACTTTGATAAATACTAAAATAAAATTATTAATTTCATTTTCTTTAAGAAAAAAATTAAAACTATTTGAAATTAAAACTATTAATTTCATTATTTTATTTTTTCTTGAAGTAAATTGAGTTGATCAAGTTGTAGTTGGTTAAGTAAATTTGAAATTCATTTTACACCCGCCCATCTCTGCAACAACTTCATAAGATAATAGATTAATTTAATTAAATTGTTTCTTTTATATTGTATTAAGTATTAATATATTAATTTCAGTATTTACCATATTTTAGATTTGTTCAAAAGATTTTAATTATAACGAGTTTGGAAAATTCTCTTGATGATAAACAGCTTTTGCAACAAAAAAAAAATCTTAAAACCGTGTATCACACGAGTATAAATCTATGAGAATTGATAAAATTAATATGGTAAAATTAATTATTTATTACAAGTTTAGAAAATCGTCTTATTATAATTTTTTTTACAAATAAAACAAAAACTATTAAAACTATGCATATGGTACTAAATATATCTATATAATTTTTTTTCCTGCAAAAAATTAAAATCTGATTGATTTTAAAACAAGTGCCTCCTTTATACATGATAAAAGTTTTTTTTTACCATTTTTTGTTGACAAAATCGGTTAATATCAAATAAATTTTATCACATTTAATTTTAACATGTTTCACTTGATTAGTACTTCAAATTTTCATGATAAAAGTTTTTTATTTGCGGATAGATTTTATCGCATTTGATTTAGACGTGTTTCAATTGATTAAAACTATTAAAGTCTGATAGATTTTAAAATCGGTGCCTTCTTTAAAACAATGTGTATGATACTAAATATATCTATATAAATTCTTTTTTTTTCTGCCAAAAATTAAAGTCTAATAGATTTTAAAACCGGTATCTCCTTTATACATGATACTATATATATATATATATATATATATATATATATATATATATATACAATTTTTTTTTGTCAAAATTGATTAATACCAGATAGATTTTATCACATTTGATTTTAACATGTTTCAAGTAATTAGTGCTCCAAATTTTCATGGTAAAAGTTTTTTTATTTTTGGGTAGATTTTATCACATTTGATTTAGACATATTTCAATTAATTAAAACTCATCAATTCTCATGGTAATTTTTTTTATTTACCATTTTTTTCTTAAAAAATCGGTTTGTACCGGATAGATTTTATCACATTTGATTCATATAAGTTTAATTTGATTAGGACTCCTCAATTCTCATGTTAAAAGTTTTTTAATTTTTATTATTTTACCAATACTCAATCAATTTAAAATGGATTAGTTTATTTTCTTAAAAAATCGGTTTGTCCCACCAATACCACAAACAACCACTACGAAATAGCTTACAAATTCTATCTACAAAATTCGCATGAATATTCGGTTTGATTGTTCGGTGTGATCTCACGTTATTTATTTATTTATTAATTATGTGGACATCTTGCTTTTGTTGGTTCATTCAAATAGCTTACAAATTTTATCTACCAAATTAAATTTCAGAAACAACACTAAATCAACCATGCATCGCACGGGTAATAATCTAGTTTATAATAAACAAGAATGAGATTGCTAAGATCAAAGGAAGTCATATTTTAAAACAATTATTTATTTTTTATTTTTATTCCAAACGTGTGCTCTTGCGAACGCGTGATTGCAGTCAACACTCAACAGTGATAGTCTCATAGAAACGTTACTTCTCAAAATCAATTACTAAGAAAAATTGCCCCAAAGTAGATTTTGTTCGAATTTATAATATTCCTAAGCTAATTTAGTTATGGGACATTCTTTGTTGACAATGGTCACTCCAGTAGTCCACTCCATCTGAGTTCAAAAAGTGGTGCGACCCAACGCACACCATTTTCTATCTTCTCGTTCTCAAATTCTTTGTCACCATTGTCTATCTTCTCCTCAGTTTCACTTTACTCCCCCTCCAAGCAACATTCACCATTAATTATGTCCCTTGTTCTTTTCATCGTAAGAGGTTTCTCCGTTTTGGTGACTTTATCATCTCTATTCTTGGTTGTTTTGCCACGGCCATACTTTCATATAGCTCTTTTCGTGATGGTTTGGATCGCCCCATTCGACGATTTTATTTTCAATATACTCAAAAAGTTCTGGTGTCATTACCTTCTTGAGTGCCAATTCATCCCACCTTCAATATACTCGTGATGGTTTGGCCGTATTAATCATTTCACTTCTCAATCCCAACAAGCCCCAGAAAATGCAGCACCAACTACTATGTAAATAATAATTTATTATTAAAAATGTTATATTTTTATTTAAAGTTTATCCTGCTTTTTGAGATGCAAAATTATTTATTAAATTATTGTAATCGATTTCACTCAACAATTCTTTTTCAATAGATAATAAAGCTAGTCTACTTAATCTTTGTTGAGACATTATCGATCTTAGATAAGATTTTATTAATTTTAGCTTAGAAAACGCATTGTTAGCATTATTCTATAATTTGAAAATAATCAACCCTTAATATATAATTAAGTATGTCCTTTGGTGTATCATTCTTCACTTGTATAATTTCTCTTAAAATTTTTAGTTTCATAAATAGATTTAATCCCTCAATATCAGAGTTGTCATTATGTTTTAATGAATTTTCAAGGTTAAGGCAATTTTCTTTTAAATTTTCATTATTCAATTACCTTAATTTCTCAATGCTAAATAAAAAACCAAAATTATCTTGATACATTTTAAATTGTTCAAATCTACTTTGAAATGAAGAGATTGTTTTATCTAGTATGTAACAGTAATTTTTTTTTAGGCCTCTTATTAGGTGAGGCCTAAAGCCCTAGCTTACGACAGCACCAACACTTGTGTCAAGTTGATCTTGATCGACTTGATGGATTTTCTAACATCATCATAAGAAAGACCATGATGGATTGGAAGGAGAGTACTAGTGGTTGCTGTTTTGTTTCATTTTTTCTTTCTCTGGTTATGTAAGTAAATATAGTTAAGGGTTTGCTCTACATCCTCCCGCTGCCACTACGACTACGCTCCCACAACTGCCACCGCTACTACGTAGTTCAACAAGACGATGATGATGACTAATTGACGATGAAGAGGAAGGGTTTTCTTTTTCTTTTTTCGCATGCTTGTTTAATCATATAGGTGATTGTGATGGGTGCGGTGCATCAGAAAATGTTCTAGTAATGTTGTATAGTAGTGAATACAAATTCCAAACATATATATCTATATACAGTGGCGGATCCAGAGATAAACTTCAGCGGTGTCACAAATTAATACTATTACATAATTTTTTTGAAAATTACAATTGTCCCCTATTTCAGCAAATTCATCAGACTTTAACCTCTAATTCCAGCAAATTCATCAGACTTTAACCTCAAATAGTCAAATTCAAAAATCAAAAGCCCTAATTTTGGATAAATAGAAACAATTCCAACAAATTTATCAATTAAACTATCAAATTAATTAATCAACTACACAAAATAACAAAAAAATATTTAATGGTTCCAGCAAATTCATCATAACATAGACTTAAGACTTTAATGATTTTGTGATTTTTGTCAAAAGTCAAAAACCCCACAACCACAATTTTCATTTTCCACTTTCCAGCAAATTCATCATAACATTTGTGATTTTTGTCAAAAGTCAAAAACCCCACAACACAACCAACCACAATTCACAAATGACAAATCCTGAAAATTGAAATCCGGAAATCCCAAATTCCCAAATCCCAATTCACACAGCCACCACCGCCACATCATGAAGTAAGTCGAAGAACCCAAAATATTTGGTAATTGGTACTAATTTGGTATTCCTAATTTCGAATTTACTATGCACAATTGCACAAAGCGTAAATTTCAAGATTTGAAGTGAATAAGTGATTACGTGAAGAACGAAGATTAGAGAAATAGAGAAATAGAGAAAGGATATTACGGATTACCTAGTCTGCTCTACGCGACTACGCCCGCCTGTCGCCGACGAGTCACCGCCTCGCCGGCGGTGAGTACGACTACGAGTACTCCTCGCCTCCTTCCTCCTTGACTCTTCCAAGTTCTAGCCGCCAGACTTTCAATTTCAGTTCAGCTTCAGCTTTCCGAATTTCGGCTTCAAGAATCAAGATTCAATGCTCAATTGCTCAAGCGGTCAAGCTCGCTAGTCCTTGCTTTGCTTGCTGCTCCGGCTTCGGTGTCGCTCGACAGACTCACAAATCGCAATCGCATCGCGATCACGCTTTGATTTTTGGGTTTGTGGGAGGTGTGCGCAAAGTAACCCTAGATTTGGTGGAAAAGTTTTTGAAGCGGTGTCACTATGTAAAACGCTTTTACATAGTAAAAATTAAAAAAAAAATTGAGAGGTGCACCTGCCCCCCAAGTGGTAAAGATACATCCGCCCCTGTCTATATATATATATATATATATATATATATATATATATATATATATATATATATATATATATATATATATATATATATATATGCAAGTTTGATTGTTGCCCGCTAATTCTCCTATGTTTCCTTTCTTCTTCTTCTTTTCTCTTCCCCGTTCGCATATGGACAATTCTCGTGAGTCAAAATGGTCTGGAAGTGAGATGTGGATACGGGCATCATTCTTTATTTGGATGCTGAAGGTGGGAACTCTGTAATGTTCTCCCTTGAATTTGAGGGCTTGCGCTATATGTTGGCACTAAGCATCCCCGCAGGGCAATGCTAGGGCCACTCTCATTTTGTACCAAAATATGGATTTTTTATTCAAAAATCATATTTTATATATTCTATTCCACCGTTGGAATATTGATACATCACATATATACATTGTAAATAAACAAAATTACTTACCAATTTACATGGGTAAAACTGATGTACGCGATGAAGACATCGATCAACAATAATAAAAAACTAGAGATAAGTATACCATTAGTCCATGAACTTTGGCCGAACACATCATCAGTCCCCCAACTTCAAAAAGTTTTACCACTGACCTAAGTAGGCCTTTTTTGCTCATCGAAGGTCCCTAACCCTAACGCCATTTGTTTATTTCTATTAAGTGAACATGTGCCACTCACATGCACAAAATAGGGTTATGTATAACATCATCAAAGTAAGGGGGCAAAGTGAATATAAACCACTCCCTCTGTTGCCGCTATGTACGTGCTGGGCACGAGAGTTCAGAGAAGTCAACGCGACCGTCGTGGTTCCAGTCAACCGACAAGATCATGATCATCTCTACTCTGTCAATCTCACCAGCCTCCGGGAATCCCAGTTTCCCAAGCACAACTTGCAATTCCAAGGCCGAAATGTAACCGTCTCCGTCCTTGTCAAACACCTTGAATGCCTCCGTCAGATCCGCCTCATCTTGCTTATCGCCGGTCGTCTTCGTGGTTGCCTCATCATCCGTTTGATCGGCGGAGGCGTCTACGCCGAAGATGAGGTCGTCTCAATAGATCGGTGAAGGGCCTCAAAAATAATAAGATTTTTTTCCATTTGTTTTATCTCTTTAAGCTTCAATCTCTCTTGGTTGCTGGGTTTGAGGGGAGAAATACGTGGAGAATAGAGAGGAGAGAGAAAAGGAGGTGGGAGAGTGAACTGGGATGGAAAAAGACGAAAATAATCCGCACATGGAAGACCACGTGCAAGTTAACGACATTTTAATAACGGAAATGGATGTGAGGAGGTTAAATGAGACAAATGGCAACCTTGAATGCTAAAGTGGAACAAACCTTAATTTAGGTGGTAAAGTGTGATTGGTAAAAACTTTGAGGGATAAAAAGTAATTTGGCCTAATAATAATGTTTTATAAAATTACAATTATCGACGCTTAGAACTATGAACATTAATTTCAAGCTTTGTTTGCTATCCTTGTCGTATTTATGAACATTTTTTCATTTATAACTTAACCCAAGACTTAAGAGTAAGCTCCACTTGGCACTTGCTGGCTACTCCCAACTCCCAACTCCCAAATATAATTATGTCCCTCAATAATATTTATTTTGGCCCACTTTTATGCGTCGTTTGAGAATGTATAAATCCCACCACCCCCTGCCTCGTAATTTCCCTTCCCCCTTCCATCCTTCGGTAATTTGGTATAAATAAATCCTTTTGGACGTAAAGTTTCACTGAAAAAATTTCTTCTTTTAAAAATATGACTTCCTTTGATCTTAGCAATCTGATTCTTGTTTTCATTGAAATTATATTCAATCATCTAAAGAATGATAATAATAATAAACATCTTTTCATTGTCAAGTTCTTTGTCACCATTGTCTATCTTCTCCTCAGTTTCACTTTACTCCCCCTCCAAGCAACAGTCACCATTAATGATGGCCGTGTTCTTTTCAAAGTAAGAGGTTTCTCCGTTTTGGTGACTTTATCATCTCTATTCTTGATTGTTTTGCCACGGCCATACTTTTATAAAGCTCTTTTCGTGATGGTTTGGATCACCCCATTCGACGATTTGATTTTCAATATACTCAAAAAGTTCTGGTGTTATTATCTTCCTGAGTGCCAATTCATACCACCTTCGTTCTCTATTGGCCGTATCAATCGTTTCACTTCTCAAACCCAACAAGCCCGAGAAGATGCAGCACCAACTCTTGCACCTGCACAAGATGATCTTGATCGACTCGAAAACGGATTTTCTAACGCATCATCACAAGAGCTGCCAGTGCCAAGCCATGATGGATTGGAAGGAGATTCTCCCTAAAGTTAAGGGTTTGCTCTATATCCTCCAGCTGCCACTACAACTACGCTCCCACACTACGCCACCGCTACTACGTACTTCAACAAGACGATGATGATGACTAGTTGATGATGAAGAGGAAGGGTTTTCTTTTTCTTTTTCGCATGCTTGTTTAATCTTATAGGTGATTGTGATGGTTGCATCAGAAAATGTTCTAGTGCTGTTGTAGTGAATAAAAATTCCAAACATGCAGGCGTTTGAATGTTTGTCGGTACGTAAACTGCGGCAAGTTTGATTGTTGCCCGCTAATTTTCTTATGTTTCCTTTCATCTTCTTCTTTTCTCTTCAATTCCCCGTTCGCATTTGGACAATTCTTGTGTGTCAAAATGGCCTGGAAGTGAGATGTGGATAATGCCATCATTCTTTATTTGGATGTTGAAGCCTTGAAGGTGGGACCTACTGGGAATCTTCTTTAAATTGTTGTCGCCGCTTTGCAAGTAAACTGCCACATCATATATATATGCAAGTTTGATTGTTGCCCGCTAATTCTCTTATGTTTCCTTTCTTTTTTTTCTTTTTTTCTAACGGGGCGTGGGAAGGGATCGAACCTGAAACCTCACACATTGTGATCCTATCTCTACCACTGAACCACCCCCTTAGGGGCTCTTATGTTTCCTTTCATCTTCTTCTTTTCTCTGCAATTCCGGCCCCGTTCGCATTTGGACAATTCTTATGAGTCAAAATGGCCTGGAAGTGAGATGTGGATACGGGCATCATTCTTTATTTGGATGCTGAAGGTGGGAACTCTGTAATGTTCTCCCTTGAATTTGAGGGCTTGCGCTATATGTTGGCACTAAGCATCATGCGGGGTAGTACTAGGGCTACTTTCATTTTGCACAAAAATTTGAATTTTCTATTGCAAAATCATATTTTATATATCCTATTCCACTGTTAGAATATTGACACATCACACATATACATTGTAAATAAACAAAATTACTTACCAATTTACATGGTAAAACTGATGTAAACGGTGAAGACATCACCGATAATAAAAACTAATAAATCCATTATTATCGCTATTTAAGAATATATTAGTTTTCAATGAAAAACCCCTATATATCAGTTTTATATTTTTATTAAACTAATTTCTCTCCAAAACTTCACTAAAACATGGACGCCGACACAGGTAACAAGTCATGCGAATAAAAATATAACTAAATCAGTAATCATTTCGGTAAAATCAAAGCTTCATTGAAAATTGTTAAGTAATGGAATCTATTAGTTTTTCATTGAAAATTGATATATTAGTTTTTTAATTAAGTAATTCCTCTCAAAAACTTCGTGAAAACATGGACGCTAACTACTAAGGGTCTAGATCAGAATCATCGAATCGTGGAATCGGACCGAACAAAACTAAATCAGTTGGTTTAGTTTGGTTTTGGATGAAAACGGTTCGCTTTTAGTTTCAAAAATGGGAAAACCACTCTGTTCAGTTTTGTTAACTATTCTGAACCTTTAGATAATCTAATATATATAATATAGACCCTTGTTTTAGTCATATATATATATATATATATATATATATATATATACCAAATCAAACAAAATTTTGATTGTTGGATGACTTTTATTTCTTCCACTGTATGTGTTTATTTTGAAATTTGTATTATTTTCTTTATAATAATTTATTTTTAGTATGCTATGTTCTAATGTTTGATGTTAATTCCAAATTAAAATCTTATGATCATTGTTATTTTTAATGTTGGTTAAGTTGATAATTTTTTTATATAAACCACAAAACCGAATCAAACCAAACCAAGTGGTTTGGTTCGATTTAAAATTTTTGGAACCAATAAGGAATGGTTTGGTTCGTAGTTTTGACCTAAACCAAACCAAACCGAACCACGTACACCCATAATGTCGACACAGGTATCAAGTCATGCCAATAAAAATATAACTAATCATCATTTCGGTAAAACTCAAGGCTTAACTGAAAATTGGTAAGTAATGGATCTATTAGTTTTTCATTGAAAATTAATATATATGTTTTTCAATGAAAATATAAAAATGATATACGGGGTTTTTCATTAAAAATTAATATATAAAGAGCGATAATAATGGATCTATTAGGCTTTATTTTCCGATAAAATTGGTGGAGGGAATTGGTTTTCTCCTATGATATCTATCGTTAACATCAGTTTTACCATGTAAAACCCAAACTAGACCATACACACAACAACCCACTCTCTACCCTCTCCGGTCGGCAAAATCTCCCTCCATTTCGGTCTCTCTCTCTCTCTCTCTCAACTCTCGCACATAAACCAAAAACCACAACCCACTTAAATCACCCCCACTCTCCTACTCCATCTCTCATCAAACCCAAACCCAAATACACACACAACTCTCTCATTCGGCTCTCGCTTCCATTCTAAATTCAATCTCTCACAAACACACTCTGCAATATCATTTCCAACCGAAACACAACCACAACAAAGTCTTCCTTTCTCTAGGGAACAAGACAAGGGGAGCACACTTGCAATAGCCTAAACTAGGTTGTAGGGGTAAAATAGGAACCTCATATTTTATCTAATTAATTGATGTTCCCTTTCTTCGTCCTAAAGTCATGGTAAGATATTATCATATTCAAAACACTTCTAAAAAACTATTAAGTGTCCTTGATTAAATTGACAAAATCTTTAGTTAGATTGTTTGACATAAATTAGGAAAGTAGTTTTTGAAAACTATTGTATTTCCAAATCTTTTCTTCTCTTGGAGTTGTTGTGCTTTCCTTCTTGTGTAGGACTCTTGTTCAAGCCCTTAGAGCATCCACAACGGTTGCACCCTGAAACACCCTTTATATAACCCCCTAAACCTTTTTAGGAGCCCTTTAAAAAAGTTTCAATTCCAATGAGCACCCTCTATATAACCCTTTGAATTGGTGACGTCTTAACTAACAGACGTAACTACTAATTTATTTCTATTTTTTATTTTTTTTTATTTTCCTACCGCAATTGAAATAAAATATTTATACTTTTAAATTTTATATTTTATGAAAAATATAGTATATGTTTTGATTATATCAATTATTTTTATTTAAAGAAAGTCTTGTCACGCTTTTTAATATTATCAATATACCCATAATTTTAAGTTATAAATAATAAAAAAATGGAAATGATAGTGCAAAAAATACACTAAAGTAATTAAAAAAGAAAATGGAAAAAATGGGAAAGCATACCATCATCAAAGTAATGATGTGAGTTGGGTTGTTTATTTAATTCATAGGCTCTCCACTCTAGCACATCAAAATTTTGGCCAAAAACTGGATGTTCTGATCAAGCCAAAAAAAATTCAGTTTTTGTCGCCTTCTTTAAATTTTGGAACCAATTTTTTGAAAGAGAACGGATATTAGGAAGAAGACCAATGGAAAAGAAGATAGGTGGGGGAGAGAGAAGAAAGAGATGAATGGAGGCCGGCTAATACTCACCCAATAAGTTGGGGGAGAGTTAGCTTTTTTTAGGGATAGGGTGATTGATAGGGTGTCCACTGTGGGGCTTAAGTGTGGTAAAAAAAACCCTAAAAAAGTTTTAGGGTGTTAATAAAGGGAACCACTGTGGTGCTCTTATATATTGAAGACCTAGGTTGCACGGAAACAGATACGCGGACACGGGGATACACGATTTTTGAAAAAATATAGGACAAGGGTATTGGGTTAATGTGTAAATATTTAAAATATAAAGACCAAAATGTATATATTCAAAATATAGGACCAAATTATAAATATTAAAAACAATAAGCACAAAATAAATATTTCTATTTTCTAACATACCAATATGTAAATATAGACTATACACTGAATCTATGTATACAAACTCTAGACATTCACAATGTATTATATACATCGAAGAGAGAGAAGAGAAAAACATAGAAATACAGACTATACACTGAATCGAAGTGTCGAAGGGTCGAAGGGAGAAAGTTAGAAATTTCAGAAACCCTTTCACAAAATCGACAAGAAGACAACAAATGAAGAGGCAAAGATTGAAGAATACTTGATTCAGATGGTTCGAACTTCGATCAAAGAGAGAGAAAAGGCGCACGCAGGGAGAGAAGGTCGAAAGGGGCAAGTGGCCGGCAGCGGAGGCGGATCTGTCGATGGTCGGCAACGATTGGGATTTCAGAGGCTAGGGCACGTTTCAAGTCTTCGTCTCTTTGAGAGGAGTGAGAGGAGTTTAGACAATATCAAATTTTTTTTCCGACAATATCACATATACCCAAATTTGTCCGACTTTAAAGGTACGTATCCCGACCTCCAAGGTCGTACCTGTGTCTGTTTCCAATCTTTATGAAAATTCAAATTCGACCCTAAAACGTATTATGGGTGTATCCAGCGTGTCCAAGCCGTATCCATGTCCTCGCTGTGTTGGATACGGAATACGGTAGCCAGCAGACGTGTCCGTGCAACATAATTGAAGACTTCAGGCAGACGATGAAGACGAAAAGAGTTCTAGAGAAGACATACAGACATACACAAATTCTGAGAGAAACTGTGAACTGCTCCTGAAGGTTGAATGCAGCTTCATCACAAGCTGCATTGCTGTTTTGGCTGTTTGCATTCTTAGTTTCTAGGAAGCTTATTTTTAATCCCACGTTTTCTATACTCTATTTTTGTGAGTTTTTCCTCTCCAAGACTTGTTGCCTTGTGAGAGGTTTGGTGTTTCTGTGACTTCATATTTGTTTAGTTAAAAACATATCATTCTTTTAATGAAATCCTTTTTGGTCATGAGGCTCGATCTACAAGCTTAGCTTGTAGATTGGTTGAGTAATCCTTGTTTTATTACTGCTTTAATAAACCCAAGACTTCCACTGTTAACATATTTGATTTTCTGGTCAATGCACCTCGGATGCAGCTACATCACAAGCTGCATTGACAGATTCCTTGAATCCTAGCTAATATTGATCTTTTGATTGGTATCAGAGCCTTCTCTTGACGACACTAAGAGTTGATTCTGATTGTAGCCATGATGGATTCTCAACATGAGAATGTTGTTCGTCCTCCTACCTTAACTAATGTGAATTATTCAATTTGGAAAGTTAAGATGCATATCTTCATCAAATCAATTGATGAGGGAGCGTGGCTTGCTGTTCTGAATGGTTGGACTCCTCGATCCTAAGACTACTGATAATGATAATGATATAAAAATCACTAAAGAAGCAGATTGGACTAATGAAGATAGAAACACAGCCTCCTTCAATTCAAAGACTCTTTCAGCCATATACAAAGCTTTAGATGCCAACACTTTTAGGGTGATTGCTAATTATGTATCTGCTAAAGATGTGTGGAAGGCCCTTCAAACCTTATGTGAAGGACCTGCCAGTGTTCGTGCTTCAAAACTCAGGTTGCTTACCATATAATTTGAGAACACTAGGATGAATGAAACTGAGGATATCATGTCTTACTATGGTAGGTTGCTTGATATGTCTAATTCTACTCTTGCATTAGGTGATCCTATCACCAATAATCGTCTTGTTAGTAAGATGATGCGCACTTTGCATGAAAGATTTAATACTAAAATTTTTGCTATTGAGGAAGCTCATGATATGATAAAATGGGTTTTGATAGACTTGCTGGTATTCTCCAAAACTTTGAATTAAACCTCAATGAACAAATTAAGCAAAAAAGCAAATGTGTAACATCCTCTAGTTCTTCTGTGAAAAGCATTGCTTTACCTTCAGTTATTGATGTCTCTCCTGATCGCATTGAATTACATAAAGAAATTGAAGAGTCTAACTTTGGAGAAGATTCTATGGCTCTTTTGACTACCAAGTTTAAGAACATTTTGAAAGCCAAAGGTCAAAATAGAACTCCATCTTCAAACTCCAAAACCTCTTTTAAACCTGATCCTAGTAAGTTTACTCCCAAAGAAAACTCTTTTCAAACTCATGAAAAACCTTTTACCAATCCTTTTGCTACAAAATCTACTTACAGTGGAAATAATATTTATTCTATTCAGTGCATGGAATGTCAAGGATTTGGTCATTATGCTAATCAATGTGCTAATACTTTGAGAAAGAAGGGTCTAAATTTTTCTGCTACTCTTAGTGACAGTGATGATGAAGATCCAAGTGATCTCATCACTCTCACAGCTGTATACAACCTTCAGACTAATCTTGCAGGTTTTTCGGGTGATGCTTCTCCGGATGCAGCTGCATCGGAAGCTACATCAGACAGAAGTTGGTATGCCTTTACTTGTCTTAACTCTTCTATCACTGAAGATGGTGCAAAATCTAAAACAGAACTATTGGAAGCCTATAAAGATTGTACAATGATTGGGAAAATAGGGCTCTACGAGTTACAATACTTGGGAAGACAAATGAAACACTCAAGAAAGTGAATAAAGATCAAAAAGAGTGTATCACTAGACTGGCGTGTTTGCTTACTAAGAAGGACGTAGAGCTTGAAAATCTGAAAGAAGACCTTAACAAAACTAATGAGACCGTGGCAAAATGGAATTCAAGTCAACACAATCTTGATTATATGTTGAAGTCCGGAAATAATGGTAAGTCTGGACTTGGATTCATGCCAAAGACATTTGTTAAAGAGGGTGAAGGTACATCTTCTGAACCAAAACAGTTTACACAAAATTTTCAAAAACCAAATTTCTTTGAAAAACTAAAAACTAGAAAAAGAAACTTTGTGTCATTATTGCCACAAACCTGGTCATATCCAGCCCTTTTGTTACCAGAAAAAGTCAAACCATGCTGAGGAGGTTAGGCAAGCATACCTGGTTTGTAACCAGATGCAGCACCGGATGCAGCTGCATCTGAAGCAACATCAGCCAAAAAATTCCAGAAAAGTGTGGGTACCCAATGGGAGTTACAGAAATATTAACTCTAAGTATTGTGAACCATTTGATATATGTCCTGGTGCAAAGTGGTCTGATTTAGAACAATGTAATGTTACCTTCACATATTTGAAATCTCATATTGTTGGATCATGGTATTTTGATAGTGGGTGTTGAAGACATATGACATGTTCTATTGAGAATTTGAAAGGCTATGAGAACATCAATGGAGGATCTGTGACCTATGGAAGGGGTGCTAAAGGTAAGATAGTTGGTAAAGGCACTTTAAATGTAGATGGCCTTCATAAGCTTACAAATGTCTATAATGTTGAAGGTCTTAAGACTAAGCTCATAAGCATCAACCAACTATGTGATGATGATCTTCAGGTAAGATTTGATAAGAATTCATGTGAGGTGTGTGATCAAACTAACACATGCTTATTGACAGGTACAAGATCATCAGATAATTGTTATATGTACAACAATGTACAAACATGTCATAGTGCTAGCTTGGATGTCACAGATTTATGGCATCAAAAGTTAGGGCATATAAGTTTTCGTAAGCTTCATGAGCTTGTGAAACATGATGCTGTGAAAGGTTTACCTAGTTTGGATAAGAACTCCATAAAAAGTGTGTGGACCATGTCAAAAGGGTAAGCAAACTAAGACCTCTCACCTTCCCACATCTCATTGTTCCACATCTAGATGTCTTGAGATGATCCACACTGATCTCATGGGTCCCATTGAGGTAGAAAGTCTAGGTAAGAAAAAGTATACCTTTGTATGTGTTGATGACTTCTCTAGATACACATGGGTTGCTTTCTTAAAAGAAAAATCAGACACTTTTGAGGCTTTCAAAATATGGTATACCCGTGTGATGAACTGTATGATCTAAAACTTACTAGAATGAAATCAGATCATGGCACGGAATATGACATACCCTTGACAGATTCTGATGATGAAGACTTTGAACCCTCTGGTTCGCAATTTGTGGTGGCTCCTTATGTCCCTTCCCATCAAGTTGAAAGCCATCTTGTTGCAACATCACCTTTGGATGCTACTTGCGAAGTTCCTGAAGAAGAGGACTACCCAATTCCCTCACCAAAGGATGTGTTCCAGAATGTCTTTCTCAGTGAAACTCAAGATAAGGCATCCCCTTTTGTTTCTTTAGAAGAAACTGATATTGAATTCTCTGATGAGCAGAGAACACTGGCTGAATTCATGGTCAATTTAAAGAATGCTTCAAGGTCTCCCTCTCCAAGGCCAAGCCTTATTCCTACCACTAGCTCCTCCGAGTTTGATGACAGCTCAGGCAAAAATATTGAGGAAAAAGATGCCTCAGAAGAAAGTGAAGAAGCTCCTGCAAGATTTCTCAAAAGCAGGACTATCCCTTTGCCCAATGCAGTTGCTGGTGAAGCTGCATCCAGTTGTGCATCCACTGAAATGGAAGTAGGTAACCCTTTTTCTTCCATCTTCCTTACTTTTGCAGCCTCTCTTAGATACAATTTAGGAAGAAGAGTTGTTGAGGAAAGAATTATCCCTATGGAAGACCTTACTACCCAGAACCTTGTTCAATTCTTTAATGATAGAAACCTCTTACCAATTTTCACAGCTGTTGCCCCCTATGTTAAAAAGATAGTAATGGAGTTCTATGCCAATTTAAAGAAGATAATAACCTCTATAGGCAATCCTTCATTTGAGAAAGTTTTTGTTAGAAACAAACTGGAAGATTTTTCTCCTTCTCTGATTAATAGGCACTGTGGGACACCAAATGTAGCTGTGACAGGTTTTATGTCCGATTTGAACATATGTGTGAAAGAGTTGAGTGGTGGACTAATCAAAGATTGGCCAGGAAAGAAGTCTAAGGTTGCCAAATTGACCTCTTTTTATGCTGTTATGCATAAAATTTGTTGTGCAAACTGGGCACCTACTTCTAATGCCAACTTTGTGGCTGAAGAGCATGCCAAATTAATGTACCAAATAGGTTTAGGCCTACCTTTTAATTTTGGGTACTTGGTATTCAGAAAAGTTGTCTCATTGGCTGAAATAGAAGGTGACAAGAGAGCCCTTCCTTTTCTTTCCCTCATATACAACCTATTAAATGCCCATGTAATTAAACCTATGAGAAATGAAAGACTCACCCTTGTCCTAGACCCTCTTCACATTTCTTTAAAACTGTTAAAGGGTGATAGGATTAGAAACCTTCCTTCTATTTACCCATTCACCCCATACTTTAAATCTGCTCCTCCTCAATAAGTGTTCTCATCAATTTTAGAAGTTGCTACTGTTGTGACTAATGCAGCCGACAATGGTAGCTGCATCACAAGCTACATCAGGCTCCTTTGAATTTCCTGCTATGTCATCTGGACAAACTGCTCCTATAGATGTTTCCTTTATCAATAATCAACTTGTCCAAGTCAAATCCCAGATTGCATACCTACGGAATCTGGAATCACAGCTCACAGCCTGGCTTACCATCAACCATGCTCCTTCTACCAGTTCAGGTCAAATAGAGGGAGACAAGACAAGTGGTAGGGCTGCTGTTGAGGCTGAATCTGAAGACAGTGATGAGGACCAAGAAGATGATGCTGATGATGCTGAAACTGAAGAGGATGAATATGATTCTGTGTGACTTATCTATTTTCTGTGTGATTCATCATCTAATTTTTTTGTCAAACTACTATTATTCTGTTTAAAACTGTTCTGGTTGCGCTAGGTTGTTTTTATCAACCCAGTTTTGCTGTCAGTTTGAATGTATTTGGTGATCATTATCATAAATTCAGGGGGAGTTATGTAATTTTTTAACCAATGCAGGCTAAGTGTAGGAATGTCTTGATTGATCAGCAATGAGCTACACTTGTTATATGATTTGACCAGAAAGGTTCATAAAAGGGGGAGATTGTAAGGGTAAAATAGGAACCTCTTATTTTTATCTAATTAATTGATGTTCCCTTTCTTGGTCCTAAAGTCATGGTAAGATATTACCATATTCAAAACACTTTTAAAAAGCTATTAAGTGTCCTTAATTAAATCGACAAAATCTTTGGTTAGATTGTTTGACATAAATTAGGAAAATAGTTTTTGGATACTATTGTATTTCCTAATCCTTTGTTCTCTTGGGGTTGTTGTGCTTTCCTTCTTGTGTGTGACTCTTGTTCAAGTCCTTATATATTGAAGACTTCGGATAGACGCTGAAGACGGAGAGAGTTCCAAAGCAGACATACACAAATTCTGAGAGAAACTGTGAACTGCTCTTGAAGGTTGAATGCAGCTTTGAATGTAGCTTCATCACAAGCTGCATTGCTGTTCTGGCTGTTTACATTCCTAGTTTCTAGGAATCTTATTTTTTTAATCCCACATTTTCTATACTATATTTTTGTGGGTTTTTCCTCTCCAAGACTTGTTGTCTTGTAAGAGGTTTGGCGTTTCTATGATTTCATATTTGTTTTGTTAAAAACATATAATTCTTTTAATGAAATTCTTTTTGGCCACGAGGCTGGATCTACAAACTTAGCTTGCAGATTGGTTGATTAATCCTTATTTTATTACTGCTTTAATAAACTCAAGACTTCCGCTGTTAACATATTTGATTTTCTGGTCAATACACCTCCGGATGCAGCTGCATCACAAGCTGTATTGGCAGATTCCTTGAATCCTAACTACTATTGATCTTTCAATTCATCTTCAATTTGCTAGGAATCCTAGCAAAGATTTCAATGTCCTAATCTTTTTAGTAGGTTTGTTGTATTGTTACTTCTTGTAATAAAATGTAGACATAAACTATTTAGTGGTTTTATCTCTTAAATAATTCAAAATGTAGTATTTCTATTTCTTGTCAAAATGTAGACATTTTGTTATCTTTAAATATTTTAAAACATATAGAGTTCAGTGGCGGACGCATAAATTTTTCTAACCGGGTGCACAAATTTAATAAAGTTACAAATCATAATTGTCCCCTACGCGTTTTGATACTTTGAAATCATTTAATTATATCATCATTTGTAACGTTCCTAAGCAAATATTTTTCAATAAAACATATAAAACAATCATTTATAAAGTGATCACAAATTTGGTTTTCGTTTAAAAAATTTCGCCATAATAACTAAAATCAAATTCCTTTAAATCAACCACAATTTGGAAATCTACACAATTAAAAAAACATTCTCATAAATCGACTACTTCAACCCCCAAATTAAAATGCTCTAATTTCAGATTAAATAAATATACATTTCCTGCCAAGATATTGAACACACAAATTTAGGAAATAAAATAATATTATCATAATATCAATATATCATCTATCACAAATTCATAAATCACAATTCACAACAATTACATAAATTAAATATTCAATTAGGGCTATTTCAAAATTATGATTATTTCAAATTAGGGCTATTTTAAAATAAGGGTTATTAATTTTTTTAAAATTTAAATCACAATTATAATTTGTTTTTTATTTAGGTGGGGGCAAATTGTAGAAATTTGATTCAAGTGGGGGAAAAATGTACAATATAACATATTATTATAATTTTTAAAAAAATACTTCACATGAAATACCTGAGCGTGAGAACGCGTGAGACGGCGTCCAACAAACCTGCGGCTTCGAATGGCGCGTGCAGGGGCGTTGCTAATCCGTTGACCTCGATTTTTTGGGCGGTGAACTCGCCTTATCAAGACGCAGGATCCAGTGGTGTTGGATTTATGTTAAGATTCAGGAATGGTGCTGCTTTGATATGCCGGAGATCTGCCGGAGCGTTACCATGAATCACCGCCTCCAGCATCTCTTGGTGGCGCGTGGGGGAGCGTAACAGCTCTGATCAAGATGATTTTGATGGCTTCCGACTCGTCTTCTCAAGACGCATCCCATGGCAGTGCCTGCTTTGTGTTAAGACTTTTCTTTCTCTGTCCAGAATGCATGGAAAGTGTGTTTGTTGTTGTGTGTTTCGACATCCCATGAACGGAACTCCGTCGTGGCCGTTGGAGTTCGTTGCTAGGTTCGTTTCCCGGCAACGGAACCAAACTGATGTAGCAAAAATATCAGTCATACCGGGAGTGCCGAAAGTCGTCGAAATCTGTGAGTCATTCGTTGACCGAATTGATGATGAAATCGTCGATTTGGTGATGAAATCGTCGTTCGGGTCGGATATCTGGTTTGTATGTAGGTATCTGCAAAATGAGCACCGTGAGTGGTGGGGGATGTCCCCCAAAACCCTCCGGCGTGAGAATCAGTACAGTATCAAAATATAGGAGGGCGCGTAGCCCCCGTGTGTGGAGTGAGAACTGTAAAAAAGAGCGTATGAAAGTCCGCCCTACTATGAGATAGTAGGGTTTATTTATACCTGAGGGGTTAGGGTTTACTTGTTATGCATGGGCCAGGCCCATGGTATTCAGTAGTCCTGTGATGAATAGTGGGCTGGTGCAGTGGTAAGCCCCCTCGCCCAAGCGAGGCCCAAAAGCCTTTTGTGGCGGATTAAATATAGGCACTTCATCAAGAAAACTAACATCGTCATATTCCCTTTCCTACAATCATTATAATTATTTTAGTTAAACCAAACAATATAATTTCATAGCATTTACACGAGCACACCATGTTTGGTTTTAAAGTTAATTAAAATAAAACCATGGATTTCATAGCATCAACATGGCTACTCAGCTAACAAACGTACATAAATCGATGTTTAAACATTAATACACTAAATTTATACTAACACCCCTTTTATTTATTACCATTTACACTAACACCCCCAACGTACATACAATTATCTTCTTTGGTTTTAAAGTCAATTAAACTAAAACCATCGATTTCATAGCATCAACATGGCTACCCAGCTACAAACGTACATAAATCGATGTTTAAGCATTAATATACTAAATTTACACTAACACCCCTTTAATTCTTACCATTTACACTAACACCCCCCAACGTACATACAATTATCTTTTTTGGTTTCAAAGTCATTTAAACTACAACCATGAGTTTCATAGCATCAACATGACTATCCAACTAACAAACGTACATAAATCGATGTTTAAGCATTAATACACTAAATTACACTAACACCCCCTTTATTTCTTACCATTTACACTAATACCCCCAACGTACATATAGTTATCTTCTTTACTTTCAAAGTTGATTAAACTAAAACCATGGATTTCATAGCATCAACATGGCTACTCGGCCAGCTAACAAACGTACATAAATCGATGTTTAAGCATTAATACACTAAATTTACACTAACACCCCTTTATTTCTTACTATTTACACTAACACCCCCAACGTACATACAGTTATATTTTTTGGTTTCAAAGTCAATTAAACTACAACCATGGATTTCATCGCATCAACATGGCTACCCAACTAACAAACGTACATAAATCGATGTTTAAACATTAATACACTAAATTTACACTAGCATACGTACCATATGCATATGATGCTCAACTACATTTATCATCCCCATCGTATGCTTCGTGCCACTCCTTGACGTGCTCAACCTATTTTGCACAGCCTGTTTGGAGATTGCAGCTGCCTTTTTCCATCCCCCAGTAAGTGCAAAACTCAGCAAACACATCCTCGGTCATCCACGTCGGTCTCACGAGAGCTACATTATTCTTCTAACATTCTTTCTTTGTGTTACCTATTAAAAATATAATCATCTCATTAACATATGATGATAACATTATAAATTTAAGCTAAGGATAGATAAATATGTTACCTATTAAAAATATAATCATCTCATAAACATATAATGATAACATTATAATATTAAGCCAAAGATTGATAAATGTGTTACCGATATGATCCATCAATAGACGGCCACACTGTTTCATGAAAACAGTCTTCATCGTGGCCTCCTCATAGACCTCCGCCTATGTATATTTCAACTACAATATAAAAATAGAATTATAACATTTTAATAACAAACTAACATTTACTAACAATAAAAAATATTAAGACATTACCTTGAAGGCCTCCCAAATATTTTTCTTCTCCTCGTTGGGCAACTTTTTAAATGAGGGCCAAAACCCATGGAGAACTCGATGTCGCCAATACTCCCCAATCCATTTACCAGGCGTAGGGTATGCACCTACAAACCTGCCAAGCATATTTATACAATAACGAATTAACTTAAATGTTAATGAATTTTATATAAAACAAAAAGGAACCAAATTATATCAAACTAAAGAATAGTTACTTACTGATCGTAATTGGGAGATAAATAGACATATATCCTCCCCTCAGAATCAATAGGACTAGAAGTCGTAGGGCTTGCTCCGGAGGAGGAACCTGTATGCATGTCTCCACCGGAATCTGCACCGCCATAGTCATGTGAACAGAGCGGGCCGGGACGGTTGCGTCCCAGTGAACAAGGAATATAAAGGGCGGGTCTTCTTACCCGCTCTTGAAGGTCTAGACGAACTCATCTCTAAATACAATGAAAATATAAAACTTAAGCAATAAAAAACAATACATTGACAAATCTTCTTACAATGCTCGGACACATAAATTTAAAGCTCTAAAAATCTAAAGCAATCACAATATAGTTAACTTGTCGAATAACTAATACATAAATTATAAGAGTATGATCATTGTTAAGTACATATTTTGAGATGTTAAACTATTATGAATCTTCTTCCTCATCCTCATCCTCATCACCGGACTCTGAATTACTACAAAACTCAAGTTCTTCTTCATCATCTTCTTCTGACTCTGATTCCTCTTCCTCTTTTTTTGATTCATCAATATCAATGTGCCCGAGATGACCTGAACGAGGTGGAGGAGGTGGCAAATTCACTGGTAAGAAATCCTCTTCAAGTTCATCAATATTTTGAGGAATATGAGTAGCCTCATCCAATGGATGATTAGGTGATGAAACGTTAGGTGGTACTGGCATTTCATCCTCTTGATAGGGTGTTTCTAATGTCGACTCTGTAGTTGTTTGTTCATCGATCATGCTTCTAGCCTTAGTCTTCTAGACAGCCCACCATGTGCTTAACTCGGATCGCCGATGAGGGTAGGGTGTCATGTATACTTGCTGTGCTTGAGATGCTAAGATGAAGACGTCGTCGCCGACGTGTCTGGACGAGCCCTTTACATCGACGAGGTCAAATATGGCATGCTTCTTCATGCCTCGCACATCATCTCACCACTCACAATTAAACAGGACAACATTGTTTCCACCCAAATACTCCAACTCGAGTACTTCTTTCAGGACACCATGATACTCAAGATTTCCTCTACGAGTCACACCGCTATTCCACGTTAATTTTGACTCCCCATAAGTTTTGGTATGAAAAACGTAGTCATTCACAAAATAATCGTTGTATAAATTAACGTTCAAGTATGGATCTGCTGCTAAATATTTTAACCTCGCAGCTTTGGCATCACCCGGATGTTCAGCTATCTATAAAACAATATGTAACCAATTTAATGCAATTTTAAGATTGAATGTTTTAAAAAATGTATGGACAAATTTAAATGAAACGATATATTTACATATTTCCTTAGACAACTTGGAAATTCTTTGTCTGTCCTAATCGTGATGAGTTATGGAAGTAAATCTCGAGCTAAATCTTCAAACATTTTACAATAGGATTGAACAAGGCATTTCATATGCAGGTTATCTCCTCATCTTATCCCAATTTTTTAACTTACAAGTATTTGATTTGATTGTTTAAAAGTGAGAATCTTTTAAATGGAGTATTATAAGAGAATGATTAGTTTATAACAACTAGCCGGTCAAGATGCCTCGAAGATTTTATTGTCCCGAAGGAGGTTTTAGGAAGCATTCAAATGGATATTTAGGATCTCTGTCCTTTATCGTATCACTTAAGGTCAAGCTACAATGAACTTATTGAACTGGAACTCGAGAAACACATTCGTGTTGTAAAAGTGCATGTTGTAAATTTTATTCTCAAATCCTCTTCAATGGGCAATTTGATCGACTCTAAGAGTACATGAGGCTGTTATCAATAGAATAGTTCAGCAAGTTGGATTCTTGGGCTTGCCCGTAAAGCTGTGTTTATAATTTCAGGAAGGTTTTTGTATTGACCATGTATTACTATGGCCTTTCCGGTGTGCAATGCTGCCAAAATAAAGTATTCGAATAGAGGATGTATCACTTATTCAAAAATCTGTGTTATAAATTTTAGTAAAATTTAATTTTTTTTTTCATTTTTGAAACAATAAAATTTAAATTCTTAAATTCTTTTCTTTTCTTTGTTTTGCCTATCAAATTGTAGAAAAAAGGGAAAAAGAAAAAAAGAATACTGATGTATTTAATTATTTATCAAACTACCTTAGACTTCGAACTAGTTTGGATGGTTTCGGAATGTGGTCAGTATCAATATGTATATATCTACCATTTGGGCAGATTTTAAATTTTTTTACAAGTGAAATGCATGAAAGATTGTTATCATAATCAGTAACAACTATTTAAACAACCAGTTCCAAATAAGAAGGCTCCAAAAAATAAAATAAAATACAAGCACGCTAAAATTTAGCTTCTACTTGCAACTACCACTACCAGCCCATAACAGCAAAATCAACAGATACATCTATAAGAGTATAAGATACACCAATGACTACAAGACTGATATTCAAAAGAAATATAAGTAAATCAGGACACGTTGCAACTATGCCATAAGGTGTGGACAAGCTATCAGTAGGAGTACAAGCGTTTTACCCATGAATCACTGACATCAGAGGTTCCAGATCAACAAGAGTTTGTCATGTAAGAAAGACAGAACATGAAAATGAGAGAAAATTACCTGCACAACGTTACAGTAAGCGCAAGTGCAGGTCCTGAAAGAACGGAAATAAGCTGTCAGTTAGAGATTCTCAAATAATGCAATCTAATGTCCCTGTATACATTGAACTACAAAAAAAAAAAAAAAAAAAAAAAACCTTTCATTTGGCTTTTTCATCTAAAAGGAAAATTTTCTAGCTAATCTACAATCATTTTTATTAACTACATTGCATTGCCACTGCACCCTTAGTTACATAACTGGACTGACCGGAAAAGATGGGCAAAGCCTTTTCGGAACTGAACAACAGATTTTTCTCCTAAAGGCCACCACGCCGAAAATGGCTCAAAAATAAAAATTCATTATTAATCTACATTAACTTATTAAATGAAGGGGATTGCATTCAATACTTATATTGATATTAGAAGACAAGAAAACAAAATCTATCTCTACTAGTTACTGGAAAAAAATAATTCAAAAAAATACAATAATATAAAAACAACGACTCAACCCTTATAAGGGTTATTGTAACAAGGACGGAGATTGATATGCAATATATAAAGGCTGAATATCACAATGGGAAGGCATAGTGTAGAGGGTTATCTATCTGAATTAACCAAAAAAAAAGTGAAAAAAATTTGGCATTTGATGAAATTAAAATCATCTTCAAGATTATTTGTTCCACATGCCTATATAAAGGTATATACTTTCTGGAAATCTTTTGGTATCTCACAAATGAAGCGATGTATGTTCAAGTTTCACCATGATATGTGGCAAACACCTTCTGAAGAGTTCCATCCAACCCTTGGTACTTCCCAAGGGATGAGCTATACCCCGAAGCTCCGTTCAGGGAATGCTCTGTTTCGACAAATTATGATAGCAGGAGTAATCAGGTTGAAATCACCTACTTCACCATTCAGGTGAGAAAATATTATTCTTAAAACTCTACTACACTTGTCTTTCTCAACTCCATATACAGAAAGCACTTGATGAGATAAAAATTCGGTTTGGTTTAACTTGAAGAGAGTGTTAACCATTTGATGCTACATTGCCCGGTGGTGGGACTCTATGGTCTGCGACTTTTGACTTGTTTAACATTTCATGGGTGCTCCCAAACTCAACCAAGGATCTTTTTTGGAATTGGTCTTATTTTAGGAGGAAAAAGAGCAGGAATAGCCTTTGGGATGTTGCCTCGTTAAGGGTAGTATGAACGATTTGGAAAGAAAGAAATCGAAGGGCGTTTGATAATGAAGAGGGTTCTATGAATGCTTTGAGGAAATCGCTTCTCTCGAACATGCTTGAATGGAGTGTAGGGGCTGATAATTAATACCTTGAATCTTAATGATAACACTAGTGAATATTTTCCATATTGGCTAGTGGGTATTGTTTTGTGTAGTTACTTTTATGTCAAGGACGAGTCACCTACGTTCTTCATATATATTAATATTTATATTATATATATATATATATATATATATATATATATATATATATATATATACTTTACCTTTATCAAAAAAAAAAAAAAAACTTGTCTACTGCAACAGTGAAATTAAGAATGAAACCAGAGGTTTGCATGTAAGAATTACAACTCTGTTTAGATATAGCTGCGCGTAAAGATCCAAGTTCATCTTGTTAATACCACTCACTTTTGTGCACATCAACCTGGGTCACATAAGGTCAGGATCACTGATCACTCATTAAATGTATTATCCATACACACAACTGGTCTATAGTGTCTATTTGTAGACAGGTCAGCCAAATTTTAGAAAAGCAAACCTAACTTGCTGAAGGGATTTACCGCACCAACTGATCAACTTCAGCTTGTATTATGGCATGTCTGAAAAAGATCATTCAACTAATTATCCAAGCAAAACTTGCCTCTAGTCGTGTCGGTCGAGTTTACAAAAAACATGCATTACTTGCTACATGTTTTAATCATAAACTACATAGAATAGCATGTCTGAAAACGATGTTAATAGTTGTTTTGGACAAAGACAACTTTACTCTTCTTTAAAGCTTAGTTGTAAGGAAAGTTATAGAGATAGTTGTAAGGCTAACAATGTTGTTATTTATAACATTTTCAAACATACAAAATACAAAATTAATCTAACTCTCAAAAAATATTTTTTCATAGCCTCTTTTGTGATGAATTGTTTATAATACCCTTTTGGCTTTCAAAACTAATATAGTGAGATTTAAGTCGATTAACTCGACTTTTGGGTCGATCAAAGATTTATCAATGGCCGAGCAAAAGGTCTATCAAAAGGTCGATCAAAAGTCGAGTTTGTTCAAATTGTTCGAAATTTTAAGTTTGAAGAGGCTATGAAAGAACATTGCATGGATCAAAGACTCATACTTGATAATTTCCTTGTATTGTGGGGCCTGGCCCTTAGGTGGTGGTTTTTTTGGGGCTAACTTCACCATTGGTCCCTGTACTTTGCAAAAGTCCACTAGCAGCTCCTATGCAATGCAAATGCATGCCATAGACCAAAGTTTGCCAATTTTGTTCGTCGGAATTCCCTGACCCTAACTCCGTTAACCCAAGTGTCGTAAAGTTAGCACATGTTGAGCACATGATCAAATTTTAACGGTAAAATTGAAAAAAAGAGTAATCTGTTGTATAACTTTCAAATGAGGGGGCTCATTATAAATATCTAAACTTTGATTGTAAAATCTAATCTTTCACGTCTTCTTCACCCTCATCCTCTTCGGCCAAAAAAAAAAAAAGAAAAAGAAAAATAAAAGGAAACGCTAGTTTTTGTAGGTCATTCACTCATTCATTCCTTCCCCCTAGTCACCACCGCAGCACTCTCCACTCCTGGTAGTCTATCATACCTTCATCCCCACACAACATTGCCGCTTCCACCGTCTTGCTCACCCCAAGTTCAACGTCACACACCTCGTAATCCTTGCCGGTGGAAATCCAAACCCAATTAGAGATGCAACAGAACGAGATGAACTCTTCGTTGTACCAATACTATCAATCCCATTTCCAAAACCCTAACTCTACCTCGAACAACCCCATCACCGATCCTTCTAATTTCAATTATACTCCTCCACTTATTACCCATGCTTCTGCCCCACCCGTTTCATCTACCTATGATTACTCCCATTAGTATAATTATTCCTTTAATCCCGATTTCATTCCCAATTCTTCATCTTACTCTATTCCTCAACCGTATAATCACACCCAGTTTGATCCTACTCCCCCTAATTACAATTATTTCAATTCTAGTTATGATCCCAATCAGACAACATCTTCGTCTTATCACTCCTACGATTGTAATAATCATGTTGATGGAAATTTTGGAGGGTTTCGCGAAGATGTCAACGGGGATGATGGGGTTTATGCTTACACTAGGGCCAATAGCAAGTTGGAGCCGTATGGGGCTCGAGGGAGTGGTCAACTAGAGTCGTCTTCGGGGTTGACTTTTGATGCTTATGGAAGGCCAATAAATGATGTAACTGGCAGTGGGGGTAGGCAGAGTGGGTTGGAGACATTGAACAATAAGGTCGTTAAAGCAGCTCCTAAGATTGATATGAAGCAGGATGTGAATAGTGGTGTACAGAATTGGGTTTGGATTTCATCCGGCGAGGATTGTGATTGGGTGTGTTACGCTGAACTTGGGGTGAGCAAGACGATGGAAACGGTAGTGTTGTGTGGTGATGAAGGTGTAATGGAATACTAGGAGTGGAGTGGAGAGTGATGCGTTGGTGATAGGGGGAAGGAATGAATGACTTGCAAAAACGAGTTTTTCGTTTTGTTTTTTTGGCCAGACAGGATAAGGGTGAAGCAGACGTGAAAGTTTAGATATTTACAATCATCCCCTTCATTTGAAAGTTATACAACAGATTACTTATTTTTTCAATTTTACTGTTAAAATTTGATCACGTGCTCAACATGTACTAACTTAACGACACTTAAGTTAACGGAGTGAGGGTCAGGGACTTTCGACGAACAAAATTGGTAAACTTTGGTCTGTGGCGTACATTTGCATTGTACATGGATTGCCAGTGGACTTTCGCAAAGTACAGGGACAATGGTGAAGTTAGCCCATTTTTTTTGGAAAAATTACGGGTCGGTCCCCTTTCCCAAGGATTTAATCACTCCAGTCCCTTGTTTTAATTTTTAATCGGAAAAAGTCACTTTTGGGAGAGAAATGACTACGTTACCCTTAATGAACACTTAACGGATGAGTAGCCGCATGAACCGTGGTTCAAAATTTACTTTTTGGAGAGAAATGACTACGTTACCCTTATTGAACGCTTAACAAATGAGTAGCTGCGTGAACCGCGGTTTAAAAGTTATTTTTTGGAGAGAAATAACTATGTTACCCTTAATAACGCTTAACGGATGAGTAGCCACGTGAACTGCGGTTCAAAAGTTACTTTTTGGAGAGAAATGACTATCGCGGTGCGTAGTATTATATACCCCGGTTCAAAACCTATACTTAAAATCTCATGGGCATCGATGTATTTCGGATTTTATTATTTCTTCTGTAAATTTCCGCTTCTTCCCTATTCTAATTCACTCCCTTCTTCAATGGAAAAACCCATTATATTATTGGTTAAATTTCGACGAGATACGATTGTTTCTAAACTTAATGAAAATTTTGTCATTGGTGATGTTATTCAATTGATAATGGGTAGATATTCTAATGTTGAATTTTCAAATTTGTCTATGAAATATTATGTTGGATCTCACATGAATTGTTGTTTGGCGAATGACGAGGATTGCCTAAACATGGTGTTGTTGACCAGAGTTTTCTCAAATAGTATTATATCAATAGATGTTGTTGAAAATCAAAATGATTTGACTTTTGGATTGAACAGAGTAGGTTTACTTGGGGATTTTGTTTCTTGTAACATTAGGGATTTATCAATTTTACACCGCGATTCAATGAATTGTAATCAAGGTGCATCTACTTCATATACTGATGTCTCAGACTCTAAGTATGTAATAGCAATTCAACTTATTCGAATCGCGATGTATCTACATCTTATCAAAGCAATATTAATTCTTCATGTGTTGACAGTGATGATGATAGTGTCTCATACTATGATATATGTCCTAATCAATCTGAAAAAAACCTTTTAACTGCTGGTTGGGTATAACTTATTACTGGTGTTGGACAAATTTTCAAACGGGGGGTGTATGAATTTTATTGTGAACTTATAAAGTATTCTTTCAAGATTGGATTTGAATATATTTTTTTGAAAAACAATAATGAGACAATCAGTGTTGTTTGCAAAAAAATTAATGATGGTTGTAGTTGGTTTATGAAGGGAACTGATTCAGTCGTTGACAAATTAGTAAGTATACAAGTATAACCTTGAACACAGTTGTTATGTCACTACTATTGATCCAATTGATTATTAAAAAAGAATGGGGTGTAGTATAATTTCAGACTTGATTCTTGAAAATGTTCGTAGTCGACCATCGTATTCCTCGGCAGATGTAGTTGATCAGACGAGGTCCCAGTATGGCATTTTGATATCATACAGTAAGGCATGGAGGAGCATTGACAAGGCTATGGATAAGATTTTTTGTGGTTATGAAGATTTTTTTCAGGAGCTGCAATGGTATGTGAAAGCTTTGCATAATAATAATATAGGCAGCTGTGCATTTGTTGAATCAGACCCTATTACAAATCGTTTTAATTGTTCGTTTATTTCGTTTCGTGCATGCATAGATGATTTTAAGTATTGTCGTCCAATATTGTTCATAGATGGAACTTTATGAAATCTCGATTTAAGGGAATTCTTTTGTCTGTGATGGACAAAGATGGAAATCAAAGGTACTTCAAAAAAAAATCTGAATTTTTGAATTTACAATTTTTTGTGTGAACATTATTTTATTATCATTTGTTTTCTTTGCAAGTCTCTTCCCCTTTGTTTTTGCAGTTGTAAGTGCTGAAAATCAGGAATATTGGTGTCGGTTTGTTTCAAAAATAAAAGACTTAGTTGATGGGGATGCGTTGTTTGTTTTTGATAGAAATGTTGGTTTAATGGAAGTTATACCTGGGATTTTTGGGAGTTCCAAACAATTTTTTTTTTGCTTGGTGCATCTTTATTGTAATTTGAAAGACATTAGGATTTCGATCCAATTTGTGTAAAAGACTGAAGGATTGTGCGTATTATCCGAATATTAGACTTTTTGACGAGAAACTTGAAAGTTTTAAAAAAGAAGGTGGGCATGTTGCTACTAAATTTTTGGTCAATCTTCGATTCCAAAATTGGGCTATTACACATTTTCAGGAGAATAGGTATGCTGAAATGACATCAAATGTTGCTGAATCATTCAATAATTGAATTTTAGAGGCTCGAGGTCTTCCCATTACACACATGGTTGATTGCATAAAATAAAAAATTATGAAATGGTTTTTGAAGAGGCTTAGCAGTGGAGCTAACTGGAACAAATTACTATGCTCAAAGATGGATCATAGTTGGAGTGAATATCTAAACATTGGTATCACGTGGCATATGTTATTGTACTTAACGATATACATGAGGTTCTATCGGATCCAAATGTGATAGTTGATTTGGGGGATAGAACATGTTCATGTTATCAATGGCAGATTCAAGGGTTCCCGTGTTGCTACGCTGCTATTGTAATTAAGAGGTGCAGTAAAAAGATTGAGGATATTGTTTATAATTTCTTCCTCACGAGCTATTACATCAAGTGTTATGAGGGAAGCTTAATGCCTATTCCAACTGCTGAAACGAGGTGGGTAATTCTGTGGAACGCGATGCCATTTTACCACCTATTACCAAGAGATTAGTTGGACGTCTGAAGAAGAAAAAGATCGCATCAAACAGAGAATCAAGAAGCAAAAGGAAAATGAAATGTGGTAGATGTAAAAAGTTTTGTAATCATAACACTAGTCGTGTAGAGAAGCAATCCAAGATTGAGTTTTATTGTTTTAATGTTACTGAACAATTATTTGTTTAAAGAATTTTGTTTTTTTAATAGCAGTTTTAGTTATTTACTCTTGTTTTTTTTTCACAAGCATCAATTTAGTATCGCGGTTCACCAAAATATTCAGACGGTGCATGGTTTGTGTTTTTAAAACTCATAACACTAGCAAACTATATTATGTACCGCGATGAAGAAATGCAGTCACCGCAGTGTCAATGCCAATATACATTGCTTAATAATCTCTCATCAGATATTTGGTTTTTTGTTGATAGCAGTTTTACTTATTTAATCTTTTTATTCACAAGTATCAATTTTAGTATCACGGTTCACCAAAATATACAACGCGATGCATAGTTTTGGTTTTAATACTTTACTGTTAACCAATCATTTATGTATCGTAGTGCAAACTCATAACACTGATAAACAATATTTTGTACCACGATGCAAATATACACTACTAAAATCATCCAAGTATATTGCAATTAACCAATAAGCTAAAAATGATTTTAATCACAACATTAAAATTACAAATCATGTATTGAAATATATTTAGAAACCCAATGTTTGACAACTGTCAAATTACAACACATTTGTAACAAATCCAATGTCGTGCTAGTTTAAATCATCATTCATATTCTTCCCAACCTTAATAATCCAATCTGCCATCCTAGCTCTGTACTTTTGACATGTGGAACGTGGAGTTTTCTCTGGGATTGGATTCCCTCGCAACAGATTTTCTATTATTAAGCACATTACTACTCCATGATATCTTTTCAATTCAAGTTGTTGTACCAACCTTTTCATTTTGGTTTCAACATAGGTTGTCTGTAAACAAAATTTATTAATATGCAATTATGACATAAAAAATTGTTGCATTTTTAAGAAGTAAAATAAAAGGTTGTAGATTACTCACGAGTAATTTCGCCCTGTCAAGGTGTCAATCTTTTTTCTTCTTGTTTGTTTATTTATGAGTTGCAAAGGACCGATTTCATATCGTTTTCATAAAAGACAAGAAGAGTCCAATGTAAACATTGTCCTGTGTATAAATCCTCATGCCTTGGCGTGTTAATTGGGAATATGTTATGTTGAATGACGTCCTTCAACTTATCATCAATTTCAATTTTTAGTAAATCTTTGTACATCTGTAACATTGATTGCCTTGCGACATAGAGCTGAAAAAAAATAGAAATTAAGTTTGTATGTATAAGTTAATAATCGTATATATAAAATATTTATGATTATATTTGCCTAACTATGTGGATGGAAAACAACTTCATATTTCGTCTCTGTTGCACTTTTCCATTATTGGTTCCAAAATAATGGACCAAGCTTATATGTGCTGCTGTGAACATGAAAAAAAACTTAATCCTTCGATAAAGAATACATAAAATTACACAACGGGTAGATATCATATTTGTGTAGAAATACTTACATTAGTTTCAAGCATTTCATCATTTAATAAACACAGAATATCTTTAATCTGAATAATCGGCTCGATTTCTCCTCCCATATACACTATTGAGCTGAAAAAGTTAACCATAAATAATTTTAATATAAGCACAACGTTAATAATGTTTTTTTTTTGTTGTAAATGGAACATATTTGATAATGATTACCTTATTACGTCATCATTGTCGTGAATGTGCTTCAATACATTAATATATTTTTTGCTCATCATAGAAGCTGTTTTGGAATGTGTATATATATATATATATATATATATATATATATATATATATATATTGTCAAGGTGGGTTGGCGGGGCGGGCCAACCCACAACCCGCTATAACCCACCATTTGGCGGGGCGGGACGGGCCAACCCATGAAATGTGGTGGGCCGGGAAATTGCCAACCCAACCCAACCCATCTTGGGTTGTGGGTTAGGCGGGCCAACCCACCAACGTTTTTCCCAATTAATCTAAATAATAAAAATAATCATAAATAACACAAAAAAAATGTCACAATTCATTAAAAAATTATATTTTCTACTATTATATTTTTAATTGTGTTTTTTAACAACTTTCTTTAATATTTATAGTATAAAATGAGGAAAAAATAGAAGTAAGAAACTATTTTATTATTACCCTTTTTGTATGTTCTTATAATCATTTTTTCTATAAATATTACGGTTAATATACATTATTCTGACATCTTTAATTGTTATAAGTGTCATTTTTTGAACGAATTCAAAATCATTTACTAATATTTCAGATATAAAAAATAATCTTACATTTTGAGGGAAAAATGATTTAAACTAATTATTTCAAACATATGACTTGGTTATTTGAAACTAGTATATGGCGGGCCAACCCGCCCCGCCCCACCACAACCCACCTCAACCCGCAACCCACCGCGGGCTCAACCCATTTGACCCACATCCTAATGGGTTCATATTTTCCCAACCCAATCCACCTTTTTTAAGTGGCGGGGCGGGCCAACCCAACGGGCCCAACCCATTTTGACATATATATATATATATATATATATATATATATATTGAATTGGAGAGTGGATATAGTGGGATTGATTGTTGCAGTTTTCTTGTCTTGATTCGAAGGAGGATTTTTGGTCTTCTTCCTTTCATACTTCTTGTCCTCTTTCTTCTTCTTTCCCTTGTCTTTGCAATCTTCATCAGGATTTTTTTCTTTTTTTGTCATTTATTTTGTGTACTCTCTTAACCAACAAAGATGGGTCGACATCAGTTTTTGTATCTATGTTTCTTATGTCCAATTCTTCATCACCTTTACTAACATCATCATTTTTTTCATTTGATAATTCTTTACAAATTGATTGTATAGAATGGTCAATTTCGATTGGTTCCGGAGGTTGTTGTGCCTTCATCTTAAGAATTTGATTTTCAACTTCTATTTCCTTGATCTTTTTCCTCAGAGAATCTATTTCAGCAGTGTATTCAAGAATTCTCAAATTGAATTATGTGTTCTGATTTAGAGACCTTGACAATTCATTTTTCCTCTCTTTTGTAGCAGTTGATGACGAATGTGTTTGAGTAATTTGAAGCTCAGATTGAATCCTTTGAATCTCTCTTTCTTTGGCTTTTGTTGTACTCCTGAGTTGTTCAACAAGGCTTCGCTCTTGACAGAGTTCATTTGTTAGTGATTCTAACTATTTGTCCTTGGCTTCATTTGATGACCATCTGTTGGCCAATTCAGATTTCAACCCATTGATTACTCCTTCTTTCATTTGCATTTCTTCTCTCAGGGCTTTGCAACAAATACTTTCAATTTGGGGATTTGAATCAACAGCTAATTGAAGCAAATCCAACCCCTCCGTGTTTTTCGAGGCAAAGTCAATTACATTTTCACTGTGATCCTCTTCGCTCATTTCCTCCTCCGGATTTGCTCCTTCATACATTTCAGTTTCGTCCTTGGATTCACTTTCATTGTTGCCACTTTCAATTTCATTGTCTTCTTTTGCAATGAGGGTTTGGTTAACCCCCCCCCCCCCTTTTTTGCTTCCATAAGATCCTATTCACCAAACAATCTTTCACCCCAAACTACTTTCATTCATTTCTAGTTTTTTTCAAAAAAACTTGGAATTTCTGCTGCACACAAATAATTAGTTAATTTTAAAATGCATAGTTATTCATACTTTGATTTAATGTAATTTGTAATGTGCATTTATATATACTTATAGAGGTGGACATTATCAAAACAAAATTTGATTCTTTCATTTCTTTCTTCAGTGAGAGATCCCATTTGACAAATCGAGAGATATAGCTTGTGTATAACTGTTTCGCTATATTTCAACTACAAATTAATATCAAATGAATTTAATGTTACTGGTAGTAGGAGTACACATTTTTCCAATGTTTGCTACATCCACGCTTTCAAATAAACTATCAACCATATGTTTTGACCAATTGTATTTTGTGACAGTTTCCAAATCTACTGCAAGCGTTGCATATGACCAGACGATATGAGATTTGTTATCTGGCCCATTAGGCGATTGGCTTGTGCGCCCAAATTGCGATCTAGCCGCTGTTGCATATCAAGAGTAGAGCATATCTCAGAGCCCTTGTATCTGTACTCATAGACGTTTGTTCATTTTTATGTCTTTCTACCCGAATCTGCATTTTCTGGACTAATCCATGTACTTTCTGAACTAATCGTTGTACTTGTATCCCTGATCACATGACCAGTGCTATTTCTTTCTTTTGGGTGTCCAACTTTGCATGAGATTTGTTACCTGGCCCTTTTAAGTGAATCGGCTGTGTGCCCAAATTACGGTCTAAGTACTGTTGCATAACAGGAGTAGGAGCGTATCTCGGAGCCCGTGTATCTGTACCCATAGACGTATGTACATTTTTAGCAGTCTTTCTACCCAAACATGTGCTTTATGGACTGATTTCTATACTTTCTAAACTGATCTTTGTACTTGTATCCTTGATCAAATGACTAGTGCTATTTCTTCTTTTTAGGTCAAAGGGATGGTCACTCTCGGTGGATATATGGGTAAAACAGCCCCGATTTTAGGAAGTTGGATCATGGGCATGGCCGAAGATATTTGGGGGTCTTTGGTTTTGGACAGGGTCTTGGTATGTGGTAGACTTGTTTACGTATTTGAAGGGTTTTGGTGTATGGTGGGATGCTCCAAGTGTGTTATTTTGATAGATCGGCCGCAATGGGTCGAAGGTAAACCTTGCCAAGACAACTTGCTTGCGCTCTCATACTCATATGTTTAATGGTTTGCGGGTTCATATTTTCCGGGTGATTCATCATCAACTCGTGTAGATTTAGGTGCTTTTAAGTGAGTTAATTCATCATTCCTAAGAAGATTGACAATTAAGGGATACATGGCGATAGGTGCTGCTCCAAGATCTTAAAAGAGACTTTATAAGCTAAGGGAGAGGAAAAAAATTTCTTGACTCGAAATTTACCCCAACCCTTATTTTTTTTAATTATTTTAATGCCTTGAAAAGCTACAATTATAGATATATGATGCCTTTGGTGTGGCTAGAACAAATGGTGTATGGTGAGGCTTTGAACACCCAACCTCTCGGTTGAGAGTAGTGATGTACCAGGGTGCCTCTGATAGGGCTTGAACACTTGACCTCTTCGTTAAGATAAGCGGGCAGCTAAATGAGGTCTTTGGGTAAAGCTTGAACAACGACGTTGCCTCTAAAAAGGCTTGAACATCCGACCTTTTTATTGAAAATTGTAAAGTCCAGAGTGTCTCTAGTGGGACTTAAACACCCGACCTCTCCATTAGGAGAAGTGAGCGGTACCAGTTGAGCAAGAGCTCATTGGTATATATATGAAGACTCTTGGGAACCTCAATTTGAGGACTTGGTTGGACTTTGAGAGAATGGAGACTAGAAGGACTAACGAGCATACTCTATAAGGGTGGGATGCAGACACGGAATGGGTAATTACGACAGCAACGGGACACCCCTGGGGTTTGAGTCTTTAATTTTTGCTTATGATCCTTGTGTCGCATGGTTCATCGAAAGGGTGCAGGTCGACCAATTTGTAGAGACGTGAAGGAGTAGGCTAATAAGACAACCTTCCTTGCGTCCTTCTTTATTGCTGGGAAATTCTCCCCTTTCCTGCATGAGATCATGTCTGGCTTTCGGGTTTTCCTTGCTCTTCTTTCCATCCTGGCTCCCTATCGGTCCCTTTTTTAATATATATATTATCTATTTTTTTGAAGTGGTAAACCTCGATATTTCGAAGTAGGACTTACAAAAGATGTGTTTGTAGTCAAGAATGAATGATGTACTTAATCAACTAGGGATGCATTTATGAGGGGCTAAGAGTCGTGGTTGTATTGACAGTAAGGAGTGTCCTAAAAGAGCATACATGAGATATGTCTAATATTTGTTAATCACTAAGAAATGCGTGCACGTGTGTGGCTTGGGTGGTTTCAAAACATTGGAGTGCGTGGAATACGCTCGGATCTCGTCGTGGACTCTAAGAATGTAATTACAAAGTCGTCACCTCTATTTTATGGTTACGCCGAGAAAAACCAAAAAAAATGACTAGAAAGTGTATGTTCAGGGGCTAAGTTACGAGTTGGGAAGGGGTTAGACACCCAACTCGCCCTTTCGGTCTCATGATTAGGGTTTTCTAAAAACATGCTTATTTTATGTATATGGTTTAGAAAAAGATTATATATAACTGCATTTTAGAATATAAACATGAAATAGTTATGATTTTATGTACAAACATTATTTACAAACATGCATAATTATTAATTCTACACTCTATTATTTATTTACTACATATATATATATATATATATATATATATTAACATATTAACTTATTAGAATATTATTTATAACTAATATTTACAAAAGCATGCATAATATTAATTATTCTACATTTATAATAACGAGAGAAGACTAGTAGGGGGTACCTACCTCTTGGACCATGAGTATCTGAACTCAGTATATACGCCTAGGCTTTAGCCCACTAGGTGTTCGTAGTTTTTAGGTGTGCTTCCCCTATCCCTCTGCGAAAGGAAGTCATTTTTTTATCTTATCATCATCACATCATCTTATCATCATATCATCATCTGCAAAAATTCTTGCAGCGTAACTGTATCTTTTATCTTTGGATCGGCTTGCCAGGCCAAGGACTGGATCTTCGGATGGCTCGCCAGAAGCGAGGAGGCTTGCTCGGCTAAAGGCTTGTGGGGCAAGGAAGGCTCGCTCGGGTGAGGAGGAGGCTCACTTGCTTGTAGAGCTGTCAAAATGGGTTGGGCCCATTGGGCTAGCCCGACCCGCCACCTAAAAGAGGTGGGTTGGGTTGGTATTTCTTAGGCCCACCACTTTTTTGGGCTGGCTCGCCCCGCCTCGCCAAATGGCGGGTTGAAGTGGGTTGTGGGTTGGTTCGCCTAGAGTTGTCAAAAAGGCTTGGGCCCGTTGGGCTAGCCCGCCCCGCCATCTAAAAGAGGTGGGTTGGGTTGGTATTTCTTAGGCCCGCCCCGCCTCGTCAAATGGTGGGTTGAAGTGGGTTGTGGGCTGGCTCGCCCCGCCAACCCATTTTGGCAGCCCTACTTGCTTGAGCAAGGGAGGAGGCTGCTAGGGGCAGGGGCCTTGGCTCACTTTCTCGAAGGGCAAGGGAGGAGGCTGTTGAGGGGACAGGAGGCCGGAGGCTTGAGGGCTCGCTTGCACAAGGCAAGGGAGGCAGAAGGCTGCTGCCTTTGGCTTTCTTCATGAATGAATGAAGACGAGAGGAAGAAGGAAGCTAAGAGGAGGAGGCTGGGGTGTCAAATGAAGGGGGTTGAAGCCTCTTTTTATAGGAGAAATCCAGGCCAGGAGACTGGGAAAACCAGGCAAGGATGGGTGGTAATTTTTATGTGTGGTGTTTAATCCAAAGGAAGCTTTTCCAGGTTCTTTTATCAGGAATGAGTTGAAGTGTTCTTCGTATTCTAGATCTCTTCCCACTTGGCTCTGTTTGTTCGTCTATCCAAGGCCATTTTCATCTTCCTCATTTTCTTATTTTCCTTTTTCGCCCACCTTCATTTCCTAAATTCCCCCCTTTTTGAGTTACATTTTAGCTACATTTTATGAAAGGCCTATGTTTAGTGTTTACATAGATTTTTGTTGTTTTTTTTTAACTAACAAAAATCGTTAGATCACATACGTAATATGTATTATCTTTAATCATTAGAAAAAATGGTTATATACTGTAGTTCAATATCTTTAATTTTCCTTTCATTTTTTGATGTCAGATTTGTCTCAAAATATTCTTGTTTTACGAAAGATATAATTTTTTTTATTATTTTTATTTGAATATGATAAGATGAATATTTTTTTTAATATGTATTCGTTTGAATATAAATATGTATATATGTGTGTGTATATATATATATATATATATATATATATATATATATATATATATGTATGTATGTATATGTATGTATATATGTATGTATGTATGTATATGTATATACATATATGGAAATCTGTATCAATCTCCATTTTTAACAGATAATTGTGGATTTTGCAATCCTAATTATTGGTTCGTCCGTAGACGAAACTTCATTTATCTGTTAGTTGCTCGACTCTGTTGGTTCATGTAATCTTCATGAATTTGCCTAGCTTCGCATTTATACAGAGATTTTAATTATTGAATTAGTGTTGGATGAGTTGTAAATATAATTGATGGAATGCAACTCCTTGAAATTTAGGAATCCCTTGAAGATGATCCAATCCCTCCATATGTTGTGTTCATTGTCTACGATGAACTAATTTTTCCACCCTAGGTATTGGAGGTAACTTTGTATCGACTTTTATGTGTTAATATAATTTTATTCTATCAAATTATTGTTTATCATATTAGATTATAATTGGTTTACATTGAAATTATCGCATAATGGCTGCATTAATGAATGTGTAGGCTCTTGGGTATGATGAACTGCACGACCAAATGCATGTCATATACTGGCCAACCTAATTGGTAAATAAGTCTTTCTGATTCCCCACCAAAGGCTAAGGAGTAGATCTAGGTTCGTATTGTATGGTGGAATGCAATATGGAGTACCATAGAGTCCGTTCCTCCATACTTTAATTCTTAAAGAACTTAATGGACTCTTAATTACTGTGTGGATGGACCAAGAAAGCACAGTCAAAGCAGAGTGCTAAGGATTGCAATCCTCGACTAGTAAGTCCCAATCCTTTACCTGGCGATAGGACCCATAATTGATAAATACCTTAAGAACAATACACATAAAAGGAGATACAGGTGAATCCCAATACCTAGACTTTTCTCATCCATAAAACCTTCATAAATTTAGTTTTCTGCAAGTAGTTAATTTTAGATTCCTTTCAGTAGTTTAATTTAGTATTAAATTTCAATTCAAAAACAAAAACCCCTCTTTTATTTAATTGCAATTGTTTTAATTAGTTTAGATTAAATCCTTTTTAATTCAATCTCCCTGTGGTTCGACCCTTACTTCCATATATCTATTCTACAATAGTCTTGTGCACTTGCAAGTTGCAAGGTAATTTTAAACACATCACTCCCCTCGACAAACCTACTTCATTGGTCCGCTCTTCGCTTATCCTCCTAATTTGATTTCGCTGGATGAGCTCTTTTTCTATCCTGGTCTCAGCGGCCCTTGTTCTTTACCGAAGGCTGCTCGTCCGTGCTGATTAACCCTAGGGCTTTAGTCGAGTGTTGCGTTGTGGCTGTCTTGAGCTTCTCGCCATCTAACAGCTTGGGTATCCAAAAACATTTCGTCGATTTCGTGGTCTCATCAAAAGTTCAGACCTACAATTGCCCCTTTGGAGTCTTGCTTTGAAGCACATTCTAACTGATGCGTCGGGAATATTTGGGATTTGAGCCAGGATCTTCTTGACTCTTGCCATGTAGGATAATACCGACTTTCCCAATTCCTGCTTCACGCTGCACACATCAGTTTTACTTTTGGGCAGAGCGTCAGCCGATGCGAATTTTAACAGGAAGGCTGCTATGAAGTCCTCCCAGCAGGTGACGGAATCATGAGAGAGTCCATTGTACCACTGTTGGGCCTGCTTTTTCAATGTTCCCACGAAGACGAGGCACCAGATGTCATCTAGCTTTGTCACTATCATCATTTTCAGCTCGAAACGGCGAAACCTGACATATGGTCTATAGCTATTGTAGATCCATCATAATCATCAAATCTAGGGATTTTTACTTTGGCCGACACGACCACTTCCCTGATTCGCTTTGTGAAAGGTCCCTCGATCTTTGTCGTGCACGTAACCATTCCACTACTATATCTCGCGTCTATCTTATCCAACCATGCCCTTATCTCGACATCTATTACTAGTCTGTCGTTTGGTGCCGAGCCTATGACCGGGGGCGACATGACGATTATTTGAGCCGTGGCGAGGTCTTCCTCGTGACTAGGAAGTTTGGTTTGCTGGCGAGAGGGCTGGGCCATTGGAGTGTGGCTCTTATTGGTGGATGCCTGAGGGAGTAATTCGTCTGGCTTCCTGTGAGCTCGTTGGTCCTCCATTTCAGGGAGAATTTGCAGTCGTGCATGCATATTTAACTTTGTGCCATGGGCCACCACCCTCCTGCCAAGTCTTGCTCTTACGTTGGTGGCTGGTTCGGGTTGTCTTGCTAGCCTTATCCTCTGCTAAACCATGCTTGTTGGCCTTAACCACAGGAACAGGCTCCAAGCTTTTAGCTACCTGTCGTAGCTCGTGCATTTTTGCCTCTGCTTGTTGGATCTCGACGAGAAGAGCACGTTGATGATCCCAATAAGCATATTCTTTCTCCATCTGCTCTTGTGTCATCCCTTCAATTTTTTGGTGGGTTGCTCGCCCCCTTCCTCGGCCTCTAACGAGTTCATGTCAGTGAAGTGACCATCATTCATAATATTCTCCTTGGGCGCTTTGCTCTTGCCCTTAGATAGCCTTTTGGCCAATACGAGTCTCCTCTGAGCCCTCGCCGACAGTTCGTTTACTAGGGTGACAGAGTCATGTCTCGCTGGGGAGATAGTTTGTCACCCATTCCTTCGTTCTGTCCAAAAGGTTCGTTCTCCAGTATGGTAGATGCAACCGAAGTTATATTTCTAGAGGTTTGTCTTTTAGATTTCACCATTTTTGTGTTGTAGAGGATAGAGTATAACCACGAAAATAAACGTTTCCCGACAACAAAACCAAACTGATCACACCAAATTTGTGGTGACCTTGTCTTTTAGTCCACGTAGGTAATGATACTGGTGAGCTGGAAGATGGCGTGGAAATGAATTAACTCCATCCTGCAAAGATGAACAACATCGTTAAGGAGTCGGGGGTGGCCCGACTTAAAACCCTCCGGCGTAAGGATAAGATTACGGGTGATATGAATTGCAGTAAATGCAATGCATTGAAGACTCTTTTTATGGATTTTTTTACTGGAAATGAATGTTGTATGCTATTTTCAAATATCTGTTTTGGCTTAGGAATAACTGTAGAGAATGTCTCATATTTATACTTGAATGGTCTGTGAGGTGGCGCTTTCCCATTTGTGGACATGTTGCGGCTGATCATAAATGCCCTGATGTCGTGTCAGATGGAAGAAGTGACTAGAGTGTTCTCTGCTAGGGGAGTGGTTGGTTGTGTGTGTCAATATTTTCGGCGCATGACAAGGCTCTGCCAGAGCTGTCGCTCCCTGAATGCCTCGTCTCTTTTGTGACCGACTGTCGCCGAGGACGAGTTGAGCTAGCATTACTGTTGCCGAGGCTGAGCTGTACCAGCCCTGTGTACCGATCTACCTTTTAAGCACCCATTTGCTATGCCGAGGTAAGCCCTCCTCGGCATAGCCGAGATGACTCCTATCATCTGATTCGCTAATGGTGGGACCCATAATGATCCCCTCCGAGACTAGCTTATGCCGAGACCCTTCAGGTAATAATACTAAAAGTCTTTTATCTTAAATTAAAATCAACATCATTTTCTAACCAATGTGAGATATACATCTTCTATTTGTAATAATGACAAAATTCTTATATATAAAGACTTTGAAAACCAACATCATTTTCCAACCAATATATGATACATTTCTTCTATTGGTAATAATAATATTTTTAAAACCAACCTCAATTTCTAACCAATTTGAGATATATCTCTTCTATTGGTAATAATAGTAGAATACTTTGTAACCAATGTGAGATACATGCATATATTCTATTTGTAATAATAAGTCTTTAAACTAAAGACTTTTTAAATCAACATTTCTTTTTAAACAATGCGAGATACATATTGTTTATTGACAATAAGAGTAAAAGTTTTTAATATAAGACTTTTAAACCTAACATATTTTCTAAACAATGTAAGATACATATCTTCTATAGTGATAAAAATATAAGTCTTTATCAAAAAACTAGCAAAACTAACATCAATTTATAACCAATGTAAGATATATATCTCATCTATTGGTAATATTAGTAGTTATGTATTTCATATTGGTTATAAATTGATTTTGGTTTTAAAAGTCATTAAATTAAAAATCTCACCTTTTATTACCAATAGAAGACCTGTATCTCACATTGGTTTGATAGTAATGTTGGTGTAATTTTTTTTATATACTCACTCCGTCCCAAAATATGACTTCTACTGTTAACAATATAAGAAATTAATACCCCTTATTATATTATTAATTATTACTAAATATTATTATTAGTTAATGGTTGGAAAACAAAGAGTTTTCATGAATTTACGAGTCGTGCATATATAATAATAATAATAATAATAATAATAATAATAATAATAATAATAATAATAATAATAATAATAATAATAATAATAATAATAATAATAATAATAATAATAATAATAATAATAATAATAACAAACATGATTTTTCCGCCTAAATGTTTTCCATAAATGAAAACATAAATATGCCTTGGAAGTTGAAACAATTTGTTTTATTACATTTTTCTTAGTTTTTATACTAAACATTTAATTAACAAGACATTGGAAATTGAAACACTTTGTTTTGTTACATTTTCTTTATATATATAATGACAAATGTGATTAGCACATCCAAATATAGCAAGATCCCTTCAAAACACACTTGCCAAAAATAGGAAGATATATATAATGACAAATGTAATTTGTTTATCTCAAGATTGCTAGATAACCACTGTAACTACTTACCAAATAAGGATATTATTTATATATGAACACATATACAAGTATTGATAAGTAAATTAAAAAGCATAAAAAGTTGTTAAGAAATTAAATGCCATCAATCTAAGATGGAATGTCTTTTCTTTTATTACCAATATGCAAGAGAAACGAGACTAACAATCTACAAACTCAACAAACATTACTTACTCAGCCATAAATGTGCTTCCTCTTTGAATATTAATTTACTTGTGAGTTTTGTCAAGATAAATTATATCCATAGGAGCTAAAGAACAAGTACATAGTGAAATATAATTTGATGAATAACCATGGATCCTTAAAGTTTGTCATGTCTAATTTGATACTCAACAAATATTGTTTACACGATCATAAATGTGTTTTCTCCTTGAATATAAATGCTCTGTGACCGTTTTGTTGTTTATAATCAAGTAATTTTACTGGCAAAAGTAGTAGCGTCAGTTATGACATATTGGATGAGTAGACTTTTAAAGATCAACAAGGTCCAGGTGAGAGGTGACAACATCATCATTACCGGATTCCATTTTCGCTCATTGACATTGGAAGATGAATATGAACAAGTAAATCGTAGTCTAATTGCTCTAGGGACATGTACGATGACTGTAGAGGGGTGTGATTATGTATATGGGCGAGTAGCCGAGTATATCATACTCTATGAGAGGTACAATGAATTGAGAGCAATAATAGTCTAAATGTCTATTTTATTGTCTATTGAATTGCACTTAAATATTTGTAGATGTAGTTGTAATAATTAAGTACACATATTATCAGTGTCACATCATTTGGGTGACACTATTAATGAAATGGTTTTTGAGTCGGAGACATTTTGGTCATTTCGGGGGAGGGATGACTGTAGGAAGTATGTAATTTGAATTGTTTTTCTTTGGTTTATCGTCATTTGAATTTGTTATACAATTTTTATTATCTAACAAATATATATTCGTTTAAAGACATATTCTAAAATATATATGAATTTTTTCATTCATGTAATAAGCAATAATTAAATTCACTTATATTTTTATCCTTACAATTTTAATTATGTGTTTAATTTTCATAACACACTAACTAAAAGATAAAAAAACATTATATTAATATTGATTAATATAGATATTTAATCATATTGATAGTAGTAGTAATCTCACATATTAAATGACAAATGTTGTATTTAAAAAATATTCTAAAATTTATAAAAGATTTTATTTATTTATTGTATCCTCTATTAATAATTTTATTTTTTCTTAATCGCTGCGTTATAATAATTTGTTCATTTTATGTACATATCGATCTCACAATCTTTACAGTACAATTATTTATTTATTTTAGTTATTATCATTAAATCTTTTAATCATGATATTAGTTTTACAATAATTTAGTTTTTTAATTTTATTTTTCACTTCATGTTGCTTATGTATAATTTGATTGAAAAATATATATATCGTGTGTTTAACACACGGGTGTAAAGCTAATTGAGATTTAACAAAAAATAATAACTTTATCTTACAAAAGATATATGTTGCTTACATTTTTTTTTTACAGTTTTTCAACTTTATCTTTCATATGCGATATTAACTTCTTAACCATATTTAAAACATTTTTATACTTATGACCAATTAAAAATAATATATATGTATTTTTAAATTACTAGACTTTTCAAATATATATATTTTTGGCTCCCTTCGATCTACCAAAAAGTTCATTTTTGAATTTTTTTTTTTAAACTAATTATTAAGGAATATATAATTAACATTAAGGTTGTTTATAATTACTATAATGTTTAAGCATAATCAATATATTAATATTAAATGTAGACGGTAATGTTGTAGAGATTGTGAACATGATTTTTAAAAATAAACCATTAAAGTAAAATATTCCAAGAAAATATAGTTGACTCTTAGCTAAGTACTCTTTTAGTTTCGAGAAAAAGTTCTCGTTTAAAAGTTATTTAAAAAAAAAATAACATTTTCAATAACACATTAACAATGAAATAATGTTTTATACCTTAATATTTTAAAATAAATTTTTTAAATGAAACATCCAAATCAAATAAAATAGTGGACGTTTTGGCTGAAAATGAGAGACGATTAACTAGTTACGAGAAACCTGGCCTCGCGGTATTATTCACCGTGAATTTACTTGTATAGTGACAAAAAAATGTCAGATGAAATTAATGGAGAGTACAAAGCTACACCAGTGAATATATGGAGTAAGTACCATTCTTGCTATAGCCACAAATACCATCTGTAAAGGCTATACCCTAGAATGTACGTACTACTAACACATAAAAACATTGTCTATCGTCGTTGGGGTTTACATTTAGTAGATTATGGTTTTTTATGTTAATTTGTACAGTAACTGTTAGGGTGGTTTTTGTGGCATTTATAACATAGTATAGTATGTCAGCATTAATATTTTACCATTTTCACCTTATATTTATGACATGTCCCACTATTTATTCTTCATCGAAAGTACTCGCTCAATCTATTTCAAGATGGGCAAACAATTTGGGGGCAAGAAGGTGCAAACGCATCCAACTTAAACTATGTTTTCGATCAAGTACATATTTTTTCTTTTAGAATTTGTGAATTTGCCACTTGTAATTTACTTATTTATGTTCAATATTAGGTTTGTCAAAGTGTTAATATGTATCCTTTCACGCACGTCTCTTTGACAAAATCTTATGTACCACAAAAGTGTATCACTTATATATTATTAAGAACATTTGATCTATGTGTTATATATCTTGGTGGTACACGAATGATACATTTTTATGGTAAATGAGATTTGAAGACGTTGAGAATTGTTACACTCAAGAGTATGTTTGGATACCCAATTTAAAGTTTAGAATTGGAATTGGGGCCTCCAAAACCAATTCTATCGTTTGACAGTACATTTAAAATTTGGAATTAAAATTGAGTTGAAATTTCAAATGTCTCAATTCCATAAAACTAATTCTATACAAATTTTTGAGAATTTTAAATTCTAAATTTTGGTCAACTATTATAAACAATAACAACTCACCTTCCTTTTCCACCACCGGCCGTCACCTCCGACCACCGTCACCAGTCACCTCCGTCCACCACCAGCAGGCGCCGTCCTCCGCCTCCAGCCACCACCGACCTCCAACTCCGCCACTGCCACCAGTCATTTCCGACCACCACCACCACCATTCGACACCTCCGTCGTCCAACCACCTCTATATTTCACCCCCCCTCCCCCATATTTTCTATATAAATCAAACCCATGACTCAATCATGGCATAGAGCAAAAAGAATGACTAAAATCACGTTAAATCTGGAATGTCAATAATCGAAAATGCTTGCTATAAAACTTATTGCAAATTACAGCAAAATTAGCTAACAGTTTTATTTGCTACTCGCTGCAGACACATCACTCTCTAATCAGAATTGAAGGAGTACTTATCCATATGTTAATCTAAGACTTGCTAAAGAAATACCCATTTGGTGCCATTTTATTACAGTAATACTTATTATTATTTTCTTTTTTTAATTTGGCACCAAGGGAGAATGGAAATGGAGACCTAGGTAGGGCACCCTACGTCAGGGTATTATTGCAGTATGGGATCGATCTCAACCACATTAGCCATGCAAGGCAAATGGTGCTTGAAAAAGATTGTGAGTTGCATTCTATCTTTATGTACTGATCAAAGCATGCAGAAAGATAGAATGTAACCAGCTATCTTTTCTAGCTAGATTATACTTACATATTAGATTAACCGACCCCTAATTCATCCTATATATTAATTATTCTAATACGATCAGAATAGTACGGGCGAACCTAGTGATGAAGAGTTGGCCAAACTATTCAGTATGCTACTCCACATCTCTTCAATATCTACAGTGCTGTAGTTTGCAGGGGTATTATGCATGTTTGCGTTATCAACAAGGTTTGTAAAACCTTCCATGATACTCGGGAACACACTGTTCGGATCATGAAACTCTGTTGGGTTCTCCATCTTCTCTTTATTCATTTGTGGGACGATGTTTGATTCCAAGATTTTCGACAAATCATTTTGTTCCATGATCATCATACCTTGATCTTGTGCGCCCAACACATAATTCACCATTGACATGCATTGATTGTCGACAAGTCCAACAATAGGATTCTCTGCAAAGTTTAGGGTGGATGTGGGAGAGTCTAGAGTAGTATTCCCGCTATTCACGAAAACTTTAGACCTCATAATTCCTTGCCATGCTTTTAGTACATCAAGACAAAGTGGCTGGGGTCGCATATGCGACGACTGAGCTGAGCTGTTCTCTTTTACAAGTTGGTTTGGAATGGAAACAAGCTTCGCGGCAGCCTCACGAACGAGCCTAGCTTCAGCTTCTAGCCTAGCATTCTCCCACTGAGCCATGTGGCTCAAGTTGGCAGCATTCTTAGCAGGGTCGAAGCCCAGGGCAGAGATTTTCCGCCTGTGGGTGACCGGATCAATCCCCATTTTTGTCAATCTCTTCTTGATGTGTGTGTTCCAGTAATTCTTGATCTCATTATCTGTTCTTTTTGGTAGGTGAGTTGCAATTGCTGACCATCTATATATTCACATTTCTAAAATTAGTATTCATCAATATAACAATGACAAAAACATAAAGAAGAGGGTATATTACGAATATATTTCGTAAGACGAATTCTCTTTAGCCGACCCACCATATGTTGGTGGATTGTTGGTGGATTGAATGAAGAGAAGCTCCATAAAGACATGCTCAATAACAATAATAGGATGATCCCGTTATTACTTCTCATTAAATATGTTTTGAAATACTTATAAACTTAATTAGTACTCTGTACACATAGTAGATGATTAATTTAATGAACCTTAATTACCCATTACATAAACAATTATAAAAGAGATTAAATAATGACGTTTAAAAAAAATACTCCATCCGTTTTGAGCAAAGAGTCTTCGTTTGAAAGTCAAACATTTTAAGAAAATGAGACTTATAGCAGGTTATTAGTAATAAAATGATACTTTTATACCTTAATTTTTGAAAATTGCTCTTTAAGTGAAATATCTCAAAATAGAATAGTGACTTTTTTATACGGAACGGAGGAGTTCCTTTTTATGGGTGAAATTTGCAAAAAATAAATAAATAAATAAATAAATAAATAAATAAATATATATATATATATATATATATATATATTTTTTTTTTTTTTTCCAAAATTTTGAGAGCCCCACTCGTCACTCACTTTATAGCTCTTGCTAGCTGTGTTTGGACACAATTTTTCTCGCGGTTTGATTTATTTTTGGTTTAACTTTTTCTCTTATCGGTCTCACATAGTATTTGTTTTTCTAAAGCTCTTTTATGAGATCCATTACTTATCTTGAAAATTATTATCACAGTTTAAAGTTTGACCATATTCATGAGAACCCAGATGCGCACATCCTCTTGTATTATTCTCTCATAATATAGCATTTTATACTCCAAAAAACAAAAATTAAGGAGGCACCTGTTCCCAAGAAGAGCATGGAGTTGAATAATGGTCTGTTCTTCCTGCAAACTGAACTTTCCTCTTTTGATGTCAGGCCTCAGATAGTTCGTCCATCTAAGTCTACAGCTTTTCCCACATCTTTGTAGCCCTATAATATTGCGAGTTAAAGTTAAATATCAACTGTAAAAAGGTTTTGCAATATTGTGTCGTCGAAACTTATACTACTAATTAACAAATGCTCTTAACAAATGCCTAATAAGCTAATAAACTCATAAAGTAACTTTTTTTTACCAGCTTTGGTAGGCAAGGCACGCCAACTTCCATGGCCATGTTGTTCAATGTAAGCCAGAAGCTTCTGGTCTTCCTCTGGTGTCCATGGTCCTTTCTTCAACCCCACCTTCTCACAGCATGGTGTCCTCCCCATTTTCACTCTCCAAAACCTGTCACCTTTCTTTATATAGTTCAGATACTCAGACACGGAGAGAGAGAGAGAGAGGTTGCAGGAATGATGTGGCCAGGCGTGTTGGAAAAATGGAAATACGTACCAGATATATATATAGAGCAAAAGGAGGGGGGAGGTGGGAATCGAGAACTGACGATTAAATGCCGGAGTTATAACTTGTGCCAACAATATTTTATGACCAACAGTAAATCTAGGCGAAGCTGTTGCGACTTGCGAAGAAGAGTCACGTTTTGGAATTCAATATCAACGGTACTTTTGTAGGATGGTTGTAAAGTAATTAAAGCATAACAAATACATGTGCAAAACGGTCTTATGGATATTTTTTGTAAAATCGATTTTTTTTATCCGACTCGCCGTGTTGTGATGGATTAAGTTGTAAGAGTGTGAAACTCCGTCGAACGAATTAAGATCCAGACGGTTTTACATGACTACTCTTAAAGCATTAGTGTCTCCCTTCCTTAAATAATAGTCTTGTTTAACCAGATACACTATTTAATAAAATTTAATTAACTTTATTATAAATATTGATATTATGTATAATTTCTTTTAAAGCTGTTGTACATGTAGACATAATTAAAAACTTAAATAGGAAGAAAAAGTAAATATAAAGAGTTATAAATAAGATAATTACTTCTTTCGTTCTTAACAAAAAGTTTACTATAATATTTTATTATATTTTATTTAAGAGTTTATTTTCAAAAAAATATGTTTAACATCTTCATAAATTTCAAATTTACCCTTCTGATTAGTATCAAATATTGATTATATTCAAGTATTTTTATAATTATTATCAACTTTAATGCTAATTATATGCTCCTTACGTTCCTTCCAAATAGTCTATTTTTGAATCGTCTAATTATTACAAGATACTCCCTCTGTTCCGAGTAAAGAGTTTATGTTTGAAAATCAATTTTTTTTAAAGAAAAAATGACATTTTTAACAACTCATTAGTAATAGAATGATATTTTTATACTTTAATTTTTTAAAATAAACTTTTTAATTGAAACATTCTAAAATAAAATAATCGACTGATTTCTTTCAAAACGAGAAAGAGTATATAACTAATATTAAAATTTGTCATATATACAAAAATATTTGAACATAAAGGCATCACAATGGTGGATTCTTAGGCAATTCCTATTTAGGAAGGGGAATTCCCACCATTGTGATGAAATCTTCTCCAAAAAATCATCTCTCAAATTCCTTATTAATAATTGGAGAAGGGAGGATAGACGAAGACTCGCATGAAAGATGGTTAAGGCCACCGCTAGGCTAGGAGGAGCGCGTGACTCACACGCTCGTGTGATGGGCGTCGAAGGGACTGTCCGGTGGGCTAGGTATGTATGCCACAACCTTTTTCTTTTCTTATTTTTGATTTTTGGCATTGTGACCGTTTGGGTATTTTTTTTTTTTGGTATTTTTATTTTCCTTTTTATTTTTTGATTTTGAATTGTGACCATTTTTTATCTTTTTATTTTCATTTTATTTTATGTAATTTTAACTATTCATATTTTTATGTAATTTTAATTATGTAATGTTTTTATGTAATTTTAATTATTCATGTTTTTATGTAATTTTAATTATGTAATATTTTTATGTAATTTTAATTATGTAATGTTTTTATGTAATTTTAAGTATTTATGTTTTTATGTAATTTTAATTATTCACGTTTTTACGTAATTTTAATTATTCATTTTTTTATGTAATTTTAATTATTTACGTTTTTATGTAATTATAAACTAGCTGTTTTTTTTTATAAGGAAAGCAGGGCGACACCTACAGGAATTTATTAAATAGGAAAAAATATACAAATATGAGGGGAACAACCAGCCACCAAAATTGGCTAGGAGCCTTACCTCTAAAAGGAAAACAAATGAGACTATCTCCTAAAACTATATAAACCAGCAGCATCAAAGGCCAAGGCCTTTTTAACAACGACAGGTAAAAGAGAATACTCTGTGTAAACAATCTGGCTGCCGTGGTCATGCGCAATAGCTGCAAGACGATCTGCCACCACATTCTGCTCACGAAAAACATGCGACAAAGCATAATCACCCAGTAACTCCTTACAATCTCGAAGGGAGTAAACATAGCACCAAGGCTCATGATGCCCGTTAGATAACACATTAACTGCCGTAAGCGAGTCAGATTCCACCACAACAGGATCAAGCTGAAGAGACCGACAGAGCTGAAGCCCCTCTTTGAGAGCCAAAATCTCGGCCCTCATATTTGTCCCATGACCATAATCACTAGAAAAAGCGCCAACAAAACCACCACAAGCATCTCGGATAATCCCCCCACCCGTACACCTCCCATCCTTTGAAGAGCCATCCGTATTTAGTTTAAAACCAACAGCTGGAGACCCCCAGCGAACCCAAACCCCTCGTCTTGTATGAACTGCTTTGACCCATAACTGGAAAGCCTGAATAGCAAAGTAACCATTATAAACTAACAGTTATAAAGTAACCGTTGTAAACTAGCAGTTACAAAATAATCGTTGTAAACCAATGTTCTATATATAGAGGACTAGTATTTGTACTCTTCAAACTACAAACCTTTGTCTTACATTTTACCACAAAAAATGTCTTCTATTACCCCTACCACAAATAGTGATGCCTCAAAAAACTCCGATGAAGGCAATATTTCTGCCGGTGAAGAAATGATGTGTGCGCTAGTTTAACACCACAAACATTTGATAGAAGTAGCGAAAATGCAAATCGACAGAACAGAAAAGAGAAGGAGGTATTTAGATCGAAATCGTGAAATCGGACACACTCAACTTGTCAATGATTACTTCTCAACTCAGCCATTATATCCCGATAACATATTCCGCCGATGTTTCTGAATGCGTAGAAACTTATTCCTTTGGTTAGTTAATGCATTGGAGAATCATTCATCATATTTTCAAATGAGGATCAATGCAGCAAAAAGAAGAGGTTTGTCACCACTTCAAAAATTTGCTGCAGCTATTCGTCCATTGGCTTATGGTGATCCAGCCGACCATCTCGACGAGTACCTCCGAATGGGTGAAACAACTACCATGAATTGCCTATTAAACTTTTTTCGATATGTTGTTGAATAGTTTGGAGGTCAATACTTGATAAGACCAAATGCCGATGATACACAACGTCTTCTTCAAATGCACGAGCAGATGCACAGATTTCTAGGTATGTTAAGAAGTCTTGATTATATGTATTGGGAATGGAAAAATTGCCCAGTTACTTGGTGATCGTGTCTTATTTTAATTATTTCCTTGCAAGTGCATAAGACTATTGTAGAATTGTAGAATAGCTTAGGAAGCAAGGGTCGAACCACAGAGACAAGAAGAATACTGATGGCAAGAATATCGGTAGCTATTTAAACTAAGGGGGGTTTTTCTTTATTTGATTTAAACTAATTTATTCTATGAAAACAGTAAATCTAATTAAACTAAGCAACAATCACAGTTGTAAAGATCTGGTAGAGGAGGGAAATCTAGGATTAGGGTTTCACGTGCATCCACTCTATTGCTTATTTAGATAAAGTATCATTCAACAACTTAGGTTCGCTCATGAAAGATATATATAGACCTGCTGATCATGTCTTATTTTAATTATTTCCTTGCAAATAGACAAGACTATTGTAGAATAGCTTGGGAAGCAAGGGTCGAACCACAGAGACAAGAAGAATACTAATGACAAGAATATCAGTAGCAATTTTAAACTAAGGGGGGGGGTTTATTTATTTTATTGAAACTAATTATTCTACTAAAACAATAAATCTAAGTAACTAAGTAGCAATCACGGTTGTAAAGACATGACGGAAGAGGAAAATCTAGGATTAGGGTTTCACTTGCATCTACTCTATTGCTTATTTAGATAAAGTATCATTCAATAACTGGGTTCGCTCACGAAAGATAGATATAGCCCTCTTGTCAAATTACCGCTCGCCTCTATCTCCAAATAATTCATCCATTCTATATCCTAAGTACAAGAACATATGGAACCTAACTGTCACTTAGGTCATATATATGAACCTGACCCTAACTTATCATTCTCGTGCATCGATATGTTCAATTTATCACGATGGTGAGCCGATTGTGCGACATATTCATATGGCCGCATGTATCCGTACCTCTAGGCCTTTATTACTTGCGATTCCATTCATTTAGTCAAAGTTAGACAATAAAGGGTTGATAAACACCATGATCAACAAGAATTAAATGAATAAAAATATAAATTAAGCCATAGATTCGATACAAGTTACCTCCCAACTCTAGATTAATGGATGATTAGTTCATCCTTGAAGATGAACTACACAACGAGATGAAGGAATACATGAATCGGTCTTCAAAACGTAATTACAACGACTAATCTACGTAATACAAACTAAAATCTGAGCTAGAGCTGTTTCCTAACACTTTCTCGGACGCCCCATGCTCCGGCTACCGTCCCTTTATTTATACCAAGGTGTTGTAGGGAATAGGAGGTTCAATCCAGTCAAAGACCCCATAAAGTGGTTCCTGGGACCTGCGGACGCAAGAAGATTTCGGCTTGCTCGCAAGGGTCTTGAACAGAGCTCTTCAACTTTCTCGTCACCTTGCGAAGGCAAGGTTTTTGCGGCTGCGCAGGTGTGCGATTCTTCCTTTTGCTTCTTTTCAAATGTTGCACTTTGCACCCTTCCTCGAAATCTTCACTAAAAGCTTCAAAAATCCCATAAGTTCACCTAAAACCACGAAATTCACAATATAGCTCAAAAACACATATCAAGAGCCAAAAGCCTCGTGGAATTACTCATTTTAAGTCATAAAAGTACCCGATAAGGACATATAAAATACGCCTATCAAGCTGTTAAATTATAGTTCGTCTCCATCCCATATAATTCATCCATTCTATATCATAAGAACAAGAACATATGGATCCTATCCGTCACTTAGGTTATATATATGAACCTCGACCTCTAACTTATTACTCTTGTGCATCGATAGGTTCAATTTATCATGATGGTGAGCCGATTGTGCGACATATGCATTTGACTGCGGTGGCTTATCCACACCTTTAGGCCTTTATTACTTGCGATTCCATTCATTTGGTCGAAGCTAGACAATAAAGGGATTGATAAATACCATGATCAACAAGAATTGAATGAATAAAAATATATATTAAGCCATAGATTCGATACAAGTTACCTCCCAACTCCTAAATTATCGGATGGTTAGTTCATCCTTGAAGATGAACTAAACAACGGGATGAAGGAATACATGAATCGATCTTCAAAACTTGTAATTAATTACAATGACTAAACTAGGTAATACAAACTAAAATCTGTTAGAACCGTTTCCTATCAAATTCTAGACGTCCTTTGGTTTTTGGCTACCATCCTTTATTTATACCTGGTGTGGATAGGAAGTTCAATCGTGAAAAACCCCTAAGTTGGTTTCAGGGACCTTTCGGGCCGCATTTATTTCATCTCAAGGCCTCAAGGGTTCGACAACAAAGTTATCTTCTTTTCTCTTCACCTTGCAAGGCAAAGTCTTTTGTCTCTTGCGGTCATAAATGATAAGTTTCTTTATGCTCTTTCCCAATGTGCCACTTTGCACTTTCCAAAACCTCACCTGAATGCTCATATTTAAGTCATAAAAGTATTCCGCTAAAGACGATAAAATACATCTATATCAAATACCCCAAACTTAAACTTTGCTCATCCACGAGTAAACAATACTTATAAATACAAAATTAAACATATGAAAATTAAGAAAATCTTTTGGAGAGTGACACTATATACACTCCCTCTAAAACCCACAAACTCAAAGACTCTAGAATGCTTAACCGGACTATGCAAAAATATAAAACTAATAAATACAAAAAGTAAAAAATTACTCTAAAAACAAACTAAAAACGAAAATCTTTTTGGTTTCAACCTCAAGTCATAAGATGCTCACCACATATGTGCCGACTAATCTACAAAAACGACCGACTTATACTCAAATCTACCAATTTTAATTTATGTGTGTGATAACCATTCATAGAGAATATCTTAACTTAAATAGTTTGCTGTTGAAAACACAACATTCATTCAAAATCAATATTTTTTAAATAAAGCCAATGCAAAATAGAGTATGAGGTCTACCATCCAAGCCCGGTCTATTACGAAAGAGATCACCAAGGATTTCAAAAACTTATACATCCATCCCATGCACTTTCTATGTATGACATACAATGCTTTCATGCCCCAATTACTTGCAATAGCTAAGATTATGCTAACACGGTGAGCTTGCGAATAATATGAATATATGAAGGGGATCAATTCATATGCATTACAATCAAATCAACGAACACAAGCATTGACAAGAAGATTAATAGGTCTTTAATAGCTTGTAATGTAAGGCCTTCGTGTGGGGATATGATGGAAAGGAATAGAATACAAAGTGAGAGAGCAAGACTACCCTTTACCCCAAATACTTCCAAGCAAGATGAAGTTTTTCCCAATTAGGCTAGGACTGCAAAGACCACAGTGGAGATTTTCCCCCAAACTTGTTTTGTACAATATATCAAGCTAAAAATATCTAGTGATCCATTTTCGGAAGAACTTTTCTAACATATTTTTCTTTTTAAGCTATGCTTTAATTTGAATCTTTTTACTCTTCTTTCCGTTTCATTTTTCGTCAATTCTTTCTTTTCTACTTTTTTTTTGAATGAACGACGAGGAAGAAAGTCTTCGAAAAATTTCTAACCGAAAGTGGTCCCATAAAATTAACTTCCCACCCACATCCTACTCAAAGGGTAGGCTAAAGTGTATAAGCTTAGGTTTAAGTTAATGTGAGTTAAAAAGCGAAAGTCGAATGGGGGTTTAATGTGTAGCACACTCCATTCTTTTCAATAAAGCTCAAAGGGACACTGAGGATATTTTTAGTAAAGGTCGGAATATTTAGGCTCAAAGCGATCCAAAGATAGCCTATATCATATCTTAATGTCAAAATACTCATGCGGTTTTAAGAAAGTAAAACACATAAAATATTATATCGATCGATGTCTTATTTTAATTATTTTCTTTGCAAGTGGACAAGACTATTATAGAATAGTATTGGAAGCAAAGGTCGAACCCAGAAGACAAGAGATCACAGATAGTGCAATTTATTGATAACAAATTATTAATCTAAGGAGGTTTTATAATTATTCTACTCTAAATTATTATTATTATTTAGATGTTTAACTAATTAGCAGTAATTACAGGTTATGAAGATCTTATGGTAGATGGCAATCTAGGATTCGGGTTTCACTTGTATCTCCTCTATGTTTAATTCACAATAATTATCATTCAATTTCTTGGGTTCGTTCACAAAAGATAGATATAGTCGTTGAACTATTGGTTCACCTCCATCCCATAACATTCATCCATTCTATATCCTAAGCAAAGAACATATGATCTATACGTCATCTAGATCATGTATGAACACTGTCCTAACTTATCACTCTCGTGCATCGATAGGTCCAATTTATTGTGATGGTGAGCCATATGCGACATATGCACATTGGTCATGCGGTTATCCGCACCTCTAGGCCTTTGTTATTTGCGATTACATTCATTTGTTCAAAGCAAAATAATAGAGGGATTGATAAACACCACAATCAACAAGAATTGAATGAACATAAATATGAATTAAAACATAAATTCGATACAAGTTACCTCCCACCTCTAGATTATGGATGATTTAGTTCATCATAGACAATGAACACACATGGAGATGAGCGGAAACATGATTTGATCTTCAATACTTGTAATTACACAATCTAAATATGTTATACAACCTAAAATCTACTCTAAGCTATACAAAACTGTTTCCGGCCATTTTTCTATATCTAGCTTTGGCTCGGTTCTATTTATACTAGAGTTGTATGGCAATCGAATCTCCGTAAAAATACAATTTCTCGCATTGACCACCTTGCGGTCGCAAGGTGCAGAAATTTACTTCGCAAGGTCTCGATGGGCTTTGATTTCTTCAAGTTCTGTCCACCTTGCGGCAGTCAAAACACCTTGCGGCCTTGAGGTCTCCAGCAAGTTTCTTCTTTTCTTATTCATTTTTCATCTTGGGCCCTTCTTGGAATTTGCATATAAAAGCCTTGTGTTTTGCATATTTTCACTAAAAACCCTGTAACTCACAAAACTCACTGAAAACACATACCAGTAGCCAAAAGCCTCGTGAAATAGCCTAATTTAAGTCATAGAAGTATATAAAATCGAGGTATAAAATACATCGATCAAATACCCCAAACTTAAACTTTGCTCGTCCATGAGTAAACAATGCTTATAAATACAAAAGCAATTAACTAATAACAAAATGAAAATCTTTTTTGGAGGGTGACACTATTTACACTCTCATAAACCCACAAACTCAAGGAGACTCTTTCGAGTGACTTCGACTATGCATATAAATACAAAGATAAAAACTAAACTAAAATAAAACAAAAATCTTTTGGCTTCAACCTCAAGTTATAATAGCATGGCATACAAAGATCTCGGTTCGATACTCACCACATATATGCAGGCTTAGTCATATAAAACCAACTGATCTTTTCTTAAAACTGCTACTACTTTTAATTTCTCTATGTGTGTGTGATCACCGGTCTTAGAGAATATCTTAACTAAAACAGTTTTATTAAGCTAAACACCACATTCATATGAAAATCAAAGTTTAATTAAAAACCATGCATTATGAATTATGAGATCTACCATGGGAATTGTGGGGTTGAATGTTTAGCATCACCGATTTCACATAAGCATTCGCTAAAACAGATGGTAGGGACAATTGAGACTAACATAGAACCGCTTCGAAAGTGTACTTGAGATATATAAATGAGAAAAAATCCAAGGGATCTAACTATCATGCAATTGACCCTAAGTCACAATTTAATGCAACAATATGTTCGAATGGCTATGCATCATATTCTTGTGCATATCTAGTTGTAATGAAGTAGGTGCTATAAACTTTATAAAACTATTCTAATCAATCCTAATTATGACTGTGTGGGGTGCATGAAGAAT
>CM028377.1:11851625-11941736 GCA_013146195.2 Codonopsis lanceolata
CAACCCCTCGATGTTGTTTAGAAGAACTTCATACTTCATATTTTGTTTGGATGGCCTTTTTGTAATAGACTTCTTGATCCTTTTTTGGAAATATTTGATCTCGCAAACAATTTTCCCTTCTTCTTTGCTTATTCATCATCATTTGCTTGAAATGAATGCTGTTTTTGTTTTTACGTCGATAATATTTACTTGTGTTTTTCACGCATTTAATTGTAACACAATTGTATGCGGGGTAGTCCCAGAATATATCGGGCGAGATAGTAATCGTGCAAGAACATTAACCCGAGAAAACATAAAGTAAATAATGCGAATATCTTAGGTTAATGTCTTACTACTATGAGTTTGGCTTTGTTACCGGTGTTCGTCGGTGCTTTTCGGGCATCTGAGTGGTATTGTTTGAGTGCTTGGCATGGGCGAAAGGCTTAAGTGGGCAAGGCCCTATCGCTGGGGCGAGCTTGAATGATTGCTTAGCGGGCGAGGCCCGGCTCGGCGACTATCAGGGCATGGCCGTTGTTCGGTGTGGGTAACCCGATTCGGTTGAAGTATATCACACAGGTGTGAGGATATACGACTAAGCGGTGTTACTCGGTCACTAGAGGAACCGAGGTAGCTTAGCCTCTATCCAGATGGGCAAGGCCCCTGGCGTGGCGGGCATCCTAAATGCGTGAGCCGGGCGGGGCGCATCTCACCCACGGAGAAATTAAGTTCACTAGTACTTGGGTATTATTTGTTGGTAGGCTTGGTCGCTTGTAGATAGTAGATGCTAATAGAATCGAGTAAAACATTATATAGAAAACTTGCCTTTATTGAATAAAATTTGTGACCCTCAGCAGTGAGGGTCTTGCCGTCTATGTATGGAAGATCGACTACGGATAGTATTTTTTCGGATGATTAGCATGCCATGGGTGTTTTAGCTCTTTTCCTTCCGAGTTCGGAGTGTGTAGGTGCCTTCTCGATAATACCGGTGACTTGGAAGGGTCCTTCCGGTTGGGCGATAGCTTTCCCCATTACGCGCTTCATTGTCAGGTCACTTCAATTTTTACGAGCACCGGTCCCCACCATGAAGGCTACGCCTCTAACCTTTTTGTCATGATGGGCCTTTGCCATTGTTTGTAGTTGACCATTACGAGTCGAGCATCCGGTCTTCTTTCTTCTAGGAGGTCGAGGTCTATTGCGCAAGCTCGTTGTTTTGTTATTTGTAGTGGGAGACTCGATAGGCTGGCAAAGCCATTTCAAGCTGGAATCATTGCCTCGATCCGTAAGTGAGAGCAAATGGGGTTTCCCTGTTGGACCGCGTCTGATAGTTATTGCCCATAAAGGCGATGGCGGCTCCTCGGCCCATTTCCTGCTCGCCCTTCTAGATTTCTCTTGAGTGCGTGCGGGAGGCTGTTTGTTCCGGCTTCGGCTTGCCGTTCCCACGAGGATAGGCTACGAAGATTGCCCGATGCTTGGCGCCTAGTCGCTCACATTAGCTGTAAACTTGTCAGAAATTGTGCGTGGTCGGATACAATTGCCGCGGAAGGCCAAACCTACACCACACTTGATCATGGGCGAACTTGATGACATTTGCTTACGTGATTTTGGCGGAGGCTTGGCTTTATCCATTTCGTGAAATAATCAATGGTGACCACTTTGCATATTTGTACTTTCCTGTGCGAGTGGAAGCGGTCCGATCAGTCGATCCCCCATGTCGAAGGGCCGGGCGCAACAAGCGGGGTTTGCATGGTGGAGAAGTCTTGGTATGTCGCGTATCTTTGGCACTTGTCACATTCACGAACATATTTCTGCGTCCCCGGAGGTTATCGATAGTATCTGCGCGCAATACCGCTTTACGCTAGGCGCGGGTACGGATGGCCGCCGCATTCCCCTCATGTACCTCATATAGGACACCTTGGTTAGTTACGGGGAGTGCCTTGGCGGAACATTAGTCGACCTTAGATCGCTTATGCGAATTCCCCACTACAGAGTATCGGCAGGGCTTGGCTTATTGTGGTGGCCTTGACCTTGTCGGCGGGTAAGATCCCTTGCTCGATGTAGTCTTTGTGTCGTCAATCAATTCTGGCGGCTCGATGTCCATTACCACTGGTCTATCGATAGCGGAGTATCTAGGTGCTCGACCATTCTTGAAGGATTCAATAGTGATAAGCTTTCTTCGGCGATCTTAGAGATAGTGCGCTCGCATGTTGTGCCTCGGTCTATTCGATTATTTCCCGAACTTGAAATTTTCAAAATTCCTTTGACAAGCTCGCGATACTTGACTAGTGTGGGGTGATGTACCATGTATTCCCCACGGACTTGGTTCACAACAACCGGTTGAGAATCCGAGTACAACGTGATCGTATCAATTCCCATGTCTGCTGCTAGTTCGAGACCGGCGATTACTGCTTCGTACTCGGCCACGTTGTTGGAGGCGGGGAACTTGAATCGTAATGCTAGCTCAAATTCTGTGACACTGGTCGGGAGCTATGAGAAGGATGCCGACTCGCTCCCGACCTTGCTCATGCCCATCAACATATAAATCCCAACGTAAGTAGGTCGGGGTTGTGGCAGTTGTTTTTGCTCGGGACTCGTTTGTCATTGGTTCTCGAGCTCTTCTTCTTTGGGTGAAGCTTGTTTCGACGAGAAAATCGGCTAATGCACTGGGCCTTGATTGCTCTGGGCAAGTAGTCGATGTGGAATTCGGTGAGCTCTATCGCCCGGTTGAGTAATGCAGATGAGTCGAGCTTGTGAAGGATCTTGCTTGCGGTGGTGCATCATGTATACTATGATTACATGTGCGAGAAAAGTAAGCCCTTAATTTCGGGCGGCTATGACAAGCGAGTAAGCTAATTTTTACGCATTAAAATAACGACCCTCAACGGGGCGAGGGCTTTGGATACATAGTACACGGGTTTTTGAATGTCTAATTCTTCTCAACTAAGGCACACGGCACAGTGCGTGGCCGCTAGTATATAGTGGCTCTCAGGGCACACGGGGCTGGCGAGGAGGGGTGGTTTGCCCAAGTATTCCACGAGGCTGCTCGAGGGCTGCAGTGCGTCGGCATTCCACTCGAATCCTTTGTTGCAGCGCAAGATTTTGAAGAAGCGGAGGCATTTCTCCGTGGCCAGGAGATGAAGCGGCCAAGGGCAATTATTCTTCCGTTCGATGCGTTGTATGTGCTTAATGCGGTAGGGCTGCTCCATGTCGGCGAGGGGCTGGATCTTCTGGGTTTGCTTCTATCTGCGGTTGACCATAAACCGAGAATTTTCTGCTCGAACCCAGCGCATTTGCGGATTAAGCTTCATGTTGTGTTTAGGAGATTGGCAAATGTTTTACGCCAAGTCGAGTGTGGTCGCGACCTTTTGTTTTAATGACCATGTCATCAATGTACGCTTCCATGTTCCTTCCGAAGCCGCGAGCCAAAGACTTTGTTGACCATACGATAGGTTGCCCTGCGCATTCTTCAAACCGAATGGCATCATTTTATAGCAAGATAGGCCCCCGCCGAAGGTCGCTTTTAGCTTTGTCTTGCTTATTCATCCTGACTTGATGATACCCCGAGTATGCATCTAGGAAGCTGAGCATCTCGAAACCGGCAATGGAGTCCACGAGCATGTCAATCCGTGGTAGCGGATAACAGTCTTTCGGGCAGGCCTTATTGAGGTTGGTGAAGTCAACGCACATTCGCCATTTGTCGCTTGCTTTTTCGACCATTACCACATTTGCTAGCAGTGTCGGTCTTGTATTTTCGATGATGTCCGCCTTCAAGAGCTTTTCTACTTCGCCTCTGATGGCATCGCTTTTCGGGAGTATTGCCGCGACGCCGGACTGGTCGAATGTGGGGTCAACATTCAAGTCATGGCGCAGCGTCATCGCCGATCTCAGCATGTCTTCGGCAGTCGGCAAATACATCGGTGTTCTTCAATAAGTCAATCGGCCTTTCCCCAGAGCTTCGAGGCACGGCCTTCCCGATTTTGATTTTACGCTCTGGGTAGGAGGGATTGATGATAATTTCTTCCGGCTCGCCTCGGGTTTGATATCGGGTTCATCCCAAGACTTGAGGTATCCATCTCAATATCCCGTGTCTTTGGGCGCTTTGCCTTACGCTGGAATGAGTGGGGATGGGGTTGCAGGCCGCGTGTCCGTGGGATCGCTCGCTTACGCTCGATCTCTATGCAGTTTATGGTGGTGGTAACTGTCGTGGTGTCGGGCACCTCTTTTTCTGCGGTTGTCTGATCGGGAATGTCCACAATCAGCTTCTGTTTTTTCTTTTGGGAGTCTCTGACATACTCCCACATTGCCCGAGGCTTGCTATTCAGTATACCCACGCCATTCTCTGTGTAAAATTTTGCCTTTTGGTGAGGTATCGAGGTGACCATTTGAAATTTGGCCATGGCCGGCGCGCCCAGGATGCAATTGTACGCTGATTTGAGGTCGATCACTAGGAAAGTAATCATCTCAGTTCGGGTTTGTGCCCCGTCTCCCATGAACACTTCCAGTTCGATAGTACCTTTTACGCCCACTTGGTGATTAGTGAACCCCTCCAGTTTTCCAAGGTAGGGTTGCAACCGGGCATCTGCTAACTCCAACTCTTTAAAACAGGAATAGTACATGATATCTCTGCGCACGCCTGTCGGCGAGCGAACCACGTGGACTTGCCATGCGTTACAGTGGAGATGACTAGTGGTTGCTCGGAAGCTAGTGGGGTACTCGCTAACTCGCTGCGGGTAAAAAAGATGTTGGGTTCCCCTGCTCGCTGTACGGCTGGAGAGTTTACCGCTCTGGAGAGTGAATATATGTGCTTCCCAAGTTGTGTGTTGGATGGAAGTTCTTCCTGAATCATGTTGACCACTCCTCGAATTTGAGGGGCCTGGCCACCTCTTCCTCGTGGAGGTCTGTCTTGTCTTTCATTGTCTGCATTGTTCCCGTCGCCCTGGTGTTTCTTAAAGCGGTTTAATTTGCCCGCGTTTATGAGCTTTTGTATCTCGCGTTTCAGTACTACGCATTCCTCTATAGTGTGCCCGGTGCCATGATGGTAGTCGCAGCACTTATCGGGATCCTGGTATGGGCGAGCTCGGGATCAAGTGGTATGGGGACGGCGGCGTCCCGATCCTGGAGCATGATGTCCTCCCGCGTTGTGTTTAAGGGGTGGTAAACCGAGCTCTACGAATAACTTTTGGCCGGGAGTAGATGACCTCCTCCTCGTCTCGCTACGGCGATTGCCGCCTCCCGTCCTGGTCATTTGGCGTGGCAGAGCCCCTGGCCTTGTCCTTGTTCTTATTTTTGTCCGTCGACGCCTCTGGCCGAGCAAAACAGATGGGAACTTGCTAGCGGCTTCGGCCTTGGAGGCTCAGGTTCATAGCCAACATTGTCTTGAGAGGCCCCGCTCTCATGTTGTTTAGATAGCGAAAGTAATCTCTGGATCACCGGTTGCAAGGTCACTTGGTCGAGTGTCTCCTCAAACCTTTTCAAGTAACTTCCATAAGACTCATGCTCGCCTTGCTTGACTTTAAGCGAGATCGAATCGATTTTTAGGAGTTGGTCGAAGTGCCAAATTCTTCAAGGAATTTTTCCCTCAACACTTCCCAACCGCTTATAGATCACACCTGGGAACCCTTCCAAGCCATGCCATGCTTTCCCTTGTAGAGCTCCCTCGAATGCACGCATTTTTAGGGCTTGATATCTGCCACCATTCGAATTTGTGCCTCGAATGATCTCGAGCCGCCGCTTGCCGTGTCTTCCGAAATATTTCTCAAATTGTGGGAATGTGATGCCTTCGCAGTGGCGCTTTCGATTCAGTGAAAGGGCTTCCCTCCCGGCTTGATTACACCATAGCGGGCTTGGCCACGCCTAGGTTAGCCATCTGTTTTGCCATGTCACGCTTCATTGCTTCCATGCGCCGAGATAAGCGCTTCTCGGATCTAAGTTGATACCCGATGAGCGGGCATGATCCGATCTATGCTCGCGTGAGGCCGGGCGTAAGGTAAGCGCAAGAAGCTTCCATCTCCTTATCTACTCGTTGTCACGCTTAGCCTCGATATGCTTTTTCTCGGCGTGTTCGCGAGCTCTGCGGTGACAATGATTTTCACCGCGGGCATAGTAATTTTGCCGCTGCGCTTGTATGAGAAATTTGGGCGGCTATATCTGCTTCCGCCTGGTCATCTCGCTTTCGTTTTACCTCTTCAACTTTTTCTCGACGGTATACGGATAACCGATTGACAAGGCGCTTGCTTGGTGCGCAAAGGCCATGAGGCACGGCCATCACCAACGGGGGCACCTCGAGTTGGCAATTCTAAGTCGCCCATCGACCGGGGCATGGCCCGTGAGCCAATAGTTGTTGATTAAGCTTGTACATTCTCGCTATACTAATCCGCTTGACTTGGAAGCAGCCTGTCGCAGGGGCTTGGCCTGTGGATTTGCATGACGCCATGGCCATTCTCCCTTTGGCGATTCGTGTCCTAAGATCCTCGCTCCCGCACTAAGTTGCTCATTGATGATCTCCTTGCATCACGTTGGCCGGCACGATTGCTAGCATCTTTGGGGCCGCTCTTCCACGTAGGCACGCCCTTCCCATGTGCCGCTTGCCATGCAGCAATCTTTTGCTTCAGTCCGAACCCCTTGGGGTGCTTTCGGTGGAGATCACCACCAACCGGCTTCTTGTTGCTGCAGTCATGGTGCTTGCTCTTACCACCATTGTAGTTGGTGGTTATCGGAGATTTGCACCGTGAGTCTTGAAAAAAGTGGGATGTTGATTTTCCTAAGAACGGAACCAAACCGATGTGGCAAAATCCTCGGCTTGGGCCGCTCGTTCTTTGGGTAGGATATCCGGGCTTGTAGCGCTTCCTTGAACCTCGGCCGAGCACGTAAAACCTCGAGTGGAAGTGCAAGGCGTGGCCTCGCGAAACCCTCCGGCGAGAGTAAGTGTATGAGAAGCGTAATACCGTAACTCAAGGAAGAGGCCGAGTGTATGAGAGCATGTACCTTTGTGGTATATGGCGGAGGAGTATTTATTGGCCCTTGTGTAGTTGAATCCGGGTAGGATTTGGTTTCTGTAGTCACCTTGTTCCGCAAGGAGTGAAACTCTAGATTTCCTGGTGATACACGACTGACCGCGTGATATCAGGAATGGATAAGGCAAGTGTCTTGCCTACATATGATGACTTGTGGCCGTGTCTTGGCGGGCAAGCTACTTGGAGTCATTTGCTCGATGAGGGACGAGCGGGCAAGGCCCTGCTCGTCTGCATGATAGATGAGGCATATGAGTTGACCACGCTTCTGCAAGGCCCTCGATCGGATAAGGCCTATGTCCGACCAGCCGGGATAGAACGCCATGCTCGCAGATGGGTTGCTCTTCTTATGTTTTCTAGGCCTGTGGGCCCCTCAAGGCCCATGCTCGTGACCGGCACGTGATGGCAACCCGTGCTCTGCTCGTGACCAGATTTGGGCTGGGTATATCACTTTGAAACTTCTTATTACTTTAGCTAATATGTTCTATTATATGGATATCGTCCAAAAGTACAAACAAACTAGTGTAATATTTAAATTAGAGTCAATTGATTTCTTTCAAAGTACGTAGTAAAATATTATTCTTGATGCTCTCATATCAAGATCATCATAGATAGGCTAAGGATGAATGACACTTGTCCTCAACATTCAATTTTTACGTTATTTGAATCTCAAATTTCCAATTCAGGATACTCAAAGAAGAATACATATTTTTTTATACAGAAAATTAACTCATTTTATTAACCAATCAAACATTCAAATAAAATAAGGGTAGGTTGTTTGTAAGATCGTTTTATACATCTTAATTCATAAAACGGAGTTTAACTCTTTCACAACATACGGTGGATCGGATAAAGATGATTCGTCTTATAGAAAATATCCATACGAAAAGTTAATTTCATATGCAAATTACGAAAACAAAGACATTCCCTCATCTAACTCCAGATAAATTTTCTTTTTGTTATATTTTTGAGAGGTTTCTTCTTCTAACACTCCGTAAGCTATAAAAGACCCAAATTTGCACAAGTAGAATTTTTCATATCATTTCTCAAGCTTTCTAGTCGTTAGTATGGTATAATATTGAGTGAAATTTGGGTTGATCCTTTTTTTCAAATTTTCAATCACTTCAATCTCATATTTTTATTTTCAATCGTAAAAAGTTTCTTAATGAACCGAAGGCGTGCTATAGAAGTTACTTACTCAATGCATCGCGCTGTATCAACTTTTGCATCGCAATACATCAATTTAATTGCATCAATTTTTGCATTGCAATGAATTAAGTTTCCAATTTTTCACCGCGATACAAAATCATAAAGAACCAAACAACGTCCTCCACCTTTTTCTTCCATCTTCTCTGTCGTAAGTCATTTTTTTCCTTTTCCTTCTACACCTTTGTCCTAATTAAAAAATGCTTCAACCCAGTACAAATCTATTATAGTTTTGTAGTTCATGAATCAAAAAAAATTGTTTACCTTTCGAAGGCGTTGCCCCCGAACCCCCTCGACCCGACGAAGTAGATCGATCCTCGTTTCGTTGCACACAATCGTAATTTTTAAACTCATAAGAGCTATGGAAAAAAAACGATCTGGGCATTTTAGGAACAATTTTATGAAAATGAACTTTAACAATTGACGAAAAAGAACACTAGGATAGAGAGGTTAAATATTTAGGAAAGAGGACATGCTTTTAATGTTAGGGTATCAATTTTTATCTTATCTAAATAATGAAACAATAAAAAAAAATATAACATTTGGAGGGCAATTTAATATAATAAGCATAATGTGTGAGACAAGTAACTACAAGAGACATAATAAGAGATATTTAACATAGTAATTTTAAAGGTGGTTAGGAGCAACTCTTGTAGACTTCTACATTCACCCATCATGTTTCTAGCTCAATGAGGCAGTAATGTGTAGAAATTTACATTAATTATGAATAATGTCATAACTTTTTCATTTATTGAATTATCTATTTATATAGGGAGTTACAATTAGGGTTACACTAGAAATGGATAACAAGAAACATTTACAATGAATGAGTCACAATATGGAAAGAGCTATACAAAGAAAGGAACTATACAAGGTAGTTACCTAATAAATACTCCCTCCGTCCCAGATAAATATTCCTACTTTCTATTTTGAGATGTCCCAACTAATGTTCCTAATGACTTTTGATGTACAAAACTTCTATCAATCTTCCTAATATATCCCTTCATTTAATACTATAATTATTACACATTCTGGAGAGAGAGTGTGTAATATGTGTATAATTAATGAGAGAGAGAAGGTGTGTGATGGGTATTATTGTCACAACATATTTTACATCCTATCATTAATTACATTTCTTAATCTTTGTGTTTTACTCACTAGGAATATTTATCTGGGACGGAGGGAGTAGTAATTACAAATAAAAGAATAATTAAATATATTATTTTCTAATATGCCCCCACAAGATGGATGCCCGAAACGAGAGACCAATCTTGTGAAGTAAGAGTTAGAAGCTTTGGCGAGCAAGTGACTTGGTAAGCGCATCAGCCAAGTGATCAGGGGATGAGACATGAGAGACCTTAAGTGCTCGTCCTAAACCTTTTGCCAAATGAAGTGAAAGTCCAGAGCCACATGTTTCGTGCTAGTGTGAAAGACTGGGTAGAGCACAGGCTAGTAGCACCCACATTGTCACAATAAATGATAGGTTGAGTGGAGGAGGTGATGTCCAGCTCGCCGAGGAGAGAAACAATCCAACGAGCTTCGGTAGTTGTAGCGGCCACAGCTCGGTATTCGGCTTCAGTCGAGGAGCAAGAAACAGTGTGTTGTTTGGAGCTCCAAGAGATTGGGTTGCTTCTGAGATAAAAAATGTAGGCATTATTGGAAGTGTGTAGTCATCTTTGTTACCCACTCAGTCAGCATCGGTGAATGCATGAAGAGTGAGGGGATACTGATGATGAAGCAGAATTCAAGTATCAATATACCCACAAACATAGCATAGAACACGCATGGCCGCATTTCAGTACTCAGTGGTCAGCCTATAGATGAACTGAGAGAGCTTGTTGGCTGCATAGGCGATATCAGGATGAGTGAGAGACGTATACTGAAGGCTCCCGATCACAGCCCGAAACTCAGTAGGGTCGGTGAGAGCAGTTTCTGACTGAAGTGTCAGAGTTGGTGAAGTGGCAAGGGGTGTAGCGATCGGGCGGGCATCTGTCATGCTTGTGCAAGCGAGGAGATCTGCAATATAACTGCGTTGGGAGAGCAGGAGACCACTAGGTCGCTTAACAACTTAAACACCAAGAAAATAGTGAAGTTCACCAAGGTCTTTGAGCGAGAATCGAACAATGAAAGGAGATAAAGGTCCGAAGCGGCGAAGTTGGTTCCCAGTGATGATGATGTCATCCACATAGACAAGGAGATATATGGTAGTCCCCCCTGTATTAAGTATAAACAGTGATGTGTCGGCCACAAAGTTTATGAATCCGGAGGTAAAAAGAAATTGTCGCAGCTCATTATATCATGTCCGATGAGTCTGCTTGAGACCATAGAAAGCCTTATGAAGTCGACATACATGCTAAGGGTTGTCCTTATCAATGAAGCCAGGAGGTTGAGCCATGAATACTGTAAGTCCAGTTGCCAACTAAATGAGGCTAAGGGGGGTTGAATAGTTTTTTAAAAAATTTAGGGATTGTTTTGAAAACATTTAAAAGTTGCAGCATAAAAGACAAGTTTTCAGCAGCTGATATAAAATCAGCATATAGCAGCTACTATATTTGAAACAGTTTGGTTTGGTTTTCTTTATGAATCCGGAGGCAAGTTTTTGTTTAGCATTTTGATAGGCAAAATCAAATTCATTTATGGTGCTCATCAGTGCAAAATTCTCCATACCCCTTTTATAATTATTGTATGCCATTTTTTAAAAAAAATTATTATATTTTTTCAGATTTTTTTTATTATTATTTAAAGAAAAACGGAAATAAATACAAAAACGAATAGCTAAAGTAACTAAATCAAAACAAAAATCTCCGCCAACGGCACCACAAACTTGATGTGTTATAAATTACCTCGCAAGTGCACAAGTCAACCAGAGTATAGTTGTGCGGAAGCAAGGGTCGAACCACAAAGATTTGAGTTTTGATTAAAGTAAATTCAACCAATCTAACAAAAGAAAGATACTAATAACTAAAAGGGTTTTGGTTTATTAAATTAACTAAAAAACAATCAAATAAACTAATTTAACAAAGCATATAAAATATGAGACAAATCAAGATTTGTAAAACTCCTAGGAATTATGATTCACTTGTATATCCATCTTATGTTCGCATATCTTATACATCAATCAATTACGGGTTCGTTCACTAGTGTAAAGGATTGGGACTCACAGAGCAAAATTTGTAACCCTTAGTTCTCCGCCTTAACTGTGCTTTCTTGGTCCGTCTACACAGTAATTAAGAGTCCATTAAGTACTCTAAGAACTCACGCGAGCCTAGATCTAACCTTAGTCCGATCAAAAATCAGAGAGATCTATTTATCATTTAGGTTGGTTAATATATAACTCACGCATAATCATATAGTTAATTATACCCAAGAGCCTACAAATTCATTAACGCGGCCATTATGCGATAGTTTCAATGCAGACCAAAGATAATCTAAATTGATAAACAATAATTAATTGAATAGAAATTAATAATTAGAACAAAAGAATTCAATACAAGTTACCTTTAATTCCTAGATTATAGGGTTAGTTCTCTATAATTGAAAGTACAAAATCTTGAACCATTCTTGGATAATCTTTCTTCGTAGACAAAAAAAAAATACAAAACTTCTCTATCTTTTTTTAACCTAAAAGGGATCTATTTATATCTAATAATTATACAACAAATAGGATAAAGAGGATATAAAACAATTAGGACTGAAAATTGGGTACAAAAGTGAGTTGCACACTTCCCAAGGCATAATTCCATCCGAAGAGGCGGCTGCCACAATTTGTAGAAAAGCGGATTCTCAGCTTTTGAACTCTAACTTTCAGTGATTTGTATTTTGGTCCCTAAAATTCTTCAATTCAGCATAAAGTGTTTATATTTTGCACAATTGCTCCCCAAGTCTCTGAAACTATAAAACAATACTAAAACAAATATTAGATAACAAAAACCTCAAGAAATAGCAACATTTAAGTCGGAATAATACACAATAAATAAGTATAAAACTCATTCATCAAATACACACAAACTTAGACTTTGCTCGTCTTCGAGTAAAACAAAATAAAAATTATAAATACAATACCTAAACTAAAATAAAATAAAAGCAAAAATATTTTTTTCTTTCACGAGTCAAAGCTTCGGTATGATACCTCATAATGCCTCAAAGAATGATAAATAGCAACACATAGCCACAAGTCTAGGCCTTCACTCAATCATCATCAATATTACTTATAAATATATGTGTCTGTGCAAAACATTAATTGACTATCTCCAAACTTAGAAAGTTTTATCAAGCTAAGCACAATATTCATTCCCAAAATATTTTAATAAAAACGTGTGCATCACAAAACATGCAACATACCATCAATACCCGGTTAACAACACGAAGAGAGATCGTGCTAGTATTCAAGTGCTTATACATTCATCGCATGCATTAACTATGTATGAAACATAACGCTCTCAAGTCTCAATTACTTATAATAACTAAGATTATGCAAATTGTGCAAGCTATATCGAGATATATATATAATTCAAAACAAGGGTCAAATTAATTATGTCTCCAAACCATATCAACTAACACAAACACAAGTGGTAACTAGATCAATAGGTATTTATTAAACTTGTAATGTAAGGCCAGTGTGAGGGGTAACAATAAAAGGGATAAGAAATTACAAAATGATATAGTAAGAATATTCTCTTCTTTCCATACAAATCACTCACTTTTCTTCGACAACCCTCAAACTTGGACTTTTGGGTTGCAGAAGGTATCAAACCATCATAAAGACTTTCTTCCTAAAGATCTCCTTTTTCCTTGTTTTCTTTCTTTCTTTTCTATTTTTCGAAGGGCATACGCATTTATATATATTTGTTTTCTTTTTCGATACAAGAAATCATTGGGGTTATTTTTGAACTACATCAACCATCATAAAAACAACATTCCCCACCCAATCATACTCTCTCAAAGGGTAGGCAAAAGTGTATAAGCTTTAGGGGTTAAATTAATGTGGGTAAAAGAAACGATGTCGAATGGGGGTCGATGTGTGCTTAGCACACATCATTCTTTTTAATACAGCTCCAAAGGGGGCACTAGGGAATAATATAGAAAGGAATGGTGAGATAAATAGGCTCAAGCGATCCAAAGATAACCTAAATCGTATCCTAACTGACATAATGCTCATGCTTCGTTTTCACATAAATTCAACAAAGTTTCAAATCAATCCCAAACTCAGAATTTTAAAAACAAGTTCAACAAGTATTTCACATAAGCATTCGCTAGAAAAGAGGTAGGAAAATCAAGACTTAAATGTACTCACAATTCGAAAGTGTGCTTGAGATATATTAGTAAAAGAAGTCTAATGATCTAACGTAGCATGCAATCAACCCTAAGTCGCAAATATAATGCAACAATCATGTAATGACGGTTGTTAAAAATATTCATGACCACTAAAATAGCAAAGTCCAAGGGGAATAAAATGTGCATTATAAACTCAATAAAAATACACAAATTCTTTAATAAATCAAGTCATTGTATTTTTGTACTAAAAAAAATTAGAGATAAAAAGTTTCATCAACTAGACCAAGCTAAGACACATAGACAAGTTTTCATGCATGCTATTAACAAACATGTTATCATTGGCGGAAGTAACCACGCCTACATTTAAGACTCCGAAATTTTTAAAAAAATATTTATTTTTATTTTTACAAAACTAAAACTAAAATAAACTAACTAAATAAAAATAAAATAAAAATTAAACTAGATAGCAAATAAATACAAAAACAGATAACAGGGAACAGGGCCACTCTCCAAAAATAGCATTAAAAACGCAAAGCAATTCCACCCCCAAACTTAAATTTCACAATGTCCCTAATGTGAATGAAATATAAAACACGGGATAAAGAATGTCAACCCAACTCACAACGCCTAACAAATTCAAGAATCCCAATAGAGATGGGCACTCTGAGTGAGCGAGTAACCAAGAAAGACAAATAGAGTGGAGCGAGCAGCAAGTTTGTGGGCGGAACCAAGGGTAGTAGAGGCAACCAAAGGCACGAAGTTTGGAGTAGTTGGGAGGAGACCCGAACAGTTTCTGATAGGGTAAGAGTTGTTTTAGAGTTGGTGTGGGTAGTCGATTTATGAGGTAGATCACTGTTTGAAACGCAAACAACCAGAAGGGCATCAGAAGAGATGCTTTAGAGAGGAGGGAGAGGCCAGTTTAAACAATGTGACGGTGGCGACGTTCCGAGAACCCATTGTGTTCCGAAGTGTGAGGTGACGAGGTGGGATGGGAGATGTTATTAGCGGACATGTAGGCGGCTAAGCCAATGTCCCGGGCAAGTCTAGTGATTGTGTACTTTCTACCATTGTCCAAGTAGAGGGTGACAATGGTTATTTTGAAATAGTTTTCAACCAGGGCTTTAAAATGGGGAAAGATGGTGGCAACTTCAGACTTTCGTCTGAGCGAATAAAGCCAAATATAGTGTGTGTGGTGATCAACAAAGATCACATAGTATTTGAAACCATCAACAAAGTGAAGAGAGGAGGTCAAAACATCAGTGTAAATGGTTTAAAGCAGGGAAGTAGACATAATGGTATTTTAATGAAAAGGAAGTTTATGACTTTTATTAGATAAGCAATAATTAAAATGGAGATGTTTATTGCGAGCAGTGTCTATTGCTAAACCTAGGCTAGATAGAATCTAACGTTGGACGGGTTCAAACGAATGACCAAGCCGATGATGTCAGTCTTGGTGAGATACTTTGGATTCTACACAGGCAAAGGGACGTACAGAGGGGGTTGTGGTCGGCCATTCATACACACCATCCTTAGACTACCTCAGTAGTATGTTCCATGTCAATAGACCCTTCACATGAAAAGATGATGGTAAGAACTCAATGGATGTGTTATTGGAGATGCAAAATTGAGATATGGAGATGAAGTTACGTTTCATGCTAGGAACAAACAAGATATTTTGTAATGTAAAGGTGTGTGATGGTGTGTTAAGGGAAGAAGAACCAGTTTTGGAGATAGGTAATCATGTACCATCACCAATGACCATATCGTCTGATCCCATGTAAGTTGAGTGAAGAGAGAGGTTACCGAGGTCTCCAGTGACATGGTGAGAGGCACCACTATTAAGAAGCCTACTCGGTGTCCCTATATCCAATGTGGTCGCTAGATGTGCCCGCGGTTGCCACTTGAAGCCCTTTGCCGAGTAGTGAGTAGCGGGCTGGGGCATGGTGGCGACCAGTTGGTAGTTAGGGCATCGAACAACCATGTGTCCCTGTTGGCGACATCCTTGACATTCGCCAAGATATGACCATTGCTGTCGAGGAGTTGTGACCGAGGACTAAGAGGGTTGCCGAGCTTGTGAGGATGGTTGCTGAGCAAACGAGCTATTGGTCCTCGGGGCAGCAAGATTGGCCGAAGCGGAATGTAAGAAGGACACATGCTCAGACTGCTTGAGAAGTAGCTCGCGGTTAATAAGTTTTTCATGAAGCTCATCAAATGAGATAGGAGTGTCCCAACCTTCTACCATTGATGAATAAGTTTTATACTTATTTATTAGGTATTATTACGGCTTAACTTTGTTATTCCTTGGGTTTTTGTTGTCTAATATATGTTTTAGTGTTGTTTTATAGTTTCAGGGACTTGGTGAACAATTATGCAAAATATAGGCAATTTATGCAGAAATTGAAGACTTCAGGGACCAAAGTGAAATTTCTGAAAACCTGATGGCTAAAAGCTGAAAATAAGCTTTTCTCCAAAGCAAATCAGCCACCTCTTTTTCTCCTAGGGTTGCATGCGTAGCTTTGGCTCCCTTTTGTGGGCTTTTAGGGTTTTAATTGTTTTGTCCCCTTTTACCCTAGTTGTTGTGTAATTATTAGGTAAAAATATATTCCTTTTAGGTTAGAAAAAAGAGGAGAGAGAAGTTCTGGAGTATTATTTTTCTTTGTCTATGAAAAAAGATTCTTAAAGAATGGTTCAAGGTTTTGTACTTTAATTAAATTATAAGGAACTAATCCAATAATCTAGGAATTTGAGGTAACTTGTATCAAATTTTATATTCTAATATTAAATTATATTCTGTCAATTATTGTTTATTAATTAGATTATCCCTGGTTTGCATTAAAACTCTCGCATAATGGCTGCGTTAGTGAATTTGTAAACTTTTGGGTATGATGAATTGCACGATACAAATGCATAAGTCATACATTGGTCACCCTAATTGATAAATAAATTTTTCTGATTTCCTGATCGGGCTAAGATTATATCTAGGTTCGCGTGAGTTCATTGTGTTCTTAATAGACCCTTAATTACTGTGTGGACGGATCAAGAAAGCACAATCAAAGCGGGGTACTAAGGATTGCAAATATTGATCAATGAGTCTCAATGCTTTACATTAGCGAACGAACCCGTAATTGATTGATGTATAAGTTAGACTAACATAAGATGAGAGTAGATACTAGTAAATCTCAATTCATAGGTGTTTTACAAACTTTGATTTATCTCATATTTACCTACTTTATTAAATTAGTTTATTTTATTGCTTTTTAGTTAATTTAATAAAACCAAAACCCCCCCTAGTTATTAATTGTTTTATTGTGATAGATTAGTTAAATTTAAATTTAATCAAAACTCAAATCTATATGATTTGATCCTTGCTTCCGCATAGAGATGTTAATAGGGTCGAAAACCGTAGGTCCGAACCGAAACCGTTAGGTTTTTGACCGACTAGATCGAAACAGTTAGGATTGAATTTTTAGATGGACCGTTTAAGTCGGACTGTTTAGGAACCGAAACCGTTAGGGCCAGACCGAAAACCGTTAGGGTTGAACCGGAAACCAACTTGCATACGGTTTAGTATAATTAGTAATATACGGGATGAGTATAATACTGAAAACCGTTACGGTTGGACCGATTAACTGCTTTAATATAGTTAGTATAATATACGGGACGCGTATAATACACTAAAATAAGCGTACAAGCCTCGAAATTGGGAAAAAAACGTACAAGTTTAATCATTAGCTGGAAACTGCAGGTTTGAACCGAAACCGACAAGGCCAGGCCGAAACCATTAGGTTTTTGACCGGACAACAGTGATAACCGACTAAACCAGCCTATCTGGACCGAAACCGTTAGGGTTGGACCAAAACCGTTAGAATTGGACCAATTAACATCTCTAACAACTATACTCCGATTAACTTATGCAATTGCGAGTTAATTTATAACACACCAACCACGTCAACAATGTGTTATAATTACTTATCTAACAATCATATGCAATTTGCCTTCACAACCATAATGTTGGTTTATTATATATGTTGACAAAGAAACAATAATTTTCTTTTTGTGTTTCACTTTCACCCTTGCATTAAAACTCTTCATTTCTCCTATAATGCAAATATCTAACGGTGGGAGAGTTTGTGTTAAAATTCAAAATCTTGAAAAAAAACTAGAATTAGGATTTGGAAATAATCGTAGGAAAAAGAAGATGAATTGCTATTATATATCTATATTACTCCTCCCTTCCGTTCGGGGAAAAAAATTGATATGTCAAAAATGCCTTGCGGTTAACCAACCAAATTCATGGGAAAAATTTCAGTGTTGTTTTTCTAGAACTAATCCCCGACTTTTCTATCAGTGAGAGTTTGTAGTAGGTTGCCGTTGCCACGACTTTGAATAACTTACAAAGAGTCCTTGCTTAGTTGATTTTGGTTACATAGGAAATGATTTATTGTCTAACAATTAACCTTTTTCATGTTTAGTTACTGACTTTGAAGCATTCACAAGTTGTATAAAAAGGCCGCTCAAATCTTAAAATTTGTTAACGCTTTTAGAGAGATTTTCAAGAGGAAAGATTGTGTTAGAAAAGTCGATGTGCTGTTAAATGTTAGAACATTACAAGCTACATTGACCGATGTTCTTCCAGTTTATGTTTTTGCTCACCGGCTGTCTCTATTGAGATTCGTGTTTTCTGTGAACACTTGTGTAGACTGATTACATCCAACTCTGTTATGAGTCTTTTTGTTTGATTATCACATAGTGTTAGTTTTCGTAATTATTATCTTTGCAATTATCTAATATTAGTATTAAATACCAAAAATCTATTTACGGAATTCATTTCACAATGATTCAAAACAACTATTCAATCTCTAAAATCTAAAATTAATCTTTTCATACTAAGATTTAAAATTTTAACATTTACACTTTTATGAAATTGTGGTAGCAATATTAGTAGTCATAGTAGTGATAATAATATAATAATATAATAATATTAGTATTATTATTATTATTATTTATTTATTAATAATAATAAAAACATTATTAATAACAATAATAATATTAATAGTATTTTTTTAAATATTATTGTTATTATTAATAATAAGTTATTTGTTGGTGTTGGTGTTGTTGTTGTTATTATTATTAATTTTATTTTAAATATTAATATTATTAATATTTTGTCTAAAATATTGAATCATTAAAATATTTGAAACTAAAAATAAGTTTCCTTTCAAATAAAACTTCATACTCTTAACGATATTAGAAGAAGCCTTAAGTTTTGGATATTTTGGCATTAAAAATTTAACCTTAAGACTTTTTAGATAGAAGAATAATTTTTAGAACTTTTTAAATATGAGATTTTTTAATGGAATTTTTTTGATATTTTTCCCTATAAATTATGTCTCCTTATTGGTACATACTACATTGGCTTGCCCCTCTCTCAATGTGATTGTGGGGTATAAATATATGTCAATGAGTTTCCTTGTCCACCACCAAAATGGGAAGTTCCAAAAAAAAACTATAGCCACCATACTTTGACAGTACGTACGTACAAAAGCATATAATAAATACTATGAAATGACTATTACTACTCTTAAAGATGATGTGTGGCCGACTGGCCGAGGGAAGGAGGATATAAGTTCTGACTGTTGTTTTCTTGTCATTTTCTTGTGGCAGCTTTGCTATTATATCCACTGATATTTTTCTTCGAGCAATGCTAGAGCCATTCAATGAGCACTCAAATTTGTACACCAAATGATATGGTTTCCAATGTGTTATCTTATTTGGTATTTTATGAACTTCACTATAAGTTAAAAAGTTATGTTAACAATATGACACATAAGATGCCACATCATTTAGTACCCAAAATTAAGTGCTATTAGAATGGCCCTAGCATTACCCTTTTTCTTCCGTCCACAGTACTTCTAGATATTAATGAAAATTGCCAATTCATTCCTTCTTTATTAATTTAAAAAAATAGAAAAAAAGGTTTATTATTTTTAGATCGTTTTAAAAAGCCAACCACTAATTTTTTTTATTTTACCTCACCATTTTCTATGTAAAGTTCGATCAAAGACATAAAGATGGAATCATAACGCCGATAAAGAAGTTGATTGTGATAGCACTTAGACTTCATCCCCAACATCTTTTAACGGTGATATCTTTAATTTTAGCACCATTTAATTTCTTGCTAATTCGTGATTCTCAGGACATTATTACATAAATTACTTCCAAATTAGAGTTTGAAACATATTTCGGCAACTAAGTTATCTTTCATTCATATTTGAAATTGAGTCAATTAATTCTTTTTTTCTTATCTATCAAGTCATAGTTTTTTTTTCCTTCTAAAGGGGGCATTGGGAAGGGATCGAACCTGAGACCTCACACTTTGTGAAGTCTCATGCCTATCACTGGATCATCCCCTTAGAGGCTATCAAGTCATAGATAGTTGTTTTTTTAAAAGGAAAAAAAACTATTTTACTCAACATAATTCTTTGAATATATTTAATTCTTCGGGAGAGAGTGGTAAGATGCTAATAAGGTCGAAAACTGCAGACTTGAACCGTTTAAAGCAGAAAAGGTTAAGTTTAGGTTCGAGTTTTTAGCGACCCATTTAAACTGAACCGTTTAAACAGCAATCTATTAGGACCCGAAACCAACAGGGTTGACTCGACTAATATCTCTACCATGATTTTTCAAGTATCCAATGCAGCCCCTTGTATGAAAGAATAAGTTTTTCTGCTGTTTACATAGCTTCTAACAAAACCTAACCAAACAGTCCATTTCATTCTAAGAAATTATTAAAATACCTTGAATGAAAACAAAAGAAAATTAATTTGAATTGACGTAATCTAATAAAACCTATGTTATGACTATTAATTAAACAATTCAATGCCTGTTTGTTGCAGCTTATTTGGAGTGATTTTTGATTTTTGGCTTTTGAAAAGTCATATTTAGAATGTTTGTTTCAGCTTATAAGCTAAAAGCCAATAAGTAAAGTATAACATCATTTATGCATTGAAAAACCAAAGCCAAAAAACCAAAATTTTAAGGTTTTTTTGGTGTTTTTTTAAACATGAAGACAACTATTCATTAAAAAATATTTGATTATCCTCATTTCATCATTTAATGAAATATATATAAAAATATGAATACTAATTTTCAAGTTTTTTTTTAACAAATAATTATAACAACTCATAAGTAGCTTTTCAACAGCTGTAACAAACAGTTTATCATACAATTAGCCACAAGTCATTCAGCCACCAGCTTAAGCTATCAGTCATAAGTCATAAATTATAAATCATCAGCCACAACAGACGAGCCCTAATTGAGATGGGGTTGATCTTTGATGGCACATTCATACTTTCATACTGCACCCACCAATCACAAAACCCTATTTATTGTGTTCGAGTGATCTGTTCCTAACCAAGTCCTCTCAATCTCGATGATGTTTTTTTTATACTCCAATTTTTATAATTGGATCTTTAAAAAAAAAAAAACTACTAGTTTAAGTTACCTTGTAGAACATTTACCTTAGTTGTACCCTAAAATACCCTATATACAATTCATAAAAACTTTTAAAGACTATCTAAAAAAGTTACATCTTTGTTGTAAAAAGAGTTTATCGTCAAGGAGCTAGAAGAGTTCATAAAAAGATAAGTTTCTTGCTTTATATATATAACGAAAAAACTTTTTCAAATGTTTATCATCGGAGATACCCATATTGGGTTGGGTTAATGCTTTAGTGGGTTAGTGGGTTGCACACACTGAGAAGTCAGTCTAAACTATTAACTATCCCTGCTGAACTTTAGCTTGTTTGCCAAATGTTAGTTTATTTTTAATCAAGCTCGAGCAATTATGTAAAATTGTAAAAAGTATGTTCGTATTTGTTTTGTTAAAATTATTTAGTGTTTGAAGGTAACGTGTTCATATTTTATTTTGTGTTCAATATATGTTTGTTTAACCAAATAAACGAACATAAACAAATGTTATCGGAGCTTGTTCACGAATAGCCTGTGGAAGGCTCTTTTTATTTACAGCCCTATGTGTAGTCTTAGTCTACATCGTACTGTTATGGTCATTTTTTAATACAATCTGTGAGTCAGGACTCAGGAGGACTCATAATTAGCAAACACTTTTCTACGCGGTATATAAGTTCCACATTTAAAATTTATGTTTACAATATCAAAAACATTTTTAACTTTGTTCCATATATATTTTAATTTGTTCTCTTTCTCTTTTTTATTTTATTTTCCCATGCATCCATATAACTAGACCAATCTTCATGTCTTTCCTTTCCACCTGCAGGCTGCAGAGTTATGATTGAATTTTGGTTGTCCAGAGGTAGTTAGGCTGGGGGAGTGAGGAAAGGCGGGTAGAGAATACAGATTGAATTTTAGGTTTATTTAATTCCATGTAAGAAATTATGGCTGAGCTGGACCAATTAAAGGAAGACAAAAACTTACGAACTACTATCTTACATGTATTTTATGTAAGACAAATTCACTTGACCCGATTGTTGGAAACTTGTTTGAATGAGAAAGTTGTGTAAGTAGTTAATAGGGAATCTCACATTAGGAATAAAAGGGAAAGAGTTCTACTTTATAAAGAAAAGCTTTTAAACTTAATCATTGGCCCTTGGGCTACTATACTTTTGTGTATGAGAAAAGACCTAGTTAAGTGTAAGTCCAAACACACGTGCGCACAACCGTTCCCAACTCTTAACCGTCTTAGATCAAGCACGATGGTGTATGTTTCAAACATGCCTCAACCGTTCCCAACTCCCAACAGTCTTAGATATATACTAGCAGCGTGTTGATTCGCCGATGATTGAAGCTAGAAGGTCTGGCCTCTTCAGTCACGTAAGATTCATATCCCTGTGCGCACCGCCTGCCTTGGCTTGGACCCTTTCTTTCTACTACCAGTTCATTCCAAGTCCAAGCACGATGGTGTCTGTTTCGGATATGCCTCAACCGTTCCCAACTCCTAACCGTCTTAGATCAAGCACGATGGTGTATGTTTCGGACATGCCTCAACCGTTCCCAACTCCCAACAGTCTTAAATATATACTAGCAGCGTGTTGATTCGCCGATGATTGAAGCTAGAAGATCTGGCCTCTTTAGTCACGTAAGATTCATATCCTTGGGAGACTCACTGGCTTAAATGCGTCCATTCCATTAAACGGCGCCAGTTTTTGTCTTAAGGACATAGATCCCAAATCTCGGTGGATCTTAAACCTCAACCCTAATCAATTTACTGTAGGAACCAAATCAGGCATCTAACAATCTTAAGACAAAAATATTTTTGGTGTGATGATTACTGCAGTCTGTTGCTGATCCTCTTCTTTCCCTACTTTTGTTCTCTGTCACATTCTGTGATCATATGTCTGTGTTACAAAATATTGTATCTCCAGCCTGCTTTAAACAAACTTGATCAGCCTGGTTTTTCAAAACTAATCAGCCTTGTTTTACAAAACTGATCAGCATGCTTTTATGAAACATATCAACCTAATTACCTTGTATTAATTAATATGTTTATTGTTTTATTCAGCATAAATTAATCTATAATCAGCATCTTATCTTCAAAAGATTTTTATTCTGTTTTACAAAAATAAAACTGTGTAGTTCAATAAAACTACTAGTTTAGTTTACTGATTGTATCATATTGTACCAAAAACTTATTGTGTCACTGTAATCAATAACAAATCGTTTTATAACTTTGTGTTATTGATCACTGTTATAATGTGCAGTATGGCTTCCAACTCTGGAAAAGAACCCGCTGCTATAGAACAGCCCCTGGCAGCAACTCAAAGGTTGCACCTGACCATCCACGCTCATGGTGAACGCTCGAAAAAATTTGCTGGCTCAGAATTCGAACGCTGGCAGAAAAAGATGCTCTTCTACCTGACGACGCTAAACTTGTCAAAATTCCTGAAAGAGACTACCCTTATTTTGAAAGAAGGGGAGTCAGACCGAACCACCGTGGTTGTTATCGAGTCATGGAAACATTCTGATTTTCTGTGCATGAACTACATCTTAAATGGACTGGATAACTCCTTATACGATGTAAGCAGTCCATTTAAGACTGCAAAAGAACTGTGGGAATCCTTAGAGAAAAAATACAAATCCGACGATGTTGGGTCGAAGAAATGTGTAGTTGGTAGGTTTCTTGAGTTTTGTATTATAGATTCCAAAAGTGTAATGACACAGGTTCAACAATTCCAATTGATAATGCATGAAATAGCAGCCGAAGGCATGACCATTTCTGAGGCATTCCAAGTCGCTGCGATGATCAAAAAGCTACCTCCCGCTTGGAAGGACTTCAAAAACTATCTCAAGCACAAGCGCAAGGACATGTCATTAGATGATCCGATTCTCAGGTTATGAATCGAGCAAGACAACCGGGTGGTCGACAAGAAACAGATTTGTCCCATTGAAGGGGCCCATGTGGTGAAACAAGACTCCAAGAACATGAAGCATAAAAGCTTCCGTGAAGCGACGTCCAAACAACACGAGCAGTACAAGTTTAAAGGCAAATGTCTTAACTGCAACAAGATAAGCCACAAAGCTGCTGAGTGTTGTGGAAAAAAACGGGTCCGACGCGACCAACCTTGTTAACGATGACATCAACATGGTATGCGTGGTCTCTGAAACCAACATGGTTGGTACGGGTCGTGAATGGTTTATGGACACTGGGGCGACACGTCACATAAGCGCTGATGCGAAGATGTTTTCTTCATATTCAAAAGTGACGACCGGCGAGAAGTTGTTTATGGGCAACTCATCCACCTCAGGAGTGGAAGGAAAAGGGCAGGTTATTTTGAACATGACCAGCGGTCGGGAATTGGTGCTTACCAATGTCCTCCATGTCCCAGATATTAGGAGAAACCTAATCTCTAGTTCTCTCTTAATAAAGCATGGATTTAAGTTGGTCTTTGAGTCCGACAAGTTAGTACTTAGTAAAAGCGGACTTTTTATGGGCAAGGGTTACCTCAATGAGGGCTTCTTCAAATGCAATGTAATGGTGGTAACCCCACCCAACAATAGTATTATTAATAATACAGCAACTGCATCTTCTTCTTACTTGGTTGAGCACTCTAATATTTGGCATCTTAGATTAGGTCATGTTAACCATGAATCTATATGAAAACTAATGCAAATGGAATTAATTCCTAAAGCACGCATAAATACTAAGGAAAAATGTCAAATATGCGTTGAGGCCAAACAAACAAGAACCTTCTTTTAAATGGTGCAACGAGACACTAGACCATTAGATCTAGTTCATAGCAACCTATGTGACTTTAAATCCATAGTCATGTGGCGGGAAAAATTACTTCATCACTTTTATTGATGATAGTACACGCTATTGTCATCTCTACTTGTTAAATAGCAAAGATGAAGCGTTCGAGGCTTTTAAAATGTACAAGAACGAAGTCGAGAATCAAATTGAGAAAAAACTAAAAATTCTCAAATTTGATCGAGGAGGTGAGTACGTACATCTTTTTAAGGACTTTTGTGCAGCACATGGAATAATTTATCAAGTTACTTCTCCTTATACTCCACAATCCAATGGGATTGCTGAAAGGAAAAATCGTACACTTAAAGAAATGATGAATTCATTACTAATTCAATCTGGCCTACCCAACCAAATGTAGGGGGAGGCAGTGCTCACAACAAATTACTTGCTCAGTAAGTTACCACACAAGAAATTGGAGCAAACTCCTTATGAATTATGGAATAGTCGAAAATCTTCCTACAAATTCATCAAAGTATGGGGGTGCTTGGCCAAAGTAGCAATACCATTACCTAAAAAGGGAAAAATTGGTCCAAAAACCGTGGATTGTATCTTCATAGGATACGCAGCTCGGAGTAGTGCCTATAGGTTTTTAGTGCACAGGTCTGAAAATCCAAATATTGAAGTAAATACAATAATGGAATCAAGAAATGTCACATTTTTTGGAAACATATTTCAATTAAAGAATAATACTAATGGAAGACGCTCTTTTCCTTGGAACACAAACGAAGATGAGAACGAGGCCCCTACGGACATTGTCCCCATGGACATCATCCAAGAGAATCGTCAAGATGATGAGCCTAGAAGGAGCAAACGAGCTAAAATAGCTAAAACCTTCGAACCTGACTTTGTGACCATGTTTATAGTGGACAATGAACCACGAACATTCAAAGAATCAATGTCTACTCAAGAAGCTCCTCAATTGAAAGAAGCCATTAATGGCAAAATTATATTCCATTATGCAAAACTACACTTGCGAACTAGTTGACCTTCCCAAGGGGTGCAAACCATTGGGCTGTAAATGGATTTTCAAACGAAAATTAAAACCCGATGGTTCCATTGATAAGTATAAAGCACGGTTGGTCGCAAAGGGATTCAATCAAAAAGAAGGTGTTGATTATTTTGACACTTATGCCCCTGTAACTCGAATTACGTTGATTCGACTACTAATCATATTTGCAGCTTTGCACGGTCTTGAAATACATCAGATGGACGTTAAGACCACTTTCCTAAATGGGGAACTCGAAGAAGAAATTTATATGAATCAACCAGAAGGGTTCAAAGCTCCAGGTAATGAAAAGAAAGTATGTCGATTGGTCAAATCGTTGTATGGTTTAAAGCAAGCACCAAAACAATGGCATAAATGTTTTGATGGCGTAGTACTTGTAAATGGGTTCAAGATCAATGAATGTAACAAATGTGTGTACGCCAAAAATACACAACATGGTTACGTAATTATCTGTCTCTACTACGTGGATGATATGCTCATTATTGGCAGTAATAACAACATGATCAAGGACACCAAGAAAATGTTGGCCAACAGGTTCGACATGAAAGACCTTGGGGTAGCTGATGTCATCCAAGGTATTAAAATATCTAGAACATCCGAGGAGATTATACTATCACAATCTCATTACATTGAGAAATGATTAGAGAAATTCAGTAATGGTGATGATAGTATTGCAAAAAATCAATAGACCCAAACTTTCATCTCAAAAAGAACCTACACGAAGGTGTATCTCAAATTGAATACTCTTATGTTATTGGAAGTCTTATTTATCTCACGAACTGTACGCGATTAGATATTTCTCAAACAGTTAATCGTTTGAGCAGATTTAATAGTAATCCAGGACATGATCACTGGAAGGCTATTGTAAGAGTCCTAAGGTATCTGCGATACACTAAAGACTATGGGTTGCACTATTCAAGGTATCCAGCGGTAATAGAAGGTTACAATGACACCAATTGGATATCTGATACTAACGACTCAAAATCCACAAGTGGATTTGTATTTACACTTGGTGGTGGTGCTATCGCATGGAAATCTTCCAAACAGACTTGCATTACAAGGTCTATAATGGAATCAGAATTTATCGCTCTAGATAAAATAGTGGAGGAAGCCGAATGGCTACGAAACTTCCTAGAAAATATTCCAGCTTGGCCACAACCAGTACCAGCTATATGCATCTATTGCGACAGCCAAGCCGCAATTAGAAGGGCACAAAACAATATGCATAACGGTAAATCACGACATATACGAAGGCGTCACAATACCGTTAGGCAAATTCTCTTAAATGGAGTGATCACCATTGATTATGTTCGGTCAAAAGACAACCTAGCGGATCCATTAACTAAAGGTCTGTCGAGAGAGCAAGTATGCAGCTCATCGAAGGGAATGGGCCTCAAGCCTATGAAATAAGAAAATGAGTTAGTGAAAAACCCCACCTAGCTGATTGGAGATCCCATGGTCTAGGTTCAAAGGGACAACCCAACTAACTTAATCTCGATGTTAACACTAAAGGATTTAACTCCTACCAATTCCTATGGTGAAACACACTAGTGTTATCTGTCTTGGTGTAGGGTAAGCTTTGCTTTTAATGATTCCTATGACTTGATTTCAAGCAGAGTAATAACAGAATACTCTTTATAGAAAGTCACCTATGTGAATGTAAAACTGGCCAATTTTTATGAGAATTTAGAGGCTACAATTCTCTAGAGCATTCGCAGAACCAGGTATAATTCAGGGTCAAAATGAACATAAACGAAGAATCACATCCTGTTTGGGGATAGCCGTGTGATTACTATTGTCTTGGTTGACATCAAAACACCAGTCAGTTCAAGACGCTCAAGTCGGTGATTAGTAAGTCATCCCGATCGTATATCATAAAGAAAGGTTCAAAGCCAAAAGCCACATATTCTAGTGCAGTTACTCTCAGTTGTATCTTTGTATTATCCACATGTCATCAACTTACATGATATCTCATTCAATGTGGGGGATTGTTGAAAACTTGTTTCAATAAAGGTTTGAATGAGGAAATTGTGTAAGTAGTTAATGGGGAATCTCACATTGGGAATAAAAGGGAAAGAGCTCTACTCTATAAAGAAGAACTTTTAGGCTTAACAATTGGCCCTTGGGCCACTACACTTTTGTGTAAAAGGGAAGGTCTAGCTAAGTACAGGTCCAAACACAAACGCGCGCGCCGCCGCCCGCCCGACCCAACTTGATTGGCTGGTTGGTTGGTCGATCGACTGGCTTGGACCCTTTCTTTTTGCTACCAGTTCATTCCAAGTACAAGCAGTTGTGTGACCATTTTGAACTAGTTTTGTCTAACGGTTACCGACAATTATGTCTGAAACGATGGTGTCTGCTTTGGACATGCCTCAACCGTTCCCAACTCCCAACCGTCTTAGATATATACTGTAGGAAACCTGTTTTTCAATTACGAAAAATCCTTCTCTTTATGTACAATATCCTTCTTCCTAAACAGATAATACATCAGCGTGTTGATTCGCCAGTGATTGAAGCTAGAAGGTCTGACCTCTTCAGTCACGTAAGATTCATATCCCTAGGAGACTCACTGGCTTAAATCCGTCCATTCTATTAAATGGCGCCAGTTTTTGTCTTAAGAACAGATATTCCAAATCTCGATGGATCTTAAACCTCAACCCTAATCAATTTACTGCAAGAACCAAATCAAGCATCTAACACCAATCAACTGCATTTTGGTGGATTGATCAGTTGTAGGGGAGTTGTACTCCGTCTAGCAAATTAAAACAGTGTTAGAGGAGAATTATTTTTAAAAAGGGGGGCATTAGGACTTAGGAGGTCGATGATTTGGGGGCCGACAGATCCTCCAAAGTCCAAAGTCGTACAAACCCATACTACTTTAGGTGATTTGATTAAAGTACATAATACTAGTTATTCTACACCCTGTTTAAGATGTTACCTTGGAGCATCTCTATTGGCTAATTCTTAGCCAAATTTTTAGCAAGACAAGAATTCTAAATTAATGGAGAACAAATTCTTACCTAAAAATTCTTAGCTAATTCCCTATTAAGAATTTTTCAGCCAAGAGAGAGAAAGGGATGAAATGGGAGAAAGTGTGGTGCACCTCATGCTTGGGCACAGCGCGTGCATCTCATGATGGTACACGGTTAGTGAAGTTCCTCCGCCAGCCGAGCCCATGTTCCCCACCTTTTTTTATTGATTTGTTTATTTTTAAAAAATATATATCACCATTGCATGTTGTTTTTAAAAAGTGAAAAAAAATTAATTTTTTCCACTTTTTTACAAAACCGTTTTTACTTAATTTTATTTTTTTAATAATCACCATCTTCTCATTTTATGTAACTTTCAAATTATGTAATTTATTAATTTTAAATTTTTTATATAAATTTGTAATTGTTTTATGATTTGGTTAGTTTTGAACAATATAAAATATTTATCAATTAAAATTAAATGAAATAATTTATAAGATATATTATTTATAAATTATTTTATTATTTAAACGAAATATTTGAATATGAAATATAATAACTAAAGTTAAATAAATTTATTTATTTGAAAAGTATGAAAATAAGAAAGTAGTAGGAATAAAATGTGTAGATGGCAGTGAGATTCATGTAAAAATTGAGGAAAAATAAAATTCATTGGAAAGAAAAAAAATTTAAAATATATATTTTTTTTAAATATATAGGTGACAGTAGGACTCAATAAAAATTTGGCGTTAAAAATTTTGGGATGGAGACGTTGTCTGTGTCGCGCCCTAATACTCATTATCCTTTCAAAGTTTCAATATTGCCAAATATTGTACTCCCTCCGTCTCTAATTTATTGTTCTGGTTGACCCAGCGCACCGTTTAAGAAAACCTATTTAACTGGATTATTAATATTGGTTTAATGTGTAGTTTCCTTTAAAGCTCATGTGTATGTGGCCCATAATTAAAGTAAGGTGAAAAAGTAAGGGTAAAGTGATAAAAGTGGTGTTCTAAAAAGGTACTCCCTCCGGACCTATATATAAGCAAAACTAACCGATTTCACACAGATTAAGAAAGTAGGTTAAATTAGTTAAATTGTCTTAATTTTATATAAAACAAAAGTATACTTACTAAAATAACCTTAAGTATCTCACTCAAAACTGATGATAATTAATTCAATATTAACTCATTGTCATCAATTCATTATAGCTCTTTTTATAATTAGTGACTCTTTGTGTATAGGGAATGTGTATATATTTTGAAAAACAAAAGAATTAACAAGGGGTATTTTTGGTACCAAACTTCTTGGAAGTTGTGAGTAGAGTTTAATATAGTGATTTTTGCTTATATTTAAGTCCATCAAAATTTGGTATTTTTTGTTTATATATAGGTCCAGAGGGAATAAGTTTCAAAATAAATAATTATTTTTGAACGAATGAAAAAGAAAAAAAAATGATAATTTAGGAACGGATGGAGTAGTAAATAGAGCTGAAATTGCTTACGCATTTGGTCTCAATCTTACTTTTTCAACTGCTTTCCTTAAGAGTTACTTGTCAGTTGTCACGCTTCATTTGCCTCCCAGATAAAATTGAGTTCACCAGAGCGATTCAAAGGTGACGATTCCATTTCTACAGTAGTTGGGGAAAAAACCAAAGGTAAGAAAATAAAAAATCGCCACTTGGAACTTGGAATATCTATATATCTTGTCTTATATTTTGTTTATTTATTTATTAAGAGAAATTACAGGTCGTTACATTTTTAAAAAAATTTAATCGCTTCGATACCTTTTTTCTTTCTTTCAATTGCTTAAGTTTATTTTTGAAATATTGTTCCTAAAATATCTAGATCTGCTCATTTTACTGCTCCGATCAACATTTGTTGTGCCAATGAAACGGTGATGATTTTTATTAAGTATAATATTGAAATTGACCTGGGCAGGATTGGATGATTTTTTTGTAAGGGCTTAGACGGAGGAGGGAGAATAAGGCTAAGGAGATGCATTCGAAATCAGTTTGCATCATGTTGCTTCGATTTGGATCCCCGATACATCAATTTGGAGTCCGGATGCATCGTTATGATTTTGATTCGTGAATTGTGTGCATTGCGTTTTATCAATTTGTGTATCACGGTGCACATAAGCATTCATCAAAATCGTGCATTGCAATTGAATTTCATACAACGCGATTCACTGAATAAGTGATCCGTAGCGTACATTTGTTTCATTAAGGATATCACAGTCATTTGTCCCTAAAAGCACATTTTTCCAGTTTTAAAAAAATACGGTGGACTGCAACCGTTACAAAATTTGAATTTAAAAATACGGACCGACCCAAATTTCTCCCAATTTATTAATCTCTGATTGTGTAAAGAAAGGTATGAGATCCAAATTGTGGATCTTGGTGAACCAAAATATTCGTATATAAAATTGCTTAAGCTTACAAGACCCTAAGAGAGAATATATACAATCCTGGGAACATACTGGGAAGAAGACCAAAACCCGACTAACAATACTAACTGACTAACAATACTAACTATACCCCCTTGAACAATAAGAAAATTACATCCAGCCACTAAAACTTTCTTTAACTATAGAATAGAGAAATCTCCTTAATTTGTTGTTCATCTCCCCATACTTGGCACAAGTTCTTATCTCACTTCCATGCTTAACATTCAAACTGTTAATTTTTCCTTTTGCACTGTCAATGTTAACACCCTCCCCACAAGTTGTGGGTGTTTAAATGCTAACCACCTGCAACTTGGATAAGAATTTCCAATGCAGATTTTTGCCTAGAAATTTGGTGAATATATCTGCCACCTGATTCTTAGTGGAAATATGATGCAATGACACTTGTCCATTCTTTATCTTTTCTCGGATGAAATGGCAATCTAGCTCAATGTGCTTGGTTCTTGCATGATATACAGGATTGCTAGCCACTGCAATTGCTGAAGAACTGTCACAATATATAGGAACAGGAGCATTCATCTGGACTTGCAGGTCTTTTAATAAGCTGCCAAGCCAAAGTATTTCACAGCTAGTTGAGGCTAAGGCTCGATATTCTGATTCAGTGGATGACCTTGAAACAACTGATTGCTTCTTTGATTGCCAGGAGATTAATGAATTCCCTAACATCATGCAGTAGCCTGTGATGGACTTTCTGTCATTAGGATTCCCTGCCCAGTCACTGTCACAGTATGCCCTTAGATTAAGCAGATTAGATGATGGCAAGTATATACCTTGTTCTGGTGAAGCTTTGACATATCTCAATACCCTATGAAGAGCCTTTAAGTGAGAGTCCCTGGGGCTTTGGACAAACTGACTAAGGCACTGAGCAGCAAAAGCCAAGTCTGGTCTAGTGACTGTTAGATATATTAATTTCCCCACAAGTCTTCTGTAATCTGTAGGGTTGTCTAGAAGAATTCCTTCATTAGCCAGAGTTTAGCATTAGGGTCAAAGGGAATTGTAAGGGGTTTTGAATTTAACAGGCCAGCACTTTCAATGAGCTCTACAGCATACTTCTTCTGACTTAAATGGAAGCCCTCTGCAGATCTCATTACTTCTATTCCAAGGTAATACTTAATAGGACCAAGATCCTTTATGCTAAACTTGTCCTGGAGTAAATTCTTGAGCAGCTTAATAGATGAAGGACAACTTCCAGAAATCAGAATATCATCTACATATACTAACACACTAGTGAAACTTTGGCCTTCATTAATAGTGAATAGGGAGTAATCTGCCAATGATTGAGTATAGCCAAGTGCCAATAGAACCTCAGTTAATTTGGAAAACCACTGCCTTGAAGCTTGCTTGAGCCCATATAGGGATTTCTTTAACTTACATACACTGGTATAGTTATTGTTGATCTCCTGCAGCTTGTATCCAAGGGGCAACTGCATATAAACCTCTTCTTCTAACTCTCCATGCAAGAAGGCATTGTTGACATCAAGTTGGTGTACCTCCCATTTGCAATGGCTAAGATGGTTCTAACAAATACCATCTTAGCCATCGGAGCAAAAGTTTCGAGTAGTCTATCCCTTCGCTTGGCTAAATCCCTTAGCAACCAAATTTTGCCTTAAATCTTTCTATACTACCATCGATTTATACTTGACCTTATAGATCCATTTGCATCCAATGGCTCTTTTACCTCGAGGCGCATCGACAATATCCTGTGTGTTGTTATCTTCAAGAGCATCAATCTCCCTATTCATAGCTTCTATCCATTCAGTCTTTTGTACAGCCTGTTGATAAGATTGTGGTTCTTGCACAAGAGATAAAGAATTAGCATAGATAGAAGACAGAACATAGTCTCTTAGCTTTATAGGTAGTTGTCTGTTCCTAGTGGAAGTTCTAGGAAGAGTAGTATTGGTGTCTCCCGACAAGCGTGCATAGCCACTTCCTCTCTCGAATTCGAAGTTTCATCTTGATCGCTTGAGTATTTGCGTGGTGTTCATCATCATGTGAAAGGTTCACATCTATAACAAAGTGGGGAATTTGATTGTTGGTTTTAATCATGGGGAATACATTCTCATGAAATATGACATGCCTATGACAAAGACCTTTCTAGTTTCAAGGTTATACGTAATGTACCCTTTCTCGATCAAGTGTGGTATCCAAGATGTATGCATTTAATAGCTCTTGGGCTAAATTTGTCATCAGGGTGAACACTGGCAAAACAAAGACAGCCTATAACTCTCAAGTGATCATAAGTAGTGGTGGTGTTAAAAAGAACTTCATGGGGTGTTTTAAAGTTGGTGGCTGCAGTAGGTATTCTATTGATAATGTGAGTGGCTGCTAAAAGGCAATATCCCCAAAAGTGTATGGGCAATCCAGCCTGAAACCTTATGGCCCTAGACATATCTAGAAGGTGTTGATGTTTCCTTTCAACAACTCCATTCTGTTGTGGGGTATCTACACAGAACTTTGATGTAGAATACCAAGATTATTGAGGTAAGGTATAACTTCTGAGTTATAAAACTCAGTACCATGATCAGTCCTACAAAATTTTATGGTGGTATTAAACTGGTTTTGAACATAAGCATTAAATTGTTTGAGAAGAGTGAATACATGTGTCTTGGTTGACATTAAGAATGTCCAAACACCCCAGAGAAATCATCAACAATAGTTAGGAAATACCTACAACCATTCATGGTGGTCTTCCTATAGGGTCCCCATAAGTCACAATGTATGAGGTCAAAGCAATTCTTACTTTTGATGGTACTAAGTTGAAAAGGAAGTTTGTGTTGCTTGGCTAGGGGACAAATGTCACAATTGTTTATATTCTCAATATTAGAGTTGTTATCATTACAAAGGTGAAGTAAAGGTACAATTTTCTTAAGAGTACTAAAGGAACTATGTCCTAGTCTTTGGTGCCAACAAAACATATTCTTGTTTCTTGAAGTAGTGGAACAAAAGTGTGTGTTGGTGGGATGGGCATCCGCTTTGAGGATGTAAAGGCCTCCAATCAGCTCACCGTAAGCTATAGTCTTGTTCATCTTCGTGTCCCGAAAAGGCAATGTGTTCCAATAATGAGAGTTTGGCAGTTAGTTTGGGAGGAAAGCTTAGATACAGATAAGAGGTTGTACTGAAACTTAGGTATGTAGAAGACTTCCTCTAGGGTTAGTTGATTGTTAATATAAGCCTTTCCCATGTGTTTGACATTAACTTTGGTACCATTGGGAAGAGATAAGGTTATAGATTGTTTGAGTACTACAATGTCATGTAAGAGGGATAAAGAGATGCATATATGATCAGTGGCACCTGAATCAATAATCCAAGTGTATATAGAATAAGAAGAATGGATGGTATTAGAATGATTTTGTGCAATAGAAGTACCTGCCATATGAGTCATACCAATGAATCTTTGTCCAGTCTGATTGTCATTGTGATCTTCAGGACTGTCTTTGGTCTTGAGCATAATCATGACTTGATTAAGTTGTTTCTGCAACTGTTCAAGGCTAAGATGTCCTGTACTTTCTTTGTCTTTCACATCATTGCCATGAGTTTGGTCTTGTTGTAGGTGCATGGCCCTAGGATTCCCAGATTGACCTTGACTTCCTGAAGTATAGCTGCTTGGTCCCTTGTCTGTATTCTGATCTTTATTGAATCTGACTTTATGTGCAGGGTGATTTGGATTTCCAGGATGTCCTGGAGGGAATCCTTTGATCCTGTAACATTCATTTCTGACATGTCCCTCTCTGTTGCAATGGCTGCAGAAAACTCCTTTCTTGAAAGGGTTCTTGAATTGGGTATTTACGGGAGGGCGTGCTATATCATGCGCTATGTTCGATTCCGTCTGATTGAGTTAAATTGGCTGCTATAGAAATGAATTCGAGAATATACCCTTCGCCTTTGGGTCTCTTCTTGTCTAACCATGCAAGAGGCTTCACCACCGTGGGTGGGGCTTCATTCGAGGATCGCCCCTTATATTGATATAGCTCTCATGCAGTCCCATCAAGAACTGCATGAGTTGCCTTCTTTGATCCCTTAATTCTTGATTCTTGATGGCTCCACATGTGCAATTGCACTGGCAGGTAGTAATAGGATCCAAAGCTGTGCTTTCATCCCAAATTCCCTTAATCTTGTGATAATAAAATTCAACAGAACTATTACCTTGATCGAGTCTGTGCAAGTCCTTCTCCGCTTGAAAACTCTATGTCCATCAATGGTGGCAAATCTTTTCTCTCGGTTCGTCGCAGCATTTGGCATCAATCACATATTTTAGGCTGTTGCTTATCTCACTAGTCATGGCATTGAATGCCCACGAAATCACCATGTCATTTGCCCTTGCCCATAAGGGAAATAATGGATCTTCCTTTTCTGGAACAGGAAAGCTGCCATCCATGATAGTCAATTTATTCTTTGCAGAGAGGGCTATTTCGAATGATCTTTTCCAAGAGTTGTAGTTGTCACTTCCAGTGAGTTTGGTGGCTATGAGTACGAGACCAGGATGATCGTTATTGTGAAGGTAAAGTGGGTGCATGTTGGAGTCGATGCCAATTTCCATTGTAGGGATCTTGGCTTTTGATTCTTGGCTATTGAGTTTTGTACCAGAGATTTCTTCCCCCATTGTAGAAGAAGAAGGGATGAAGAATTAAGAATGATAGGGTTGGATATCAAGAGATCTTTGCTCTGATACCATGTAAAGAAAGGTATGAGATCCAAACTGTGGATCTTGGTGAACCAAAATATTCGTATATAAAATTGCTTAAGCTTACAAGACCCTAAGAGAGAATATATACAATCCTGGGAACATACTGGGAAGAAGACCAAAACCCGACTAACAATACTAACTGACTAACAATACTAACTATACCCCCTTGAACAATAAGAAAATTACATCCAGCCACTAAAACTTTCTTTAACTATAGAATAGAGAAATCTCCTTAATTTGTTGTTCATCTCCCCATACTTGGCACAAGTTCTTATCTCACTTCCATGCTTAACATTCAAACTGTTAATTTTTCCTTTTGCACTGTCAATGTTAACAGATTGCAATCTACTTCAATTTCATTCTGGGACATCAGGGCCTGATATCACATTTACTGCAAATCAAGTGTGGATGGAGCATTAGCAATAAGCCAATAACTACAATGAATTCAAGCACAACTACACCTAAGGCCAATTTCCAACAGCTCAACTTGAACTAACCTATTCCATAATTTTGCAATAAACATACTCTTTACGAGTTTAGATAATGGGCCAACCAACTATACACAAGCGACTGAATTAAAATTGTGGGCCGGCCCACTTTCCAAAAAAAATTCAATCAGAAAATGATACTTTTTAGGGCAAAAAGTAGGGTTGGCAATTTGAGGCACGGCATGAAATTATAGAGTTTGGGCTGTAATTTATCGGATTCGGACCGTTATAGGGACAATAAGGCACGAAAAAAATGAATTGTTATCCGGTTGGCTTGATAAATACGATATGACACGATAATTAAAATATATGTTTTTAAAATACATTTTTAAAAATTTATTAGGGGTTATTCACTTTTTTCGAACTATTTTCATGATTATTTCATAGTTTTATTATTAGAAAATTTATAACTTTTAAACTACTTGACTATTTATATTGATAAATTTTTAAAATATGTATTAAAAAATCAAAATTATTTATTTTATAATGTTTATTGGGCTTAACGTATTTAACGGATCTGACTAAATAAATCGTATTTTTTTGTTTATCGTGTCGTGCAGTGTTTTTCGTGTTTTTATCGTCTTGTGTTTGGGTTTTAATATTAGGCACGATAAGCTTATCGTCTCGCATTCGTGTTCGTGCTTATCATGTTGTGTTGTTATCATGTCGGCCCGATAACGACCTAACACGAGCGATTTGTCACCCCTAGCAAAAAGACTACAATACCCTTAATGAACCTGAGACACGCTACAAAAATGCATCGCGGTGCATCGATTTTTACACCCGCAATACATAAATTTAAATGGAATCAATTTTAATTACAAAATATAATTTTTACACTGCGATATATAAATTTAAATTGCATAATCCAAATTGCATCGCGCTGCACCAACTTATATATACCGCGATAAATTAATTTTTACACCACGATACATAAAATATTATTTAATCAAATTTTGCACCACAATACAAAATCATAAGGAATCAAACAACGTCCTCCACCTTCTTCCTTCATTTCCACCGTCCTAAACATTCTTCTTCATCTTCCTCCTCCGTCTTCGTTCTACTAAAAAATCATCAACTCACAGATCCATTACAGTTTCGTACTTAATGAATCAAAAAAACCGTTCATCTTCCATTCCCCCCCCCCCCCGAACCCCCCTCGACCAATGCAACCTAACCAGACAGGTTAATCCCCATTTCGTTGCACAACAATAGTGATTTTCAAATCAAATGTATTTGTCAAAGCTATTGAAGGAGACAATTGCATTTTCGAAATAATATTTTAAAAAATAACCTTTTGAGATTAAAAAAAAATAAGCTACCAGAAGGGTTACAAATTTCGAAAAATGAACCGGCCCAAATTTCATACGAATTATCGGTGCGCCATTACGAACCTAAGTAAATTATAGCTTCACAGCTACCCACCCACTCATACTTACTTCTAGGCTGTTGACATTAGTATTTTCTTCAATTTCAAATTTCAATCCACTCCAGAAGCCAATGCATAGTTAATATCCGAACCAATTTTCCAATGCCATTCATATGAACAAGTTTTTCAACTACAAATCTTGAATGAAATCTTAATTACTACGGTCGACGGCCAACTATTCGACTGTAGAAAGCATTACAAACTTGAAATCCCCAGCAAGATGCATGAATAAACAATAAGAATGGGACATTTATATATTTTAGGAACCACCCTAGTCAATGGTCAAGTCAAAGGTTGGTTTGTTGAGATTAGCCCTTGTAAACGGCTGAGTCATAGATTAGTTTTTTGAAATCTATATATATATATATTTAAAGTTGGTGAGGAGCATTATGGTTGTGTCACCTCACCACCTTTAGATAAATCTTCATTCTAAATCATCCAAGTGGAAGTTTTAAAAACCTTTGGTTTTCTAGTCATTAGCTAATAATAATACCTAATAACAATCAATATGATAAGGGGTATTAGTATTAGTATATATAACTTCTTCTATTGTCAATAGTAGAAGACTTATATTTAAAAAAAATTACAACTAACATTACTTCTAACCAATGTGGGATAAAACTCTTCAAGGTTAGATATTACTTCTAATGACTCACTTTTAACATCATACTTTAAGCTTTGATATCTTATTCATCCAAAACTTGATTTGGACAAATAAATATATCATTTCGATGTTCTTACCGAATAGAACACATTTACACAATTACTTTTATCAACAAACAAATAACACGTAAAGAAATTTGTGCCTCAAGTTGCACAATTTCTTTTACTAAAAACACTAATTTTTTAATAAGTATTATACTTTAACTCTTGATATCTTATTCATCCAAAACTCAATTTGGACAAATAAATATATCATTTCGATGCTCTCACCAAGTAGAACACATTTGCACAATTACATTTACCAACAAACAAATGACACGTAAAGAAATTCGTGCCTCAAGTTGCACAATTTCTCTCACTAAAAACACTAATTTTTTTAACAAGTATTATACTTTAAGTCTTGATATCTTATTATCAAAAACTCAATTTGGACAAATAAATATATCATTTTGATGCTCTCACCGAGTAGAATACATTTGCGCAATTACTTTCGTTAACAAACAAACGATACGTAAAGAAATTCGTGCCTCAAGTTACACAATTTCTTTCACAAAAAACACTAATTTTTCAACAATAGAAGAGATGTATCCCACATTGGTTAGAAATTGATATTGGTTTTAAAAATTATATTATTAAGTACCAATAGAAGAAATGCATCATGCATCATACATTGGTTGGAAAGTGATGTTGATTTTCAAAGTCACTAGAAAACCAAAAGTTTTTAAAGCTTCCACATGGATGCTTTAGAATGAAGATTTATCAAAGGTGGTGAGGTGGCACAACCATATCCTCATATATATATATATATATATATATATATATATATATGATAAAATATTTTTACAATTATTACCAATAGAAGATGTATATCTCACATTGGCTAGAAAATGATGTTGAGTTTAAATTATTTTATATTATAACACATTGTTTAAAAAGAAAATGTTAGATTTTAAAGTCTTTAAAAGACTAAAGACTTTCACTTTTACAAGAGATGTCACATGGTTACAAAATATTTTGCTATCATTACCAATAGAAGAAATGTATCACACATTGTTAGAAATTGATGTTTGTATTAAAAATATTATTATTAATTACTAATTGAAAAGATGTATCATACATTTGTTATAAAGTGATGTTGATTTTTAAAGTTTTTTGTTAAAAAACTTCTACCATTATTACCAATAGAAAATGTATATCTCACATTGTTTAAAAAATGATGTTGATTTTTAATTATTTTAGATTATATAAAAGACTTACTATTATTAGCAATATAAGATATATATATACTTTTGGTTTTCTAACCATTAACTAATAATAATACATAATAATAATCATAATGATAATGAGTATTAGTATTAGTATATATAACTTCTTCTATTGTCAATAGTAGAAGACTTATATTTAAAAAAATTTACAACTAACATTACTTATAACCAATGTGGGATAAAACTCTTCAAGGTTAGATATTCTTTCTAATGAATCACTTTTAACATCATACTTTAAGCTTTGATATTTTATTCATCCAAAACTTGATTTGGACAAATAAATATATCATTTCGATGTTCTTGACGAGTAGAACACATTTGCACAATTACTTTTGTCAACAAACAAATGACACGTAAAGAAATTTGTGCCTCAAGTTGCATAATTTCTTTCACTAAAAACACTAATTTTTAATAAGTATTATACTTTTAACTCTTGATATCTTATTCATCCAAAACTCGATTTGGACAAATAAATATATGATTTCGATGCTCTCACCGAGTAGAATACATTTGCGCAATTACATTCGCCAACAAACAAATGACACGTAAAGAAATTTGTGCCTCAAGTTGCATAATTTCTCTCACTAAAAACACTAATTATTTTAACAAGTATTATACTTTAAGTCTTGATATCTTATTACCCAAAACTCGATTTGGACAAATAAATATATCATTTTGATGCTCTCACCCAGTAGAACAAATTTGCACAATTACCTTCGTCAACAAACAAATGACACGTAAAGAATTTCGTGCCTCAAGTTGCACAATTTCTTTCACTAAAAACACTATTTTTTCAACAATAGAAGAGATGTATCCCACATTGGTTAGAAATTGATGTTGGTTTTAAAAATTTTATTATTAAGTATCAATAGAAGAAATGCATCATACATTGGTTGGAAAGTGATGTTGATTTTCAAAGTCACTTGAAAACCAAAAGTTTTTAAAGCTTCCACATGGATGCAAGTATTTCACATTGGTTACAAAGTATTCTACTATTATTATCAATAGAAAAGATGTATCACACATTGGCTATAAATTAATGTTGGTTTTAAAAATACTATTATTACCAATAGAATAGATGTATCATACATTTGGTAGAGGGTAATGTTTGTTTTTAAAGTCTTTAAATAGAAGACTTCTACCATTATTATCAATAGAATATGTATATCTCACATTGGTTAGAAAGTGATGTTGATTTTAATTTTAGATAAAAAAAACTTTTGCTATTATTACTAATATAAGAGATATCTTACATTTGCTAAAAAATGATGTTAGTTTTAAAAGTCTTTAGATAAAAGACTTTTACTTTTATCGTCAATGTAATAGAAGAGATGTATCCCACATTATTTAGGAAGAGATGTTGGTTATAAAATTTTTAAAATAAAAGACTTCTTCTATTATTACCAAATGAGGATATGTATTATACATTGGTTAGAGTGTGATGTTGATTTTAAAAGTCTACAATTATTAGCAATAGAAGAGAAATATTTCACATTGGTTATAAAGTGATATTGGTTTAAAAAGTTTTTAGATGATGTATCTCACATTAGTTACAAAGAAATGTATCTCATATTATTTAGAAATGAGTATTGGTTATAAAAGTCATTAGATAAAGACATTTTTTGTTATTACCAATAGAAAATATGTATCCACATTGTTTAGAAATGAATATTGTTTAAAAAGTCTTTTATCCACTACTATTATTACTAATAGAAAATATGTATACCACATGGTTAGAATGTGGTGTTGGTTTTAAAGTCTTTAGATAAAAGACTTAAACTTTCATTACCAATAAAAATATAAAATATGTATCTCACTTTGTTTAAAAATGAATTATGATTTTAAAAGTTTTTAACAAAATGACTTCTAATATTATTATCAAGATAAATGTTAATTTTAAAAGCCTTTAGATAAAAAAATTACTATTAGTATTAATACAAAATATGTATCTCACGTTAGCTAGAAACTTATATTAATTTTAAAAGTATTTAGGTAAAAAAATCGTTTAATATTAGTAACAATATAAAAAAAATTATAACAATAGAAGAGATTAACAATCTAATTATAATGTCTAAAAGTTATATTATTATTACAAAAATATATATATCCACATTATACTCGTGCATAGCACGGGCTAAATAACTAGTATTTGATTATTTACAGCAGAAAAAGAAAGATAAAGAGAGCAGCTTCAAGAAAAGCCTGCTTTAGACCAGCTTATCAGAAACAGAAAGTGCACACATGCTTGCTAGTGGCAATGTAAATCGACTAAATCTTTATTTATCTGCTTTGAGTTTCCATTAAAGCTTGAATCAAGTTCAATTCGTAAGCCAAACCAGTATAATTTAACGCCACTCAACCTTCCTTAATGTATTTCTCTAGTAATTGTATTGTATCAAACTACTTGAGCTCAGCTAGAACAGCTAGAGATTTAGGTCAGCTCTACGATAAATGAGTCTGATTCAAACTTCAGTTATCTGATTTAAATCAAAATAAGTTAAACCTGAGCTAGTCAAGCTCAAGTCAACTTGAATTTATTCACACTACAGAATCATATCAGAAAATCGCAAGATAATACAGAGAATAATTATTGATTAACGAAGGCTACGCAGTTGTTAGCATAATGTATATACCAATTTTTAGGTAACAGGTACGAATGAATACAAGCTGAAAGGAGGATAAATAGTATCTTGAAAGATTGTGCATAAATCTTAATTTCATTAAAAGGAAGAGAGCCCCGCAATTTGTCGGAATTTCTCATACGAGACCCAAAACACAAATTGCCAGGGACCAAGCCTAGCCCATGTAGGAAAGAATCCCTTCCACAATGCTCTTGCTCCTTCAACCCTAACAGTCTTGGCAAGACAATCAAAAGAGTTCTTATACCTAAGTTTACCATCTTCACTCACCGACTGATTCATCATTCTTGTCTTCACTACATCAGCAGGGCAACTTAGAGCAGTCGCTGAAAGGCCTGACATAACAGAGGCTAAAGTGTGGGCATAAATGTTGTCTTTGGCAATATGGTTTTCGATAATAAAAAGTTTTGCGTGATCGTAGCATGCTAATTCCCCCATGTTCACTAAAAAAGCTCTTTGAACATTCGGGACAACTCCTTTCCAAAGTCCTCTAATGCCTTCTGCAAGAATGATCTTGTTTAGAGCATCAAATGGGCCCACGTACCTTGGTTGGAGACCGTGGCCAACCATCCGGCCATCTGCTTGCATCCTTACTTTTACGAGATCAGCTGGGCTTGCCACTACCTGCACTATAAAAGCTACGACATAAATTATGATACAGCTACACGTAGAGGATGCAAACAAAGAAAATGCTTTCATGTAATCATGAGAAGTTACAAGGAACATGAATATTAAATATTGCTCTTACATATGCATCAATCATGACCCATGGCTTTCTTTATGCAGGTAAGTAGGTTAAAGTGTACAAAGATGCTGAAAGCTAGATGACTCAAACTCAGAATCTCTACAAGGGTGTATCAAACACCAATTAACTGGAGTAATAACCAATGCATAACAAACATAAGTCATTAGAGAATATTAACAATTGATTTGAAGTGGTAGGATGGTAGCTTCACTTTACTTAGGTTCGTTCCTTATCCTACAAAATGTTCTCTTGGAATCAATGAAACACCTACTCTCAGCTTCGCCTTGAAGAGAAACTCGTCTGGGAATTGAAGAAAAAGCCTTAACGAAAGGGTATGTTAAAAACTAAAAAGTAGAAAGTGGGAACTGTTAATTTTAGCATTTCAAAAGCAGAAAGAAAGCATTTAGTGTCAAGACATGCAGCAACAAATAAACAAAACAAGGTGTACTGGACTTGGTGCTAGGGTAAGAAGTAAAAACTTTTTTCCTCCTTGCTACTTTTTGGTTTTTGGGTAAGCAAAGCATATTAAGAAAGAACACCAAAGGCAATCTACCCAAAAGCCCAAAAAGAGCAGCTCTGATGAAACAAAGAACCCCACTCCGACAATACACCAAAAGGAAAAACTAAAAGGAAGAGGTGAAGCAGCTGCAGGAAGAAAGTTAGTGCCAAAATCCCAATAAATGTTCAAGAAATCCCGAGAAGGGATCTGGCTTCTTAACAACACTAGCTTCATTCCGATTTGGGCTGAGCAGGAAAACCCCAAGAGAACCCGAACATGCGAGTCCCCAGCCACCTCAAAGCGCAACAGGCTAATAGCAATGGATTCCCTTTATAAAACAATTTGACCGAAGTTCGAATCTTGCTAACAGCAAGTTTCGTATCTATTTATTATTAAGGGGCAATGTTCCACGAGAAAGGGGAGGAAATTTCCTTCCAAGCAGGAAGAAAATCGTATAAGGTTGGTTATTTGGAGGATAAAGAACGAAGATGTTTCTGGATCTCTGAAAGATACAGGGGTTTCTTTCACAAAGCAGAGTTATCAGTAAGTGAAATCCTTTGGTTTTGCGACTGGCTGGAGAAGGCTTCTGAGGTAGCAGGACTTCTAAGGAAAAAATGGACAAGTCAGTGTCGTGAAGTGCTGTTGTCCAAAGAAAGGAACTAGGGAGGGATCTTTAGTATTGCTATCAAAGGTAGAGGAAGACCGATAAGGCTATGTATACCCGAAATAGCTAAGAATGGTGGATGGGATATGGTAGCAGGGAAGATTAGAAGGTTTGTTTCAGCCAACAAGGGTGACAAAAAGTTGGGAATCAATTTATCGAGAGGGTCAAAGTTTGTAATGATGGGGGGAGGTAAGACTTTCAAGGATGTGGCTGAAATTCCACCATGGCCCAATTTAGATCTCCATACCTTCAATGGAGGCTCTTCAGAGATGGACTTTAAGGTGGATGAAAATTCGTGCGCTGAAAATTTGAAATTTCTGGAGAGGTGTTTGGTAGGTAGGGTGGGTCTGTTGGAGTGTCCGATCCCTTCCATACAGGAGATTCGAAGATGGGTGGAGCTCCGATGGAAGACTGCAGGAGGGGTGAAGACTCTGGAACTTTATGGTAAATATTTCCTCTTTGTTTTTCCGTCAAAGGAGAAGGCAAGTCGTATCCTTAAAGAAAAGAATTGGGTGGTGAATGGTCTTCCCCTGCTTATCGACACATGGGATCTGATAGGGTGCTGCCACAGAGAAGGGCGCAAACCCCAAGAGGCGTGGATTCGTGCGTTGGGGATTCCCCTTCATCTTGGGGGAGAGGCGGTGTTTCGCGAAATAGGTCTAAAGTGTGGAGGCTTTATCGGCAGCGTTGATGAAGATACAAGACTGCAAAAGAATGGGAAATGGGCTCGCATTCTTGTTCGTTTTAGGGAGGAAATGTCGGCGAATGTGAAAATTGACATCGGAAATTGGACGTATAAGGTGCCGGTGTGGGATGAGACGGCGTCGTACTGTTGTCCAAGGATAGAGGGTGGGTTCAGATCTTCGACAGGAGCTCAAGGTAAGGAAACGGGAAGGAAAAAGATGGGTGTATCTCACGCGCCCAGTAAGTTCGTGAAGGGAAATTTTCAGGATACAACAAACAAAGTCAGACAGGGTAGCACTTGGTACGGCCGTAATTCAAATTCAAATTCAAATTTTAAAACGCAACAGTGGGTAGGAACGACGGCGATTCGTGGAAGGGTTCGAAGCCACAGTATCGGGCCTCTTTCAGAAATTATAACGGGCATAAATTTGTTGGGCCTAGAAGGGGAAAAAATCAAACCCAATTTTGGTAAGGCGGTTTGGGTAGCCCAGGCTGGGAGAGGTAGTAAAGGTAAAGGAGTTGTAGATAACAGCACAGTAATCGTGGTGGTCAGGTCTCCGGCCCTTTTCCTTCCCTGTTGAGGTCAGAACAAGCTAATAAAAGTCAGACTATGCTCGAGTAAGAAGTAGAGGAGATTACGTTGGCTGCCCAAAAAGAGCAGGAGTCTGATGTAGGCCCTAACAACGGAGATTTGGGTAACTATGGTAAAGGAAGAGACTCGTTGGTAGATGGCGAGGTAGAAAGAGTTGAGGAATCAGAAGAAAATGAAGGAAATGCAGATGAGCCAGAGACTCAAAACTCTTCTTCACGTGATGATTCGAAAGGAATCGACGGTGGTCGAACTTTAGCAGAAACAGAAACTGCGGGGACGCCTTTCGTGTGTTCGCCTTTGCGCACGGTCAGGCCTGAAGAACCAATCGTATGTTCTCCAGTGCGCTCGGCCAGGCCAGTAGAAGAGGGGATGTGTTCAGAGTGTGAGACTACAGGGAGTGAGGACAAGCCAGAGTCTTTTGTTCCGCCTTGTGTCAAATCAAGAGGCCTGGACAGTGGTCGGAATGAAGCTGAAGTGGAAGCAGATGCAGAAGACTCAGTAGGGCTTGACAGTGGGCAAAATGATGCTGAAGTTGAATTAGATGCAAAAGAAGATGAATCTTTTGGGCTTGACAGTGGTCGGGATGAAGCAGAAGTTGAAGCAGAGGTAGAAGAAACTAGCTCTAGACTGGATATGTCTGATTGGGTGAGGCAAAGGGGGAAAGGGTTTGATAGAATCTTGGGTGTCACAGGTGAAGGGTACAATGAGAGAATAGTGGATTTGTTACTGGAATTAGAGAAGAGCAAAAGGGTAGCGGAGAAAGTAGGTATTACTATCAGAAAGAAGAATAGAGGCGGAGCTTTTTGGGAGTTGAAGAACTTAAACAGTAGTGTTAAGTATGATGGAAAGGGGGGGAATCAGGGTGATTCGGGGAGAAGGAGGAGTTGTGGGACTTAATAGGTTTCTGATTTCTGTGATTAAATGGAGTTGAAAATTATTTCTTGGAATGCGTGGGGCATTAATGACTTAGGTAAGAGACGTATTTTGAAAGGTTCCCTTAAGAGATGGAAACCTCATATTGTATGCTTGCAAGAAACGAAAATGGGATCAATTGATAGGAAAGTAATAGATGATATTTGGGGTGGGAGATGGGTGGATTGGGTTTATATAGGGGCGGAAGGTTCAGCGGGTGGTATCCTCATTTTATGGGACACAAAAATTATGACAAAGATGGCAGTGGACAAAGGGGTGTCTTCGATATCGTGTTTGATGAAGATGGTGGAAAATGATAGGCTTGGGTCTTTTCGGGAGTATATGATCCTTGTTTTGATAGTCTTCGGAAATCCTTGTGGGTAGAGTTGAAATCTTCCAGAAACAAATGGAAATTCCCGTGGTGTATTGGGGGGGGGGGGGACTTTAATGCTATTCGCTTCCCTCGGGAACGATCGGGGGCGCATTCAATCTCCCGTTCCATGACGGAGTTTAATGAATTCATTAATGAGGAGCAGCCGGTGGATCTCCAATTATCAAGAGGGGAGTTTACTTGGCTTAGGAGTGGTGATCGAAACCAATATTTGAGGATTGGCAGATTTTTAATTTCTTTCGATGGACTGTTTTAGTAACACTTTTCAATCCTGTCTTCCCAGAACTCTATCGATCTTTTGCCTATCCTTCTCTATTGCGGGGGTCAGTCTAAGGGCAAATCTCCTTTCAGATTCAAAAATATGTGGTTGAAGGCTCCTGGTTTTGTGGAGTGGGTTAGGACGAAGTAGGATTTGTATAATCCTGTTGGTAATCCTTGCATGAAGGTGGCTAAGAAGTTAAAGTTGTTAAAAGAGGATCTTAAGATTTGGAACAGGGAGGTTTTTGGGAGAGTGGATATTGAAATCAAAAAAACTATGGAGGAAATCAGTAGTCTTGATGGGAATATTGGGTTGGGAGATTTGAGTGAAGAGGAAGAGAAGCGTCGTGCAAATTTTAAGAACAAACTGGGGTGTCTTTTGATCGGTGAAGAGATTTGCTGGAAACAAAAGTCGAGGATTCAGTGGCTCAAGGAGGGGGATAACAATACAAAGTTTTTCCATAGAATGGCGATACTCATAAAGCAGCAAACCAAATTCAGAAGATCAGCATAGATGGTGTGTCGCCAGTGGACAGAGATAAAATTAAAGAAGGAATCGTAGGGTTCTATAAGAACCTGTATTCAGAAAGGTTTGAGTGGAAGCCCAGGTTAGATGGTTTACTCTTTAGTCTTTAACAGTTTAGATCGGGAGGATTCAGAGTCCCTGGGGAAAGAGTTCCTGGAGAAAGAGTTTCGTATGGGGTGGGAGTTTGGAAAGGAATAAGAAAAGGGTGGGATCCTTTTGTGAGGTCCCTTCGATTTGATATAGGAGATGAGGCCTTGGTTAGGTTGTGGAAAGACAAATGGTGCGGGGATGTAGAACTGTGGAGATCGTTTCCGAGTATGTTCAACTTAGCAAGGGATAAGGATTGTTTGGTGCATTCGGTGCTCCAAATGGAGGATGGAAAAGGGGTTTGGAATCCTTTATTTCAGAGGAACTTCCATGACTGGGAATTGGAGCAGTTTTTGCAATTCTTTGAATTGATCCACTCCCAGAAGGTTGGTAGATTAAGAGAAGATAAGGTGTGATGGAAGGGAACTAGCACTAAATGTTTCACTGTTAAGTCTTATTTTGATATCCTTTCTCTTAGTGATCATACAATCTTTCCTTGGAAAGTGATCTGGAAGTCTAAAGCCCCCTGTCGGGTTGCTTTTTTTGCTTGGGAGGCCAGTAATGAGGCCATTCTTACTGGTGATAACTAGAGAAAACGGAATGTCACATATGTCAATCGATGCTTCATGTGTAAAGGGGATGAGGAATCTACAAATCATCTACTCATTCACTGCCCTATAGCAAAGGAATTGTGGAGTCTCATCTACAGCCTGTTCAAAATTGCTTGGGTTATGCCTCGATCATGTTTTTTTGAGCTGGATGTTGTATAAAAGAGGGAGAAGGAATTGCATATGGCACGCACGCTGGGTATTTGTTGGATCATTTGGAGGGAAAGAAATAGAAGGGTGTTTGAGAATGAGGAAAGGACAGTCGATGACTTGAAGGATGAATTGCTACGCACGTTACATTTTTGGTGCGCCGAAGACTTTAATTCTTCATATATTGATTTTGTTAATAATTATTCTTTGGATTAGACTTTTGTGTATACTCCTAGTGTACAAGGACGCGTCACATGTTTTGACACCGTTGGTATATAACATCATACTTATCAAAAAAAAAAAATGGATTCCTCCACCTTCTTCAAACAGCACCAACTACCTACAAGTTACTCATGGCATCCTCTGGTTGTCAATGGTCAAATAGTCCTTCAAACCACAATTTTTTATTGTGGGCCCAAGGGTCCGCAGATTACCAATCAGATTGAAAGAGGGTAAACTGAAGATGAGTCTTACCTATTTGTTCAAGATTCCGAGGAGTCTCACTAGCTGCTCAGGGTGCTGGCAAGATAAGTCCTTAATTGGCAGATGTAATTGGAACTCTGATGAAATAATCAGTACATGCAAAAGAGATGAGACTTCCAATTGGCCATGTTTCAATTCCTAACGGTCATGGACCCACAATAAATTTGTGATGACATCTAGAATTTTTTTGGGATGACAAGCATGCACATCTTTAAATCACTCACTATTTATTTATTTTTGATAAGATTACATGGGGTTCAACTACATGACGATTCCTTCTATGAGCTAAATCCAGATCCATACTCATGCCTATCCTCAGTAATCATTTCTCTTCTCGCCGCCTCAACTAGTTATAACTCTCTTGGCTACTTAGAGGTGTTTTCTATGTGTACAAAAGAATCCTTTAATGAGATAGACTCATCCTGATTATAACTTCCCAATTAATAATTCCTTTCAATGTACTGAACTCATACTCTTTTAAGTTATAACACAATCTATAGCTAACAATGAGCCTCAACATCCATTTTTTTATTTACTTTAACTGAAGTCATCACTTGAACAAATATCTCTTCCCTAAACAAAGTTCCACACTTTTAAATGCATCAAACTTTCTTATGACTTGGCAAGTATTAGTATCCTACAGTTTACACGCTGCTCTAGGCTTTCCTTTATTAGCTCTCACTTATATTGGCAATATCAATGTCTTTATCTTTGTATGAATACTCGATATAGGATATGAGATAAAGTTTCAAAAGTCCTAAAATTAAATATTAGTATGTTCCATTTTGTTTGAGTTCTAACGAATCACAGTTGGAAGTAATAAGTAATGCTGAAAGTCTACAATTTAATGATCTCTACCTAGGTATGTGTTGAGTGTTTACACCATATTTACTTATAAAATAAAATAAAATATGTTTATTTAGGCACTATATGCACTATATGCCATCTGCTAGAATGTGTCTGGGTAATGGGTCAAAACCAGATAGAGCTCGAATATCAAGTGGGCCAAAATGGGTTTGGTTAAAACGGGTCAACCCGGGTTTTTACCCAATAATCCATACTTTGGGAAAATAAAAACTATCGGGACAAATCGGGTAGCAGGTCCGGCCAGCTTTAAGTGTTAACGTTTCGACCCGAAAATGTTAATGGTTTGGGTGGGGTAATTTGCGTGTCGGGTATATTGACAAGTTTCGAGTTGTGATCGTCAGGCCTAAAATGTGTCACTTGTAAGCTCATCAACTGTAAACAATGCAAGTCACAACATTGATGCTTTCACTCCTTTCCTTTGATATGCTCCAACACAGGTCACATGTAAGCCTTTCATTAATCTGCATACATTGATGAATTTATTTACATATTTAGTCCGCATATTGGCGATTTTCTCACATTAACTGAACACCCTAGGATACATTACTGTGTCATGTTGTGTCAAGATTTGTAATCCCACTTTAAAAAGGAAATATCAAATATTGTTCAACAATTTTTTGCAAATTGTGGAACAGTTTGCTCACTCAAATCCCTGACTGAGTGAGCTTACTTCGAACATGTAAACCTTAATTTATATTACTCTGAATCATACCCATTCAGACCCCCTTTATACTGCTTGATAAGCAATCCCCAAGTATCGGATAATAAAGTTCTTATGTTTCGATAAATTCATGTTTCTGACAAGTTGTCGCTTATATTTATTAGGCTAAAATAGCTAACCAAGTTGCTCAAGCTTGGCATGAGTTTAGTTCGATAAGACGGTTGTTTCAGAATGGCTCGTAAGCTAATCAATGTTTCATACCACTTTGCAGCATTTGTTTCCTAGATTATATAACATCACGGTTACTAGGGATGAACCAGTGAGTTAGCTATTAGTAAATCATGGGGGGGCAGACCAGTGGAGTACTGTTTTTTGCAGAAACTTCCATGATTGGGAGATTGAAGTGGCTGTACAGTTTTTGGATCTGCTTCACGGTTTCAAAAGGCAAAGCTCGAGAGAAGATAAAGTGTTGTAGGAGGGTTCTAAGAACATAATATTCTCTGTTAAATCCTTTTACTCAAAGCTGAATGGTAGTGGCAGAATCTTGTTCCCATGGAAGGATATATGGAAAGCTAAAATCCCTAGCAGGGTGGCTTTTTTTGTTTGGGAGGCAACTAGGGGAGCTATTTTGACGAGGGAGAATTTGAGATCTCGTGGCATGATTTACGTCAATTGGTGTTATATGTGCAAGAATGAGGAGAATGTGAACCACCTGCTCTTGCATTGCCCTATTGTGAGGGAGTTATGGATTATCCTCTTCCTATCTGGTGTCTCTTGAGCTATGCCCAGATCTGTCATTGAGTTGATACGAGGATGGTCATTATTCAAAAGGTGGAGGAAGAACGTATTATGAAACTATGCTCCTGCAGCAATTTGGTGGACCATCTGGAAAGAGAGGAATAGGAAGGCTTTTGAGAATGTCGAATCAGATATCGATGGAATTAAGAAGAACTTCCTTTTGTCTTTGCGCTTTTGGTGCTCCATAGCTGATCCTAATTCAGAAGATCCTTTTGTAGATAGCATGGACAGTTCTTTGGTTTAGTCTATTGTTAATCTTCTATACCCCCAAAGTACAAGGACGTGTCATCTCATTTGAGGTTTGTTTATAATACTATATCTTACTTATCAATAAAAGCTCACAAAGACACTAATTAATTGAAAATACCAAGCAACATTAGCTCGGCTTGATTAAAACTCGTATATGCAAGAGCTAATCAAGTAAAGGGTAAGCACGTATTTGAGTTAGACAATATTGACGAACCAGGCTTGTACGGTCTAAGGTTCAACTTGTTTGTTGCACATTAACACACACTGACACATGCACTAAATTAATTTTAATTTTTTATTACGTTGGGAAATTGAAATACAGATGCACGCAATATATGAACACAGAAAGTAGAGGTGGCAAATTTTGTCTGCGCCCATTTGCCTGCCAGACCACCCAACAAATAATGGATATGGGCACACCCAAGTGACACAACATTTTAAGTGAGCACAAATGGGAATGCCCATTTGAGACCATTAATTATGATGGGCTAAATGGGCGCCCACTTGAGCACTAGAGGTGGCAAATTTTGCCCACGCCCATTTGCCCGCCCAGACCGCCCAACAAATAATGGGTATGGACACACCCAATATTTTAAGTGGGCACAAATGGGCATGCCCATTTAAGACCATTAATTATGATGGACTAAATGGGCGCCCACTTGGGCACCCGTGCTAAAACTTATTCTTTTACTCTTCAAATTTCACTCCTAAGAGTTTGTGTTTTCCAATCAATGAAGGACTCTAATCGAGAAATTAAAAAAAGTTTTAAGCAAATCATATTCTTCGTTATATATGTGGTGGGGGCTTTAATTGATTCCATTTTTCCCTCTCTTGTTGACGTAATGACGTTGTTAATTATTCTCTAGTGTTGCCCATGCATGGGGAGGGTAAATAAGAGAAATGTACTTCATGCTCAATCACTGTTATTCATTTAGAGTTACCTAGTTTTACCTTTGTACTACTACTATGGAGTATTTAGTTTTTGGGGATATATATATATTTACAGTTTACATGGTTCGATATTCTTTGTTACTTTGCACTGTAACTTTCTTTGGACATGGAGAAATAATTTTCTCTGATTTCATGTGTATAAAACAGATAAAGAGGAGATTTAATTTAACACTCACTACACCTACTACTGCGTGATGTAGATGAAAATAACCAAGCAAGTAGAATTGACTGCCGAGACTATACTTGTTATCCAATTCGGAAAAGATTTTTCGCTATAAACCTATCGACCATAATCACGCCTTAAAGTCTATAAACGATATTGGTGTCTAATAGTAGTGAGATGATCACTTATAATCACACCCAAAAATACATATTTATTTTTCTTTTTTCTTGGTAATATATATATATATATATATATATATATATATATATATACAGTTGTAATTTTTGATAATTTTTTGTAAAAGGAAATTATTTTTTTATAATTTTTGTATTTATTTGATAAATGCATGTTAATGAGTAAATGGGCGCTCATGGGCGCCCATGCCCATTTAGTGCACGCCCATATATACCCATGTTATTAAATGGGCACTTACTTGCCCGCCCATTTGAGTCCGCCGCCCATTTAAGCCCGCCCATGCCCACCCATTTGCCACCTCTATTGAGCACCCATGCTAAAACTTATTCTCTTGTTCTTCAAATTTCGCTTCGGTTTTTGCTCTGATCTCTTAATAATGATGTTTAACATATAACATAATATATATATATATATATATATATTGCAAAATTATGTCGTGTGTTGGATCCCCACCCCTCCCCTGATCTCACTTAGATCCGCCACCATAGGCTCTCCGTTCTCAAAGTAATCTTTTTCTAGCTTACTGTTGTCTGTTGCAACCTTCTCAAAGTAATTGTTGTAATTTGATGAACTCAGAGATTCAAATTATCTGAATTCGTGAAATCATATTTTAACGCTAAATTAATTATTTTATCAATCAACATCGGTACAACAATCTGGGTAAGCATGAAGCATTTAATTTTGGTTAACTTTACAAATTAGAATTTCTAAAAATTACTATATGAGAATTTTTTTTGAACGAAAACTAGCAATTGGCCGAGAAAGATTCTTTGAAAATTACTAATTTTATTCATATATATATAATGTGACGTCTCGAGCCCGAATGTTTAGATTCTACACGCATGACTCATTGGTTGGGTCGTTAAGCTCTTAGATCGATTTAGATTTTAAACCTATCAACCACAATCACGCCTTAAAGTTTATAAACGATATTGGTGTCTAATGATAATGAGGTGGTCACTTATAAACACACACAAAAATACATATTTATTTTTCCTAAATCGACCAGCCAATGGTCACTTTCATATTACTTTTTTTTTGTTAAAGAATGATTTTTTTGTAATTATTGTATTTATTTGATAATTTTGTGTTATGAATAGATAGGTGGGCACCCATGCCTATTTGTTACCCGTCCATATATGCCCATGGTATTAGATGGGTACTTAATTGCCCACCCAATTGAGCGGCCCATTGCCATATGGGCGCCGCCCATACCACCCATTTGCCACCCATTTATCAAATATAGCCATTTGACCCGAACGATAAACATATATAGCCTTTGACTAACCAAAAAAGGAATCTGACGAAATAGCCCTTGGTTGACTAAACGACCACAGTGGTCGACTAGACGACCACAATGGTCGACTGGGTGGTCGTCTAGTCGACCACTGTGTTTCATCTTCGTCTTCTTCATCTCCGGCGACAATGGCGTCCGGCGTCTGGTTCATCCGGTTTGGGTGGTCGTCTAGTCGACCACTGTGTTTCATCTTCGTCTTCTTCATCTCCGGCGAAGGAAGAGATCTGATCGGCACCGGCGCGGCCGGCAATACGTGAGAAACAAGCTTGATAGGAGGAGCGGACACTGGAGCCACAGCAGGAGTAGAAACAGCAGTAGGTGGTGCCGAAGTCGGGGCCGTCACCGGAGCTGGTGTAGTAGGAGTCGTAGGTGCTGCGGCATTAGGAGTGGTTGGTGCCGTAGCCGGAGGCATGAACACGCAAATGGTAGGGAAGGGTATTGATGGCATTTTTAGATTAAAGTGGCTATAAAAGTTTTTTTTTTTTTTTTAAGTGAGGTTATAAATGACCAAGTCATCTTTGACTTGGCCATTTGTGTAAAATACAGAAGAAAAATAACTTTAATTAAGAAAATGAAGAAAATTAAACGATTGGGTAAGAAACTAGTACGTATTAAAATATAAAAATTGAAGAGGCAGTGGAGGCTCTGAGATCAAATACCTGAGCGATAACGCCAGAAACGCCGCCGATGAATGCCTTGGTGGAGAGAGAAACCGACTGATAGGTAGGAACTAAAGTGTTGCGCAAGTGCTCGTAACCAACAATTCGAATTGGCGTATAGAAAAGATGTCTGATAATTGCAGGAGACAAGCCTTTGTAGAGTCCGAGCGGGCCTTCGGTGCGGAAAATGTCGGCGGCGACTCGGAAGGGGGAGATTGATCGGGCCGAGGAGAGAGACTCGCCGTGTAGCTGAAGCCTTGTCTTGATTATATCGATGGGGAAGGTGGTGGTTTCGGCCACCATCGCTGACAGTGACGTCAGTGCTATCTTCCTCGTCGTGGTAGCTTTCGGTTCATTTTCTCGCTGCCCTTTCATGGTTTCTGAGTGCGCTGCGCCGTGCAGCAAGGTGGAGTGTTAATGATCCGATTAGACTTCCAATAGAAAATTTGCGGACTTCCAACTCTTTAAATTAGTAGATTCTGTACCCATGCTAATGACACGAAGTCAATATGGAATGATATCAGTATAGGACGGTGTTAATATTCAAATAAATTAATATAATACAAATATGCAATATTAGCATTACTACTCTAATAATTATTTTTAGAATCTCATTAGAATAAGTAAATTTGTAATTAAAGTTTTAATAATTGACACAAAAAAATTTTAAAAAAAATATCTTCTTGAAAAGAAGGGAGTATATGTTTTGCATGAGACTATACCCGGGTAAACTCGCTTTGTATGGACTCCCCTACTTATGCACTTGAATATAGAGCAATCATTTTACATTCATTTTAAGCCAAGTAACTTGGGTTTTATTTTGGGTCTACCTTAAACAATTTATGTATTGTTATTAGTTCTTTTAAAAAATATATGTATTGTTTAATTAATTCTTAATTAAATAATTTACGTATATTATTTAAGGACAACAATGTATGAGGAAGTAGCAAGTCTTATATATAATTCATAATTAATTAAGGTTATGAAATTAGATATAATTTTTTTACGAAATCACGTACAAAAATGATATGGTAACATATTTCCTTTCATATATGATGTAATCGAAAGATTATGAAAGCATGTGGGTGGTTGTTACTCCCCCAATTTTCGGTAAAGAGTTTCTATTTGAAAACCAATTTTTTTAAAAAAAATGACATTTTTAGCAGTTCATTAATATGGGTGGGTTGAGTTTGGGTTAGATTGAAATGGGTAATGGGTTGAAACCGTTAGAACTCAAATATCAAACAGGTCGGAACGGGTAACATGTTAAAGTGATTCGACCCGACTTGACCCACTTTCCCCCCAAATATAAAATTATGGTATAAAAAGTCGTAGGTTGAAAAGGGTAATGAGTTGTAATTGCCAGATATATTCATTAGTAATAAAATGACACTTATATATCTTAATTTTTTAAAATGGATTCTTTAAGTGAAACATTTTAAAATAAAATAGTTGACTCCTTGTCTTTTTAGTAGTCTATTAATAAAAAAATAACACTTATATATCGTAATTTTTAAAAATAAACTATTTAAATAAAACATTTTAAAATAAAATAGTGGACTCTCTGGAGAGAGTATTACTTATCGCTCCTTTACATTACAGCCAGTGCAGATAACAGGTTAGTTAACACGTGGGTTACCAATAGAATTGTGTGATTGTGCAATTGAAAATTGAAATTAAGTTGAGAATAGGAATAGGAGATGGAGTAAGAGTAGGAGTAGGAGAAGTAATAGGAATATGAATAGATGGTGAGGAAGAGAGATAAAATAATTGAAGATAAAAAAAACATGTAAAAAAACGGTTATGGATAAAATTGAATCCTGACCGGTGATTGTGTTTCGTAAAAACAAATCCTGGCCGGTAAATAGCTTTTTCAGCCGCCCAATTAAATTAAATCTTGGCCAGTGATTGTCTTTGGTAAAAACAAATCATGGTCGGTAAATAGCTTTTGAAACCGCCTGATCTGTTTTATATAATAGATATTTAAATAAAATAAAGGTTATAAACAAACTTTAAAAATAAAGAAAAAACATGATGAAAGAAACAAATTATATCGGTATAATTAGATCTGACAATTACAACCCAAAACTCGTTAACCCACTCAACCCGGCTTGAAAATTATTTGACTCAACTCGACCCGTTAATTTTTTTGGTCGAAACTGATTACCCATTTCAACCCAAAAAATTAGTTGATCGGGCACATTACACGTATTTTTGCTATATAAGTGTAAGTTTCTTGGTAGAAAATGTGGGTTAAAACGAGTCGATCCGATTACTTTTGGATAATGGAACACGATTCGTTTCGACCCTACCCACCCAATCGTCAGTGTGTAATTGATATCATTTAATCCATTATTTTATGAATTGTTTAAGTCATTTTCTTGTTCATAATTTTAGAAGTTTAATAATTGATATTTTTTGTTATTAAAATTTAGGATCTTAAGTAGTATAAATAGTAATTCATATTTATATTTTTTTCTATATAACATATAGATTTATTAAATATTTATAATTTGTAGTTGGTATCTACTACTATGATTTAGTCGTATATATTCATATGATTTACCAATAAGTTATAATTAATTGTGGTTATTTGCAAAAACAAATTTTGTTTTGATACTATAATTTCAGATACGATGAAAAAGACAGAAAAGTTTCAAATACAGACAAGTCATATATGAAGATTTCCATAGCAGACTTTTAATAATTAATTGTGGTTATATTTTTTTTATATAATCACATGTATTCAATGAACAGGATTTTTATAGCACATTTGTTTTTATTTCAATGTTATCTGCTCATTTTTATTAATCAGTAAATTAAGTATGCACCAAAAGAGATTTGTATTTATAGATTTTCAATGTGTGACTACTCTTATTAAATACTACTAAATAAAAACTCGATATTTTCTACCAAATGTGTATATTTGCACATTTTCAATAAATCTTGAGACTTGTTGAACTGACTGGCCCAGAAGGCCCAAGCATTGGTCACGTGCCCGACATGTCATATCCATGGTCATGAGCGAATCATGAGCATTCATCGTAGCCCGAGCTCAACCCAGAAGCAAATATGGAAGGATCTCTGGTCGTCCAGACATAATGAGCAGGCAGCTTCCTGCCTGAAGTCTGGGGGGCCAAGTGTGTAGCGAGCAGGAAGAGAAACCTAAGTGAGCACGCTCATCCCGTTCAGTTACTAGCTTGATAACAGTTGTTTTGAATGTAGGGAGTTAATGTCAGGAAACCCCCGTTACGAACGTGGCCCTGAACGTGCCCACCTTTCATGCTCATGCTTTCAATGTTTAGCTCTCAGCCTTGAAGGTTGGCCCTATATAAACCTTCTTTCTTCGGAAGGAAGAGGTACGCTCACATATACACAGGCTAAAACTCTGTTAAATTTTTATCTCAACTGTGTGTTTGCTAATTATCACGCCTGAGTGCATTTGCAGGGAAAGCCCCTACCCAGTTCACGATTTTTGTTAGTTTTCTTGAAAGGTTTTGGGCCTCAATGTCACGGATAGATTGAAAGCTAGATATCCAGCTGATCAAGCCTAGTGTATCCACATATTTTGGATACATCAGTTGGTTCCGTTGCCAGGAAACATTGATTTTCATATACGAATCATTTTTCCGACGACTTTCTAAGTTTTTGCAATGGCGGCGAATGGTGTTAATTTGCTTGAAGATGGGTGCACGGCTACTCCTAGTGTGGAGGTTCAGGTCGATAACATCCTGCCCCTTCCTCCTCCTCCACATGATGCCCGTCATTAGATTAATCAAAGGCGGGGTTTGGATTTTTTGGCTCGAAGTGTTGTGGCCACAGTTGGCCTTGCTAATGATTTCCCTGAGGAGGCCATGCGTTGAAGGGCACTGTATTTGGGGCAGATGCATCAACTAAACCAACAGTTGATTGCTATGGGCAAACCTCCATTGCTCATCGAGCTGGAACCACTTCCAGTTGTGCATGCGCGGAGTCAGGCAGTAATTGTGTCAAGATCGGTGTGAAACCCCCAACGATTGGCTGGGGTTTCATCTCAGTCCCGTGAGCGGAAATCGAACAGGGGACGTAGCCAGCATGAGGGGCGGGCTAGTCACAGAGTTATTCCTAGCGTGCACTCTCGCCTCAGCCCTCGAGTAGGGGATGATTCAACTCAATCTCGTCGCCGCCAGAGATCACCTTCCCCACGAAGGTCGCATGCCCGCAGACCCCGCTCACCATCCCAACACAGGTCGCATGCCCACCGGCATCGTTCCCCATCACCCGACAGGTTGCATGCTAACAGATAGGGGTGTGCACGGGCCCTAAGCCCGCGGGCATTGGTAATGCCCAGTATAGGCCCATATGTCAGCGGACATCATTTTAAAAAGCCCAGTACCGTAGAAAAGCCCACGGGCATCAATGAACGGGCATTGAACGGACACGGGCGGGCACGGGCTTAGATGGGCTTTTCGATTGATTTCATGTTTTTTAAATTACACATAATTTTAAAAGTCTTGGCAGCTGAACCTGAACCATGACACCTACTCATCTAGTTCCTCCAAATCCAAAATGTGACTATACACAAAAATTACATTATGTATTATGTAATTATATAATAGACTAATAGAGCCGAAGGAACGAACCCAGGGAGGTAGAGCTATCGAAGGAACGAAGGAAGGCAGGTAGCAGTCGATTTGTTTTAGGTTTTACTGTTTTAGGGTTTCAAAGTTTCACTTTGCCTTTTGTTTGAGTTTTGGCGATTTGTATTGGTAATTTGGTATATCATTTAATCACTATATAATAATATAATATTATAACTGACTAGTCACTATATAATAATATAATTAACGAAGGTAGGCAGGTAGCAGTAACAAAGGTTCTTTTTTGTTACTGTAATGGTATAATTAATTAATTATAATATATTTATAATTTTAAAACATAATGTGATGATGGGCCGGGTCGGGCTTAGATGGGCATTAGAACTTGAAGGCCCGGGTGTACCCGAGCCCGCGGGCATCTAACATCTCTAAAGCCCAGCACTATGTATCAGCCCATGGGCACGGGCACAGCGGGCTGAGCACAGACGGGCACAACGGGCTGTATGGGCTCATGGGCTGGGATGCTCACCCCTACTCACAGACACCGGTCGCCATCACCACGTCAATCCAGAGGAAGGCAAGAGTTGCCTCCCCCCAACAACCAACAAAAAAATTGGGCAGGAGCAATTCCAGATCCATTGCAACAGGCCGCGGGAGGCCCCCAGGCACAACTAGCGCAGGTCGTGGGCATAGCTCAGGCTATGGGAGCTATAAGTCCCCCACAGGTCCCTCTTGTGCCTGGTGTATAGCTTTAACCCATGGGTGGTCTGCGGGCTATAGTGAGTGCACAGGAATTCAAGGAGATGAAGCTACGCATGCAGGCATAGGAGCAAGGCAAGGCCTTTGATGGCAATTTTATAGGCACTGCAGCCAGCCCTCTGGCCCCATGAATAGAAAATGTTCCACCAGCTCAGAGCCTCATCTTTCCCAACATCAAGGAATACACGGGGAAGACGAAAGCAAGGTACTGGCTAATGTCCTTTGAATCTCAGATTGGCCTGGTGACCTCTGATGAGACTTTGAAGATTCGGGCATTTGTGGGCTCGCTGCAAGGAAAGGCTTTGGCTTAGATGGGAGCTTTTCGTGCAGATCAATCAATAACTGGGCGGATTTGCTGGTGAAATTCTTGGCTGATTTCGAGACTTTGGGAGCAATTGTAAAGACAAGGGCAGACTTGTCAAAAATCAAGCAGGGGGCCCATGAATTTACTTCCAGTTACTTGGAAAGATTCACGAAGATGCTCGAGCAAGTGCATGGTCTGTCCCAGCAGGAGGTCACTTTATGCTTTGAAACAAGCTTGCTCCAAGGAGAAGAGGACCTGAGGTCAGAACTGAGTATGGGGGAGCCCAAGACGCAGGCAAAAATGTTGATGCGGGCTCAGAAATGGTGTGCGGGAAAGACCACAAAAAAAGAAAAGAATAAGGAAAATACAAATGCCGGGGGAAATGGCAATGTTGGCAAGAGTAACGGCCAGAATACTGGGGGAGGTTACAATAGAAGAAAGTCGCGGTATGACCACCCCAGATAATTCCTTTGGGAAAACGACCTCACCTCGCTTAATGCATTACGGGAAGATATCATTTATGAAATTCGGGATGAGCTTCCCCGGGCACTGCGCATGAGTGCAGAGATTGCTGACACCAAGGACCGATCAAGGAGGTGTACATATCATGATGATTATAGGCACACCACAGAGGAATGTTGGCCGCTCAAAAAGGCCATTCAGAAGTTTATTAACGAGGGAAGGTTGGACCGCTTCAAGCGGGATGGAAACAATATGGGAAATGCCCCTCGCAAAGAGGCACCCCTAGTTCGGGTATGATAAATATGATTTTGGACAAGGAGCCCACTCTCACGCAGCTGGGAAAGCATATATACTCCTTGTCAAAGGTGGTGGATTGCCCTACAACTTTGCAGGCAGGGGGAGTCTATTCAGTTTACCCGCAACAAGTTGGCGAGTAGTATGGTCGAGGAATAGTCCTCGATTGTTTCAGTCTTGGTCGATGGATGGGTGGTGCACAAGGTTCTGGTGGATACAAGGGTATGCAGGGATGTCATGTAGTATTCTTGTTTTTAGGGTTTGGAGTTGAAGGATGATCGACTCAAGCCGAACTTTGGAGGGCTTCACCAACCACAAGGTGCCAGTCAAGGGCACAGTTGAGCTGGAAGTTTTTGTTGGTGAAGGAAGTCACTCCAGTGCGGAAAAAATCATTTTCATGGTGATTGACTTGAAATCCCCCTGTAACATCATTTTAGGGGTGCCCAGCATGACCAAGTTCCAGATGGTGGCATCTATTCCTCACTAACAATCAAAATTTTACACTGATCAAGGGGTGAGGGTCCTCAAGAGCCAGCCGTGAGTAGTACTGGAGTATGTCAGAGACAACCAGAGGAAAAAACAGAAGTTAACTCTGGAGAATAAGGACCAGAAAATCACCATCAACCACAAGGAAAAGTCTCACACGACAGTAGAGCCACTTCCTATTCCCATGATCAGTGAAAGTTCTGCTCAGGGTGAGCAGCGCTTAATATTGGATGATATTTGTCTCTTACCGATGCTGGAGTAGGGGGGACAAGTTGAACAGGCAGAAGACATGGTCGTGGGCGATCAGCGGTTACCAATGGATGATACTTGTCCATTGGCGGCGATGGAGTCAGGAGGACGAGATGAGCTTGAAGAATGTCTAGTCGTAGACTAGATAGATAAGGTGGAAACCCAAGCCGAGGAGGATGAAAAGCTGGAATGTGACATTCTTCACTGCACAGGATGAGCTTGAGGAGATAGTGATCAATCCTGCCTATCCCGAGCAGGAGATAAAGGTAGGCAAGGCTCTTTTTGTTGAGGCTCGTGCCAATTTGGACAAGCAGCTCTAGAGTAGTTTGGATGTGCTTGCCTGGTGACTAGAGGACATAAGAGGTGTCAGTGAGGAGTTAGCAGTGCATTGCCTCAGCATGGATCCAACTTACAGGCATGTTTAACAGCGGCCTAAGCAGTTCTCCTCAGAGAAAGATAAGGTAATCAAGTAGGAAGTGGAAAAACTTCTTCGAGCAAACATAATCGAGGAAATCCACTACCCGACATGGTCGACTAATGTGGTCATGATGAAGAAGTCGAATGGCAAATGGAGAATGTGCGTGAACTTCACTTACCTCAATAAAGCCTACCTGAAGGATTATTATCCCCTTCTCTGAATCGATAAACTAGTGGACGCTCTATTGCGGGGTTTGAGTTTATAAGCTTCAACGATGCATATTCAAGATACAATCAGGTGAAGATGAATGTAGAGGATAAGGCACTAACCGCGTTTCGAGCAGCGGGTGCCCTTTATTGCTAAAAGATGATGTCATTCAGGCTGAAGAATGCAGGAGCTACGTATCATCGAATGGTCAACAGTGTCATCAGCTCGCAGATTTGCAGAAACGTCAAAGCTTACATCGATGATATGGTCATAAATTCAAAAGGCTATGATCATACGATGGATTTGGAGGAGACCTTTGGCAACTTCAGGAAATACAACATGAAACTCAACCCGAGCAAATGTGTGTTCGACGTGAAGGCAGGCAAGTTCTTGGGCTTCATGTTGAATGAGAGAGGGATTGAGGCAAATCTTAAAAAAATTACAGCTTTTGTCAAGATGAAGCCTCCGAGGTGTATAAAAGATATCAAACAGCTTAATAGCAGGGCCATCGCTCTTGGCCGCTTCATCTCCAGGTCGACAGAAAGGTGTCTGCCCTTTTTTCAAAGTTCCCCGGGGGAACAATGGTTTTGAGTGGACAGCGGAATGCGAGCAGGCTTTTGAATAGTTAAAGAAGTACTAGGGACAACCTCCTTTGTTAAGTAGCCCGATCATGGGCGAAAGTATGTATGTCTACCTCGCGGCCACAGATCAAGATGTGGCCGATGTTCTAGTTAGGGAGGAATGTAACATCCAAAAGTCTGTTTACTATGTCTCCAAAGCCCTCACTACAGTGGAAGGTTGATACTTTAATACATAAAAGTTGGCTTATTCGCTTGTTGTTGCTACTCGAAAATTACGAGCTTATTTTTCTGCACATGTGATCATTGTATACATGGACACTCCTCTTGGGAAGATCTTGCACAAACCAGATTCTTCTGGTCGGCTTCTCACCTGGTCAATTGAGTTGTCAGAATTCCAAATAGACTACCAACCTTGGTGAGCTATAAAGGCACAGGCCCTGGTAGACTTTATAGCAGAAACGAGTTTCAACTCTCCAAGCGAGGAAGAGACCCTTCCTCAGGCCGAGCCTACACCTGCCCCCCTTCCGCGACCTCGCCCAGATTATTGTTGGGAGCTCTATGTTGATGGAGCAACCAGCAAGTTAAGAAGTGGCGCAAGCCTATTGTTGGTACCCCCGAGTAGGACATGGAGTTCGAGAAAGCTTTGCGCTTTAAATTTCCAGCATCCAATAACCAGGGAGATTATGAGGCTTTGATCGCAGGACTAGAGCTCGCTCAAGACATTGGTGTTAAGGAGATCATGATCTACAGTGATTCACAACTGGTCGTGAATCAAGTTAAAGGGTATTACGCAGTACACCACCCCGTTATGGTGCGATACTGCGGGTTGGTGAAGGAAATTTTGAAATATTTTGATTACTGGGAGTTAGTTAGAATTGATCGTGAAGACAACATGCGCGCTGATTATCTTTCTAAGATGGCGGAGGATGAAATTCAATTATTACACCCGTGTGTCATGATTGAGTACTTGGAAGTGCCCAGCGTAAAGAAAGAAGTCATCATGGACATTGAGCCCGCTGCAAAATGTTGGATTGATAATTTGAAGGATTACATCGAGCAGGGAACTCTGCCCGAGAATAAATCGGAGTCAAGGGTCATACAGAAGGGGGCATGTAGGTATGCAATCTTGGACAGGGTCCTATACAGACGACGTATTCAAGGCATCTACTCAGGTGTGTGCAACCAGAGATGACTGAAGGCATACTGGGGGAGATACATGAGGGCAAGTGTGGCGGGTATCCTGGGCAACGGTTACTGGCATAGAAGGTCCTGGCCACAGGTTTTTATTGAATCACCTTCAGGCGTGATGCTGAAATGTATATTAAACGTTGTGATAGTTGTCAACGGTACGCCGATATCCCTCGCCTGCCTTCTACCGAGCAGACTCCAGTGGTGGCATCATGGCCATTTGATATGTGAGGGATAGACTTAATTGGCCCTTTTCCTTTAGCTCGCTCAAAATTCAAGTATGCAGTAGTGCTGGTTGATTACTTCACAAAATGGGTAAAGGCCAAGCCATTGGCAACCATCAGCGAGGTGAATATGATCGATTTTGTTCATGAGCACATATGGTGTCACTTTGGTGTCCCACGAGCTATAATGTCCGACCTTGGAACCCAGTTTTTAGAAAAAATTACAAAGGCATGTGAGCAGATGCGTGTGAAACGTTGGTAGTCTTCTGTGGCATACCCTTAAGGCAATGGGCAGGCAGAGGCAGCGAATAAGCAGGTGTTGGAATATGCTCATTGATGAAAATTTTATCATTTTGCATATTTTGAATATTTTGATTTGCTTGTTCCTATTACTGTGTGTCATAACAAATGGCTAAAAGGTCTACGTACCGGTTAGTGTGGCAGCTTGTTTGACAACACATAGGTCTTAGTTTAGGTTGTCCTAATCTAGTCCTACCTTCTTGATGGTGATTAAGTGATTAACAGACTAGCAATTCATATGCACCAGCACCAGCAGACTTGCTGTAGCGTCAAAGATCTTCAGAAGACTTGTCACCAGCAAACTTGTCATGAGCGCAACAGAATACTTTGAAGACTCGCCACCAGCAGACTTGATATAGTTTGATTGTTCATACCAATAGTCCTCTCTTACGAAAGACTCGCTTCTCTGGACTGAACATCTCACCAGCAGACTTGGATCTTCACGTGCTACAAAGAGACAAGACTGCAGTAGATCAAGAAGAGACAAAATGTTCAAGCTTCCAAATCTTTATGAAGACTGACATCCTTGATGCTGCAAGATTCTCTCTCTCACTCACGTGGTTTGGAAAAGTCAAAAGAATCTACTTTATTGGACAGACCACCTGACAGTGCATCAATGAATTAGACTTATCCTTCAGAGACTTATCATACATCCTGACAAGGTAACAGCTCGAAGATCTAAAGAACAAAGTCTTTACCCAACAACTAAAGATCTATCGAACCACATCTTTATCCATCAGTCCTCAAAGACAAATCACTCCACGGATGAAAATCTATAAATAGATCTCAACGATAAAAAAACTCCCCGGTCTATAAAAAAAATCCTTTCTTCTCTTGAACAAGTGTTTGTGAACGATTGACGAACGAATTAATCGTGAATAAAAGACACATGCAACAAGAACCTCTTCGTCAAAATCTGTGAGATCTATAAAGAGATCGTCTTCACCAACGCATCTCAGATCTCCACAGAAGATTGCAGCGAGCGAACCCATACCTTAGCAAAATACTCTTTGTGGATTGCTAAGAAGAAAAGTATTGGAGAAGAAGAAGAGATCATAAGTATCTATAGACAGATCGAGATCGACATCTTGATAAGAACTCAGTTCTTGCTTGATTTGAGTTCTTCATCCTTCTTCGAAGAACTCAGCCTCTAACAGAGCTTCAGGACTTTATTCCTAAAGTTAGAGGTCAAGCTCTTGGATCGATTTGAAGATAGATTTTCAGATGTTGCCAAAGGAAAATGAAAAGCTGTCATGTATACATTGCATTTATATCTTCAGATTTGTACTCCATTACAAATGCTGTTAATTGTGCAATAATTGATCATCATAGAAGGTCGAGTGCTCTGCACTCATTTGTTCAGATAATTTTTATCTGGACGATCTTGGAAATTGTTTTCTCATATATGTTTCTCGTTCTCGTCTCTTATTGCTTTCTTCACTTAAGAATTTGTCTATGAATGATTAAGTAAAGATTAAGATTTGGAACAACGAGGACAAAATTTTTACATATAGAGTCTAGGTTGATATATTTTGTAATTTATCTTTGAATAAATTCAGAAGTTCTTTCAAATGATTTATCTTTCATTATTCAGTCTTTACCTCTCTATGAGCTTTCATAAATTGATTTATCCTTTGAAAATTTATTCTCTAATGATTTCCTAAAACTGCATTTGGAAGAATGATTAAGTGTGTTGTTGTTCTGAACATATATTCATGTACAACCACTTAAGACTTTTCTGAATCTATGCCTTACATTTCTGCTGCTTAATCTCTTTCAAACAGGCTTATAATTCACTGGTAGTTCACCAGCAGAGTTCATTACCGGCTAAGAGCAAGTCTGCTGTTTCGTGTTACCAGCAGACATGTTCATCGTGTTAACTGCCTATGCCATTAAAATCTACACTTTAAAAGTAAAATAAGAAAATTTTTTAACTGGCATCATAGGTTATTCACCCCCTCTTAGCCTATTTGAGCATCATTGTGGACCAACAACAGGTTTTGCATGCCCTCAAAAGAAGTTTGGAGGACAAGGCTGGCAAATGGGTAGATGAATTACCATCATCCTTGTGGGCGGTCAGAACATCGGTTAAGGGGCCTACGGGGGAGACACATTTTTCCCTTGCCTATGGTTCAGAGGCCATGACACATGTAAAGATGTACTTACCAAATCACATGGTATCACACTACGATACACAAAACAACAGTGTAGCCCAGGTCACTGACCTAGATCTTCTTGAGGAAAAGCGAGTAAAGTCTAGAATGTAGAATGAGGATGACAAATTATAAGCAGCGAGCAAAATTTCACCACGACAAGAGAGTTCGAGGTCGATCATTTGCTATGGGCGATTGGGTCCTTCAAAAAATTGAGACAACGGGTCATCGAGCAAAGTGTGGAATATTTTCTCCTAATTGGGAAGATCCATTTCAAGTTGTGAGAGTGGTTAAAGAAAGGACATATATGCTACGAACAGAGGAAGGCAGCGAGCTGAAACATCTTTGGCACGCTGACCATTTAAAAAAGTGCTGCAGATAAGCAAGGAGGCCGAGCAAAGTCAGCAATTTGTTTTTTTCTCATTTGTAAGCTCAGCGTTTATGGTTATTTTGAGAAATAAATGAGCCATTTTTGAGTTTCATGTTCAAGTTTCCATTTGTTACGTTTTTATCTCGATTATCCCTTTACTCGTGAGCATGATATGTTTCTGCTCAAGAAAAAGGGTTGGTGTTCGAGTTTGGATCTTAATTTGTATTTAAGACCAAGTGTGCAAACCAGTTGAACGGGTATCCTTGCTCGCCAAAGTGAGCAGGGGTTGTTTAAAATTCAATTAAAACACAAGTGCGAACGCGACCTTGGATCTTGGCTTATACCTAAGGTCTAAGCAGCTAGCGAGCTTGGATTTTTGGTTGAATTTAAAATCCAAGCAATTGTGCAAGTTAGTTGCTCAAACATTCTAGCTCGGTAATTCGAGCGGGCATACATGTTGAAAAACAATGTAACAGAAACCCTCATGGTATTTATTTTTAAATATATTACATAAAGACAATTGTTCAGGAAGAAGAAAGGTAGTGGCACGCAGGCCGAGAAAAAGCCTTATGGTCTGAGGGCATTTCTAGAGGTTCAGTTTTAGTGGCATTCTTTCTTTCCTCGTTAACAGCATGCTCGTTCTCAATTACAATCACCTCGCCGTCACCGCCAACAGTATGTGTAGCCAAAGTTGCAGCCTCTTGAGAGGGAGCCATCCAAATCTCTGTCATTAAATCTATTGCAGATGGCTAAGCAATCACTGGAGGAGACCAGACGGCCAGCCCTTTCTGTGAATGAGATTGAGCCAGGGTAGCCAACTCGTCTTCAGTATAGGGAACTATGGCATGTCCCGGACGAGCAGAGGAACAATAGGGGGGTGTTAGTACCCCATTCAGCGAGCATCTGGGGAGTAATCTCCAACCCACTGCATGCTACCTGCCGAAGGACATGGTTAATCCCTTGGAAATAGTACGGGTAGGTTTCATCCTCGATGCAGGCATCAAACTCAGTGGAAGCTTTATATTCAGCAATGATAGCCTGCCTCTGCTCCTCGCTGGGTTGGGACAGCTCCTCCCTGTGTTTCTTTTTTCTCTCTCGGAAACTTCAACCTTGGCCTGCTCTAGCTGGCTCACCGTTGCTCGGAGCTCCTTCCTCACCGCCCCAATATTATTGACAGCAGTCTCCTCAGATTTTTTGGAAAAGTTGAGGTGGGACTCCAAGATCTTCTTCTCCTCCTCAAGTTTGGTGAGCTCGGTCACCTTGGCCATGACAGCTTCTTCGCTCTGCTTCAGCTCGGCTCACAGAGTGTTGACCTGTTCTTCCAGCATGTTCTTCTCGGCGGCCAACGAGCCCGATGACTTCATGTTATTAATGACCCGATCATATATCAACTCAGTTTTAGTGGCCATCTGAAAATGAAAGACTTAAAGTTAAAAGCAAGGTATGCAAGGTTCATTCACTACTGCAGGCAAAGGGGAAATAGTTACCTCGACCATGCACATCCCAATCTCCCTGACTAGGACCAAGCTCAAGTGCTCGACACTTCTTTTCTGGAGGCTATTGTGACGGAGCCTTTTCATAATGCCCAGCCCGATAGTGGCGGCGTGACCACCACGCTTGTTTGTGTTAAGGTTATGCATATCAGGAACGTCGTCACTCACCTCAGTAATCAACCAGGCAGCCCGCTCCCGGGTCTCAGGTATTTGAAAGTCCTCTCTATGCCATGAAGTCACCCGGGACGCAGATGCTTCCCCCTGATCGATCCTCTCTGTCCGCGACCTGGTTCTCCTATTAGTAAGAAGGTCGGTGGCAGACCGTTTGGTCGAGGGTGCTTCAATGGTGGTCACAAGATTGGCTGGGGCAGCAATAGTCGAAGTAGTGATGACGGGAGCAATTGGGGCAGGAGCAGTAGCGAGGGCAAAAGTGGTATCCCGACTTGGCTCAGTACGTTCTCGGCTCGCTCATCGTCCTGTATTTGTAATAGGAACGGTGGGGAGGCAAGCAGGCTCCTGAGTGGCCAGTTAGGTATTCCTTCTCACGAGGCCTCCTCTTCATAGCCTGCAGAAATCTATTGTTGTCCTCGAGTTGCCTCATATCTGCAAGTTAATTCACAGAGGGGAAGTAATCAGGAAAAATTCAAGCAAAAGAAAAATATGAAATGTAGGCAAAGAAAGTTAATATGCAGGCCATTTAGCGAGAAGGCAGGAGTACAGTTGGTTCCAGCCCGCTCACAGTCAGGGCACTCACTTAGAATCTTCCTCCATAGGCCAACTCAATACACCGGCCAGATGAAGAAGGGAGGGTTCAGATATAAGGGCTACCCAGTCAAGTACCCAATCCTGCCCACTTCTGCCCTCTCTTACACCAAGCAGATTTCTAAAGGCAATGGTTATTCGTCGCTCCCCACTTCGGAAGGCTTCCTGTCATATTTAGGAATCGTCATGTCTTACAGGTATGGGGAAAAAGGTCATCCTACTTGAGATTCAACGAGCAGGATTTTCCCGTCCCAAGCATCAACTTTGTTAGGACCAATGCTCAGAAGTTTGAAGTAGCTGGGATTGGAGCGACCAATGATGCGTCCATTCTTTTGGTCAAGGGTAACCATGAATAATTTTCTGAACAATGTCATATCGGGCTCAAACCCGAGCAGCTTACACGCTACAATATATGCGACCAGAAACCTCATAGTAGTAAGGGTTAGGTCGTAGGGGAGGGCGTTGTGGTAGTGAAGGAACTCGACAATGAAGGGATCCAAGGGAAGTCTTAGGCCAACGAAGAAAAAATCAAAGTAAAAGACCATCTGGTCTCTTTGGTAGTTATGGCCTTTCTTCTCGATATCCACATCGAAATTCCTCGCTCGATAGTTTTTGGGATCAATACCCAAGGAATAGAACCAAGCAGATACATCTTCCTCGCAGGTCAAGTCTGTCCACTTCATTGAGGTTGGTTCGTCAACAATGGGTTGTTTGCCTTTCCGGCGAGCAGCCTTTTTCCTACTTTCCTGAGGACTGCTTATACTTGGGGACTCAAACCCAGAACGCCTATCTTCCTCGGCAGACTTTTGCTCGTCTTTAGTATTGTGATCTTCACCATTAGCATTGTGGGCATCATTCTGCTCAGCTTCAACATCTATCTATCTCTCCTCGCCAACCGCCGTTGGAGACCCTTGCTCATGGGTTACAGGTACACCAGAGGCCAAAGGTTCATCTTATTCAGTCCCTTCCAAGCTACGGGATTCGTTTTCAAAGCTCTCCTCGCTTTCGTTGGAAGCTCCATGGTCATAGTTGCGCCCTTCAATTTCTGAATCACTCTCCTCGCTAGAAGACATCTTACAAGAATCGAAGAATATACATTAATTCGTGCTCGTAAAAACAGGTAAAAACGAACAAGCAAAACCCCCGGTTATGGTTCGTTTCAAACCGGTAAGCAGGGTACTAGTCTGCCATTCCCTCGATTCCTACCTATGTATGTGCTTGAGTCAGGGCAAGATTCAGAAAAATTGATGAAGACGAACCCAAGAAATTGTGAAAGGGAATAACGGAAATCCCATGGAGCATCGCCCTTACCTAAACTAGGGTTCTAGCAGAAATCAAATGGAGATGAAAACGAAGACATAGTTACGAACAGAAGATTACATGTTGCTGTTGTAGATCTTCGACTTCAAGCGAATACAGAATCTGGTTTGTTGCTATGATTTTGCAACAGTTGATCCAAAGAAGTAGCATAGAAAGAGGAAGCCTTGTGAATACAGAGGGTTTGTAAAAGAGTCCAAGGAATGGGGTTGTTGTTTTTATAGGTCAAGCGAAGGGCAAAAGAGGTAGAAAAATTACCTTCAGAAGTGACTTCCTGGACACGCGGTGCTGGAACCGAGGCGTCGTATTTAATGACGCCTCGGAAAAGATGCACGCGTGCAACCATTAGCCCCAAGCGACGGCTACACTTTAGCATCCCATCAATGCATTCCTGGCACCCATTCGCTCTTCCCATTATTGAACATGCTTGACCAATCTTGCCTGGAATCAAAATGATTAAGTCCTTAAATCGATCAGACGGTGGATCTTAGTTGATTGAAATGTTTTGCTCCTCGCTCCGAGCATATATGCTCGCTAGACAAGAGGGAAGAGGGCACTAAACTGCCTGGCCAGAAGGCCCAAGCATTGATCACATGGTCACGAGCGAATCACGTGCTTTCATCATAGCCCGAGCTCAACCCAGAAGCAAGCAGGGAAGGATCTCTGATCGTCCAGACATAATGAGCAGGCAGCTTCTTGCATGAAGTCTGGGGGCCAAGTGTGTAGCGAGCAGGAAGAGAGACCTAAGTAAGCACGCTTATCTCGTTTAGTTACTTGGTAACGGTCGTCTTGAATGTGGGGAGTTAATGCGGGAAACCCGTCCCCACGTTCCGGACGTGGCCCTGAACGTGCCCACCTTTTATGCTCATGCTTTCAATGTTTAGCTCCCAGCCTTGAAGGCTGACCCTATATAAACCTTCCTTATTCGGAAGGAAGAGGTACACTCACATATACACAAGTTAAAACTCTGTCAAATTGCTATCTCAACTGAGTGTTTGCTAATTATCACGCCGGAGTGCATTTGCAGGGAAACCCCCTGCCCACTTCACGATTTTTGTTAGTTTTCTTGACAGATTTTGGGCCTTTAAAGTCACAGATAAATTGAAAGTCAGGTATCTAGTTGATCAAACCTAATGTATCCACATATTTATGATACATTAGTTGTGTAATCAATTAATCAGATTTGTGTTCTCAATGTATGCTAACTACTACATAATAATACTTATGACTTTTTTTTTTAGCAAATGCATTTTGATGGGATTTTACCTCTTTTAAACTACCTAGTACTTTTATATATAGATATGGATTAAAAAAAAGGATGAGGAAGAGAAGAAATATATACTCCTGTATTATTATTCGGGTTAAAAACATGAAGTAAGTTGTTTGGACTAAAAACACGAAGTAAGTTGTTTTTTTGCAAGGTGAAACTTTTTTCTAATATTGAATTTTTTGATCTTAGACTCGGTTTGTTTATAAAAAATAACTTTGATAAAATGATTTCTGAATAATAGTTTATGAAAATGAAAAATATGTATTGTCAATAGTTCGGTGAATTTTTTAAAAAACAGAAAACAGTTTTGAGTGTTTTGCAAAAAAGTGGAATATATTACAGATAACTTATCATGACTACCTACAAAATGGTATATTTCCTCATCCCAAAATTAGCCGTCCCTTATTGAAGATGCATGAGTTTTATGAAAGTGTACAACTTTATGTAATATATATATATATATATATATATATAATGGGAAAAGTGTATAACCCTTCTATTTATGGCAGTTTCCATTAAACCAATTTTTAATATAGATCTTCATAAAATTATTATAATCAACAATATTTATATTATAAAAGAGTTCAGGGTCTAACTGGTAATCCTGATTGAATTGTATTAAACAAAACTGACGATCCTAATTGATTCTTATATATGTGAGTTACAAATGAAACCCTCAGTTATGAGTTATGTTTGAATTACCCCTTTACAATCACATATAAAACTTTCAGTTGTAGGTTTTGTTTGAATTACCCAGTCAGTTATGAGTTTTGTTTATCCCAACACCGTGCATATGGCACGGGTATGTATACTAGTTTAATAACAATTAATGTCATGTATATAAAAAATACATCTCGTGAAACTCTTTGTATTATATATATATATATATATATATATATATATATATATATATATATATATATATATATATATATATATATATAAATAATACTATGGCGTTTATCATTGTTGATGTCAAGGTAAATATAAAACTTATATTCCTATATATTCTGATTTTCTATTTTATTAATTATTTAATCTAAAAATATAACTTCCATTGTTGTATTTGCAAAGTGATAAATAAACAAATTATTTGTTTATACTACATATCAAATGTTTCAGTGTTTGATAGTCATAATGTTAAAAATAAAAGCCCAATCCATGTAAGCCCATTTGGGCCCATTACTTTGTTAGCCCATTTACCTTTTGTTTTAGATATAAATAATTGATGTAATAGTTTTTTAGGAATGAATTCAATTCAATTCAATCAATAACAAATTAGTTTCTCTATTTCTCTCTCTCTTTCCTTGGCTGTACGAAAGCTCCATCTTTCTCAATCACCTCCGGCCACCACCGTCAATGGTGGTGGTCCGGCTACCCTCATCACATCTAACCATTTATCAAAATTAACATGGTATCAGAGCCAGAGAACCCTTTGTGTTCCTGTATTAATGTCGGAGAATCAAGATCACTGCCATCGAAAATCAAATCAAAAACCGATGTCTTCAACAACGGTGTTACTGAAGAAGAAGTTGATCAAGAATTTTCAACCTCATTCATCTTTCTTGAATTCCCTATTTTCAGATCTCGTATCCCTCTAGATTCTTATTTCTCTACCGAGATCGGACATCCAACTCCGTCCAATCTTGGTCGGTTATCCGTCTGAATACGGTGTCGGACTATTGCCCATCTTAATTCTGATGAAGCTGAAGAACAACAATCTGGAAAGAGCGATGATTGGGGCAAATCAATCGAAGGATTTCAAACTGTTGTTGGGCCTCTGTTAGCAATGGTGATTCACAATGGGTGAAACATCTCATCCCTTCAATCGCGAACATAAGGCGACCTCAGTCAACACCATCGTCGGTATCGGGCTGATTATAGTTCAAGATCATTTCTGATTTCTTGCCCTATTGGCAAGATCGATCTTCCTTTTGTTGCCGTCGTTATACTCAACCGGCAAGATGCAGATATGCCATGCGTCCCTCAGGTCAATTCTTCGGTCCACATAACCTGAATCCCGTTGCTATGAATAATCAGCTAATGAATTCTTCTCAACCTGGTGGTGGTGGCCTAGTTTTAGACGCGTCCTTTGTCTTCTGAATTTCCCATTTCCAGGTGCTGCCTATATTACACATCATTCACACACACACACACACACACACACACACACACACACTCTTTCTCTCTGTATCTCCCATCCTCTCTCGAATCTCCTTCAATTCCTTCTGAATTCGTTTCCCCCAATCTCTACTAAATTCAATTCAAGGGTTTATATCCCCCATCACCATTCTCGTTGTTCGATTGGAAGCTCAATTTTGATTTCAATTTCCATGGGGATCTGCGACTTTTTCTAGTCCCAGTGCGCTTCGTAACTCGAGAGATATTCTTGCGACCTTCTATTCGAAATCTGGTGCACGATTTTACCAAATGCAAGGGTAAAAGAATTTGCCAGACAGAGATGATGTGAATAGGTTTGGTTTAGGGTTAAACTAGTGATCCTTGTGTTGTTATTGATTTTTGAGATCTGAATTCACGACTGTGGCTTTATTGTTTGATGGATGAAATATTTTGGAAATTGAGGGTTTTGTTCTTCATGATCCATTGTTCGTCCTTCAAATTGCCTAATTGTTGCGGAGCAATTGATGCAACGCACATTATAATGACCCTTCCTGCTGTTCAAACTTCTGATGATTGGTGTGACCAAATAAAAAAAAATTATAACATGTTTTTACAGGGAATTGTTGATCATGAATTGAGGTTTCTCGATATCGTGACGGGTTGGCCCGGGGGTATGAATATTTCCAGACTGCTATATAAAGTTTTCTGGATCTTACAAACTCTGTGAAGGAGGCGAGCGTTCAAATGGAAACACAAAAAAATGTTATCTGAAGAATTGGGGGCTTCTCTTTTGGATGGTAGAAACAATCAATTGGGTGATGCATCTCCCCAAGTCAATTGTTCAATCTGGTGCTCAGTGCCTTGTTTGTAATGACGGTTCTTCCATCTGGTCTTGAAAGGATTGTGCTAAATTTGATATCAAGGAAATTGTATAAATTTCTTTCAACTTCTTGATTTGACCAAAGTCAAATGTTGACTTGGTTTTCATATTACTGTGTGGTTGGTGTCCGATTCACATTATTGGGTTAAAGATGTACTCTTTCGGACAGAAAAGTTTGATTTGGGATACACCTTCGTCATCTACTAGCCATTGGTCGAGTAAGTTTTTCGGGGATTAGCTCCTGTTTGGGCTTCTCAGCATCTACTGCAAGTGTTCGGGATGATCCGTTTGTAGGCTCCGATCAACTTGTTCAAATCTACTACAAGTGTTTGAGGTGATCCGTTTGTGGGCTTCGATCAACTTGTTTGACATCTTGATAAAGATTGTTACTATTCAGGCCCATAGAGGCCTAGTTGCCGTAAATGCTCATTTGATTTGTATTGGCCCAAGATGCCCAGCCGATTGAGGCTCATTTGTTTGCACCTCTCCAACTCGATCATTTCACAATAGTTGCGTGTTCGAATTGAGGGGGCGTGTTAAAAATAAAATCCCAATCCATGTAAGCCCATTTGGGCCCATTACTTTGTTAGCCCATTTACCTTTTGTTTTAGATATAAATAATTGATGTAATAGTTTTTTAGGAATGAATTCAATTCAATTCAATCAATAACAAATTAGTTTATCTATTTCTCTCTCTCTCTCTCATTGGCTATACGAAAGCTCCATCTCTCTCAATCACCTCCGGCCATCACCGTCAATGGTGGTGGTCCGGCTACCCTCATCACATCTAACCATTCATCAAAATTAACACATAACAAATACATATATCACAACAAGTAACTACAAATTACAATTTATGTCTACAATTGAAGTGATCTAAATTGATGACAAAAACTTCTACAAAACAAATTTACAAATAGTTTATGGTGGTAAAATTAATTCACCATATTTGTTTATCAATTTCTATTTTTTGGTTGAAGTACTTAAAACACAAATGGTGTAAATTTTAGTACTGTTTTCGATAAAAAAAATATAAAAAATAGTTTATAGTTGTAAGGTTAATTAATAATGTTTGTTTATCAAATTTCCATTTTTTTTGTTCAAGTACATCCAAAACAAATGCTGCAAATTTAATTCATGTTTTTGATAAACTACTTACTATGTATTCATGTGTGTGTATATAGAGAAACATAAATGGCAAATAATTTTTGAAATAGCTACATAATACTATAATATAAAAATCATGTTTATTAATAAATTAAACAAGCGAAATAAGAGATAATTATCTTATTATGATTTCAATGGTTGAAATATTTATGTATATTCATGCATCGTAATAACTAATAACATATTTTACCGGTTATTTAGTAGATGTATATGTTAAATGTTTCATATACAACACACAATGATTCACAAGTATCAAATTACATGATATCATTTTAATCATATTTCATTATATCAAAAATATTGATACACAAGGTGCAACAAGACAGTGCAAAGATTAAAACAAACTTGCAAAACCACGAAATGATTGAAGCAATTTTGATACGTACAAATTCAAAATAATTCGATTTTCATTTCATAATACATGTTGATCAATTTTCATTTCAAGATATATGTTCATCTTCTAATTTTGTTTTTTTTTTCTATTCATTTTGTTTATATATAGTTTAATTTAAAAAATATATGTCATACGTTTAACGCACGAATGCAAAAACTAGTTTTTCTTTAATAGCCCTTAAATTATCACAAGTGATGTCAAATCAATATAATTTATCCATTTTTTATCTCACAAATAAAAAAGGGATAACAAATAGTAAGAAATTGATTTGAAAAAAATAAGAAAAGACGACAATTTATTTTTTGGGGGGACATCCCTAAGTAATGTAGCTATACACATATAACAGATGGAGTATTTATTAAAATTTATAAATAGTGTGCACAAGCACAATAAAAAACAATTTATATCTTTTCAAATACGTAAAAAAATGTACATGTTAAGTGTATTCTTGTGTGTGTGTGTGTGTGTGTATATATATATATATATATATATATATATATATATATATATATATATATATAGTACTCTTGTTCGTGCCGATGGCACGGCGTCAGTCTTCTTCTCTTACGGGGTTTTGCTTAACTTTGTAAACACGAGATGCAATAATTTTGTTCATTATTTCCACCTACACATGAGACAAATAAAATTCAAGCATATTCAATGAACCAAATTTTCTGCTCCATCTACAAAACTCGATTCCTCACACATATTATCATACAAAATTTAACAGACGAACGAAGATGCATTTGATCCAAATTAATCAACCCTAAAAGCTAAAAAAATAACAATTAAATCAATGAAAACCAACACACATACCCCAATAAACGAAACCACAACAATGAAAAGATGTCCAACATTCTATAAAAATAAACTCGTGCCCGTGCAACCAGTAAGAGTGTGGTCAATGTATGAACCGAGCATGATGAAAAAAATTAATTAAGAAACTACAACTAAATATTTGTAAAACCGTAAAGGCCTCTTTGTCCGGAACAGAGGGATTAATTAATAATTTGTACATGAAACTGCGGGCCAACCAAAAAACAAGCCGGACAAAACTTATGAATTTTTTAATTTGTATAAGAAATTGTGGGCTGGGAAAAAATTAAATTACCGAACAAAAAAACGAGCCGGACAAAAATTAAATTGATTAAGTTAATTACGATAACAATTAAAAAGGAAAAAAACAAATATTTCAAATTACAAAACTTATGTTTTTTTTATTTATTTACGAAATTGCCGGTCGGAAAAAAAAATTAAATTGATTAAGTTAATTAAGATAATAATTAAAAAGAAAAAAATAAAAATATTCAAAACTTACCGCTGGATTAAAATTAAATTGATTAGTTATGCACGTTAAAATAATAAATCTCAGTAAAACAATATCAGTAAAACCATAAAACAGTAAATGTAAAACTGTAAAACCGTAAATAATAAGTAAGCCGTAGAATATGCCTTTATTGGAACAGTTAGGGGTGTAAGTGGTTCGGTTTGATTTGTTTTGGTTTATGCTAAAACCACAAATCGAACCGCCTCATAGTGGTTCCAAAAATCTCAAACCGAACCGAAACGAGTAAGATTTGGAACCGAACCACTCGGTTTGGTTTGGGTTTGGTCGGTTTTGTGGTTTATATAAATTATTTTTAATGAAATTAACCAACATTAAAAATAACAATAAAAATAAGATGTTAATTTGGAATTAACATCAAAATTATGAAATAATCTACTAACAACAAATTATTAGAAATAAAACAATACAAATTCTAAAATAAACACAAACAATGGAAGAGATAATAGTTCTCCAACAATCAAGATTTTATTTAGTTTAGTATGCGTTTATATATATATATATATATATATATATATATATATATATATATATGAATAAATCAAAGGTTCAAAATAGTTAATAAATGTAATATAATATATATTAAATAAATAAAAATATATATGTTGGTTTGATTTGATTTGATACAAAAAACCGTGAACCGAATCGAACTGTGGGGTTTTCAAAATTTTGAAACCGAAACTGAACCATCTTCTACCCAAACCGAATGGTTTGGTTTGATTCGGTTCGGTGGTTCGGTGGTTCTGATTTACACCCCTAGGAACATTTATCTATTTTTGGAAGAAAAAGAAACAGTAAAATTGAAAAAAGTAACTGCCTTTCACACGTTTATAATTTAGATTAAATGTAGACCGTAGGATTGCAGTAAAAGAATTAATCTCAGTCTGTATTAGCATTTACCAATTACACACGTGTTTTGGCATCTCCGTGTCTATGGCATGGTGCCAGTATATATGATTTCGTCAATTCAAATGACTGTACCTAAATAGAAGGTGCTATTTAAAAAATATTACAGTTGAGGGGTATATTGCTTCAAGTGATAGTTGAGGGACTGATATTTTATAAGGGGTGATTGTTTAAAAGACTAATCGCAGGGTGCGACTTTGTAATATAAAGATAAAATATAGGGAGAAGAAAAATGAGTGACCACTCATAATATTAATTGTAGGGGGTTAAAAATAGATAACTATTCATAAATGTGAATGTGAGAGTGAATCTCAACCGTTAAATTTTTAAAGATAATTTAATCTCAACCTCTGAATAGCCCTAGTCGATTACCTAGTTGTTTTATAAGGAAACCTAATTCTAACAGTATAAGGAAACCCAGGAGAGGAGGTTACCCAAATAAATGACAATCGTAGGATGATAGTAAAAAAAATTAAATCCTGACATCTGAATAACCCTAGTCAATTACCTAGTTTCTTTATAATATAGATATGTGTGTGAGAGAGAGAGAGAGTGATCATGATTTTAAAAAATTGAAATGAGCTGATTTTGGAGAATTTCTAGAGAATAACTTACGAAAATGACGGTCGTAATTAATTTTTTAAAGGCCAAAATATGAAAATCACCCCAAAGTAACCACCTAATCCCATAATACCCCTAATGTTAAAATTTTCCCAATTTCATACCCAACCTTACCATTTGTCTCAGTTAGGACCCTCCCGTCAATGACCGTTAGAAATACTAACAGATAAGGGGTTATTTTAGTCATTTGATTCAGGGGGCAAAGTGGGATTTGGTTATAGTTCATTATTTAATTGATATTTATGATATTTTAAGTTAAAAATGGTTTTATAACAATCAAAATAATTTTTTTGAAAAAATATATTATTTAAAAAAAAACTTAAAAACAATGTAATAGTGAGATTTGGTTAATAATTAATTTTTATTATTAATTGAACTTGCATATGTGGGATGGGTATACATTTAGTTAATCAAAATTTATTTGTAATTATTAAAAAATATAATTCAAAATTATTTTAAAAATCAAAAGATTAACTATCACAATTATTTTTAAGTGAAAAATTAAAAAAAATATTTAAAATTATTTTAAGTGAATATTTGATATAACTACCATAATATTATACCGAGTTTTTTTTACCAAAATGTTGTAGTTTTAATTAAATATTACCAAACTATAGTATTTCTTAATCTCTCTTTTGATTCAACATGATATTGACCTGAGATAAAATTATCCATTAATTATTTATTTTGAAAAGATAAAAATATCAACGATGTAATTAGGCTAATTAGCCCTTATTATAATGTTGACCAAGGGGATTGGACTGTGATACAATTGCCACCGAATCCGACAATCCAATCGGAACCAAACTCCACCGACACACCTCCAAAATTGTATTTTCTGATCCTCCCGCCTATGCGATCCGACGCCTCTAATTCACCATTTCATCCACGCCATTTTCGGCCAGCACCTTCGCCGCCGATAAGGGCTAATTTATTTGGGTTTCGGCCAGCACCTTCGTCGCCGAAATGTTGACCAAAGGGATTGGACTGTGATGCAGCTTCACAACTTTAACTTATCTGGGTTTCGAAAAGTTACATCTAGATCTAATTAATCTGGGTTTCGAAAGAAAGTAGGAGGCTGGTCATTCATCCTCTGTTCTTACCTCCATAGAAATCGAAGCTGAAGAGGCTCGAGATAGAAAAGGGGTTTGAACTGGGAGGAGAGAAGAAATGGGATCCCAATGCTTTTAGGATGAAATCGCTGGAAAGGCTAGACCAGATGGTGGTTACTTGCTTTGCCGAATTTGTAGATGGAGAATGGAAAAATTCATCCTCTGTTCTTGCCTCCATAGAAATTAAAGCTGAAGAGGCTGGAGAGAGAGAAGGGGTTTGAACTGGGAGGAGAGAAGAAATGGGATCCCAATGCTTTTAAGATGAAATCGCTGGAAAGGCTAGACCAGATGATGGTTGCTTGCTTTGCCGGATTTGTAGATGGAGAATGGAAAATTGTCGGCCTGAGACGAAGAAGGAGGCTGGCGGTGGAGCAAGGCCGAGGTTGCTGCATTCGGCGGTGGGTTTGGTCTGAATGAAAGAGAGAGAGATGGTGGAGGCGAAGGAGCCTGTATTTGAATTATAATTTTCTAATAATTACAAATGATTTGGATTAACTAAATATATACCCATCCCACATATGCAAGTTCAATTAATGATAAAAATTAATTATTAATCAAATCTCACTATTATATTGTTTTTAAGTTTTTTTTAAATAATATATTTTTTTAAAAAAAATATTTTGATTGTTATAAAACCATTTTTCACTTAAAATATCATAAATATCAATTAAATAATAAACTATAACCAAATCCCACTTTGCCCCGAATCAAATGACCAAAATGACCCCTCATCCGTTAGCATTTCTAACGGTCATTGACGGGAGGGTCCTAATTGAGACAAATGGTAAGGTTGGGTATGAAATTAGGAAAATTTTAACATTGGGGGACATTATAGAATTGAGTGATTACTTTGGGGTGATTTTCATATTTTGGCCTTTTTAAAAATAGAAAGCTTCATTTCCATTAACTTGTAAATGATTTCATTTATTATATTTTCTAAATGTTACCAAACAATGAAAAAAAGAGACAAACATTTTTTGAAAATCATTTTTCGTTATACAAATTTTTCTTAAAAATTTTTGTGTCTTTAGATTATTCCACCTTAGTTTAAGTAAAATTATCCACGGTTGGATTTTGAATATTAATTTTTGGTGGTGTAATTTAATCTTATACAATAATTGGGAACTCACAAGACTCTTGTGCAATAGTCGTAACGAACATCATTTCCTCGTTATACATACCATTAATAAGCTCATAAATATGTTTTCACTTTAACCTGATCATCTCTAAACTCACCAAGTTACCTATCTGAAAATCACCGAGAGTCTATTTGGATTAGAGGTGGTAATTTTTGCCCGTGCCCATTTGCCCGTCCAGACTGTCTAATAAATAATGAGTATGGGCACATCCAAAAATTTAAATGGGCATAAATGAGCATGTCCACTTGGGCACATTAATTATGATGGGTTAAATGGGCGCCCACTTGGGCACCCATACTAAAACTCATTCACTTTCTCTTCTAATTTTGTTTTATCAATTACATACATAATTATAAAATTCTTAAGATTGATAATGACATTTAACACAATTAATATATTTATATTGTACACCCACTCTTCCAACACACACACACACACACACACACATATATATATAGTACACACGCCCTTCCAACCGCCACCGCCACCCCAAAATTGCAAAGCAAAGTATGGAATGTTATTCTATGACTTTGTACCCTTAAATGAAACACAACATCACTCCTAGATTGTTCAATTTTTATAACTCTGTAAATATCCGTCCTTGTTACACTATAAATAGATTCATAGCGGTTTTGGGAGCAGTGTGCAACATGCGGCATTCTTATTTGCTCGAACCTTTTCATATAGATTTGTACATGTGCCTTATTTAGCTTGTTTAGTTTTTGGTCAGGTTTCCACTTGTGTGTTTGTCTATTGGGTTTCAGCGAAATTAAAAATCTAACCACAAAATAGAAGATTGAATTGAGGATTACAACAACAAAAATACATTTTTACATACTAATACATAAAACTATTAATAAAAATTAAAATGCAATTTCGAAGAAAAGTTATTTTCTTCACAAACTATTACTTCCGTTCTTAGTTCATTTGTCACATTTTATTAGATCCCTATCATTTTCCTTTTTTAGTGTCATATGTGTTCAAGAGAAGAGAACATAGAACTCTAATACTAACTACTCCATATGTTCCACCTAAACGTCGACGTTTGAAAAGCTTAATTAATAAGAAGATATATTAATATCATTAAAGTTAGTCTTAATTACAAAAATATATTTTAGCACAAGCAATATGTCGACTTTTTCCAATTATTGTGGTTGTAATCATATATATATATATATATATATAGTTAGTTGTAACTTTTGATAATTTTTTGTAAAAAAATTTATTTTTTTATAATTTGTATATTTATTTGATAAGTGCATGTTAATGAGTAAATGAGCGCCCATGCCCATTTAGTGCCCGCCCATATATGCACATACTATTAAATGTGCACTTACTTGCCTGCCGAATTGAGCCCGCCGCCCATTTACGCCCGCCCATGCCCGCCCATTTGCTACCTCTAATTTGGATACACCGTTTTTGAATTATATAAATATTTAAATTTTATAGAATTTAAATAATATGGAATTTGTTTTCAAAATCATAACAATTCTCTTAAATAATGTGTGGAATTCAATTGTAATTATAGATTGTACTTAAAAATAAGATTGCAGTAACTCTTTAAAACTTTTTTTGACAAATGTTCAATCCTTGCTAACAACAAATATTAAATCTTTTTTTATTTTAAAAATAAATAGCATATAGTGGTGGTGGTTAACGACGACAGTAGAAACAAAATTTTGAATTCAAATTATCAGATTTTAGTATAGAATTAGTTTTATAGACTATTGATGCATTTGTATTTGCAATTCAAAATTTTAATTGTGTACCAAAACATCATAATTGGTTTTGAATGCTCTAATTGCAATTCTAAGCTATTGAATTGGTGTAGCCAAACACACCCTAAATCAATAAAAAAAACTATTTGTAAATCATTCGTTTCTTCTTTACATCTTACTTCAATCTTTTTAACACTCATTGTTTTATACAAATAGATCATTACACTATTGTAGGATATTTTATTTATTATTATTATTTTTTTGATTTCCTAAATCTAACCAAACCCCCCAACGAGACTCGACCATGGGACCAACAGCAGGGGGGAATGAATGTTATAATCAGTATAGCAAATACTGAATTTATTTTTAAAAATTATGCTTGTAATTACTATAATAGTTCATCTTTACCTTTTATATATGTTACTACAACTTACAAGCATATTAATATGCTCAAATATGTTATAATTATAACCAACTATAATGATACATTAATTATTAGACTTTTAAATCATGTATTATTTGGTTGGAACAAATGAAGTAAGAGGGACGTTAACAGAGTCTCTAAGGGCTCGTTTGTTGTGGCTGATGACTTATGACTTATAGCTGATAGTTTAAGTGCTCGTTTGTTGCAGCTTATTTGGAGTGACTTTTGGCTTTTGGCTTTTGAAAAGTCATATTTAAAGTGTTTGTTTCGACTTATAAGCCAAAAGCCAATAAGTAAGGTACAACACTCTTTATGCGTTGAAAAGCCAAAGTCAAAAGCCAAAATTTTAAGCTTTTTTGGTTTTTTTTTTAAACATGAAGACAACTATTCATTAATAAATATTTGATTATCCTCATTTCATCCTCTTATTAAATATACATAAAAATATGACTACTAATTTTTCAAGTTTTTTTTTAACAAATAATTATAACGACTCATAAGCAACTTTTCAGCAGCTGTAACAAACAGTCTATCATGCAATCAGCCAAAAGTCATTCAGCCACCAGCTTAAGCTATCAGCCATAAGTCATAAGCCATCAACCACAACAAACGAGCCCTAAGCTAGTGGCTGAATGACTTGTGGCTGATTGTATGATAAACTGTTTGTTACAGCTGTTGAAAAGCTGCTTATGAATTGTTATAATTATTTATTAAAAAAACTTAAAAATTAATATTCATATTTTTATGTATATTTCATAAAAGGATGAAATGAAGATAATCAAATATTTATTACTGAATAGTAGTCTTCATGTTTAAAAAAAAACAAAAAAAACTTTAAATTTTGGCTTTGGCTTTTTAATACATAAAGGGTGTTATACTTTACTTATTGACTTTTAACTTATAAGCTGAAACAAACACTCTAAATATGATTTTTCAAAAACTAAAAGTCAAAAATCACTCTAAATAAAATGTAACAAACGAGCACTAAGTTGGTTCAAATGGGTCTATAGAGAAACAACTGATTATCTACTTAAATCTTAAAGAAATCTACTTTGGATATTTTGGGGATAGTGGATTGGGGAGAGACCCAAATTTTCTGCCAAAAGCCAAACAAATTGCTTCCCCCTTCCCAGCGGCTCTCTCTTTCTCTTTCCAAATAAGAGTGGGAACAGTTGTGATCCTCTGTTATACATGCTTTAAGTAGATTGGTTGCATTGTTGACCTTCCTGACATAACAAGTTATAATGAAGTAAACTTATTATTTTGCCTTAAATTCGAATGTTTCAGTTCTTGAGTAGGTCTCATCTAAGATGGTCTTACGGATTTTAATTTATATAACGGTCTTATGGATCTTAATTCGTAAGGTGAAACCCCACAATTTCACTGCTCAACTCAAGAATACACGATGGATCGGATAAAGAGGATCCGTCTTATAAAAAATATCCATAAAAACGTATTACCCAAGCTTTTACCCCTTGTTTATATTATAGATAATATCTAGCAATATAATTATATGTCGTTAAGTTAAACTAGTTTTTTTAATCCGTGCGTTAAACGCACGTCAACTAAATCGTACATAAATAAAATAAAGAGGATAAAAAATCTTAAAGGATAAATAAGAAGAATCGGTTTATTAATAATAACACATAAGTATATCACTAATCATTATAGAATCTAAAAAAATTTCTTATACACAACATTTGTTATCTTATTAGTTGGTTTTTCATTTTACGGCATATCAATATCTAGTCTATTCAAAAAGAGACATACGACTACGTGTAATTATTGACTTTGATACTTGTTAATTGTTATTACATATGATACTAGCAATGATAATTGTCTTATTTGAAACATGAAAGACATTCTTACATCGGATGAAGTTAATGAAAACTTTAGGATAAAAACTTTTTTTCCAACATTACTTCCTTTAAAAAAAAAAGTTCAATAATATGATCCCTAAGATTTGTGATGATTAGTCTTGTTTAATAACTTAATTGCACAATCCTGCAGCATGATCAATGTTTCTCAATAGCATTATTGAAACACCAATTTTAAGTGTCAATTCATGACCTGACAACCCTGAACACTTTATACTATTCAAAAACTCTGTAGAATGAATATTTTCGGACAAATTTGAATTTTTTCCGCCCTACAAGTAAAATTTGAACTCAAATAAGTTTTTCATTTTGAATGATTACTTTTATTAAATTATATTTGTATTTTATGAATAAATAAATTTCTGATAAGAAAATAAGCTAAAATAAAAAAATAACGAAATTATTTTAGTAACCTCAGTTTAAATTATTTTTGTTTTATTGACTCCGTAACTATTATTTTTGTTTCATCAAATATTTTTATTTCACTAACGTATTTTTGTTTTACTTTTTTTATAAGATTTTTTAAAACTTTTGTTTCGTAAATTATTTTATTTTACTAACCTCCGCGTTAAATTATTTTTGTTTTGTTGATTCTGTAACTTATATTTTTATAGTGGCTTGTTCTATAAATTATTTTTATTTTACTAACCTCTTATATTTTTGTTTTTTTTGACTCCGGAACTATTATTTTTGTTTTAAATACTTTTTTTTTGTTTAAAGAGAGAAAAATGTTTAAAAATAATTAAAAGAGAGGAGATGGTTGTAATGATAGGGAAAATATGGAGAAGACTTGAGAGAGAAAGAGAAATATAACCAGAATAAATAAGATATGAGAGAGAAAGAGTGAAATGGTAACTCAAAAGTCAAAATTTTAAAAGTGTGATTTTAGAAAGATAAATATACTCTTGCCATTATATATATATAATATATCTATAATACAATATAGCTCATAGTCGCACATGTGCTACTGACTAAAGCTATTTAGAGGCTAAGATTGATTCTTTTACTGAGATCCTACGGTCATTATCACTCCCCGAGTTCACATGTGTGAACGGTGGTTGAGTAACTACCTCCTCTCTCTTTCCAACTCCCCCCACTATTTACGGTTGGTGGCCGCTAATCCTTCCTCCACCAAACTCACGTCCCTTTTCTTTTCGATATTTTAATTAATTAATCAATTTTATGCAAAAAAAATCGTAAGTTTTGTAATTTGAATTGCTTTTCTTTTTAACTGTTATCGTAATTAATTTAATCAATTTTTTTAAAACCGAATCTCAATTTAATTTATGTCTAAGTTTTGAATATTTCTATTTTAATTTTTTTCTTTTTAATTGTTATCGTAATTAACTTAATCAATTTAAATGTTTTTTTCCGGCCTACAATTTCGTATACAAATAAATTTTAAAAAAATCGTAAGTTTTGTAATTTGAAATATTTGTTTTTTTAAACTGTTATCATAATTAACTTAGACAAATTATAAGTAAATATTAATTAATTTCCATATTATCTGCTTCATTTATTGATAAATTCACAAACTGGCGCCGTGCCATCGGCACGGGCAAGAGTACTAGTATATATATATTAATGCTCTCTTGAAATTATGTTACAACTTTACAAGTTAATAAATCAACTTTTTAAAGTTATAAAATAATTTATTTCACTATCACTTTAATCTACTATTAAAAAGCTTTCAAATGATTTTTCTTTTTAAACAAGTGTTCGCTATCACATATTCTCTCCATTTGGGGTAAAAAGTCCTTATTTAAAAATAATTTTTTTAAATGACATATTTAATAATCAATTAGTAATAAAATAACACTTTTATATCTTAATTTTTTAAAATTAACTTTTTAAATAAAATATCTCAAAATAAAATAGATAACTATTTACTCGTAATGGAGGGAGCATATGTAAGCTAACACAAAATCAAATATGGTTACCTTTCACTATTTATGTCACCAAAACCACATCCTTGATGCCTCAAGTCATAACCAATATGATCCTCTCCATGCAACTATTAAAATCTCCATCAATATATAGTTTCTTTTATCTCAATTTCGGCGCTGAACATGCTATTAATTAGAATAAAAAATTTACCAGGTTGAACCTTGAAAGTGTTATGTAATAATGAACATAGGATAGGTTAGTAGGCATAGGTAGGTTAGTAGGTTAGTAAGTTTTGTCAAACTTGGCCAACGAATTGGCAAACCTTCGTTCATTGCTTCTACATTTATAAATACCGAGCAATGTAATGCTAATACTGATACACGGTGATTTCCTCCGAATAAATTCTCTCTCTCTCTTTCTACTCATACTCTTCGTTTATTTTGTGGTTACTTTATAACACGTTATCAGCCACGATTGTTCTGCTTGTTAACAATCCCAATCGGTAAAATTTTCTACCGATATATTATTTATTTATGTCTACTTTTACTTCAATATATATCGTATATCACCATTATTAAGAAAAGGTTGGGTGAGCCACCGTCGATAATATATGGTGAGATGACGAAAATGAAAAAAAATAATTTATTATTTGCGCATAATATATATATTCGTTGATGCTTGTGCGAGAAACAACCCAAAGCTATAAATTAAATATTTATATATACATATATTTCAATTCTATATATATGACTAACTTTATATACATATATATTTATTCTTGACTTACAAACACCAGCGAGAAAGAACTGCAGTAGCGTGAAAGCGTGAATATATATGTATGCTATATAATAGGCGTATAAAGTTAGTGACAAATATTAATGCGGAGTTATTTTATTTATTGCTCTAATAAGTTTTATATTTATTCATAATATAAATGCAATTCTATTAAATCAGAATTTTTACATTTTTACCTGTCATATAACGGCTAGTTACGGTATATAACGGCTGACTGATTCTTGATTTTTATTTATCTCTCTACGGTAATAAACTAGTTAACGGTCATAAACGATCATTTTTCTCTCCATATATACCGTAACATTTTAATAGATTACTCACATTTTACTATCTCCTACAAACTCTCAATATCGTATCTTAATAAAAATGTTTCCTCAATGTTGATGATTATTATCATACTTGTTATTGCATACTGCTATGATTTTTGTTGTTGAATTCCTCAGAATGATTTTGAGATTTTTATTATCCTTCTTTGTATCACGTATGTCATTGTTACAATCAATAGCTTTTAACATACATTTTAACATGTCTTGATTGATTATCGTATGAATAAAATTTCCATGTCATCATTTTATTAATATATATATGTTTCATTTTATAGTTTTCTTCACAAATGGCAAACATAGCTAAGCTTGAATTTGAAAGGCTCGACATAAGCTGGGAAAAACTATATGTAATGTGGAAAATAGATCGAAACCCACGCGGCCGGAAGCCGAAGCCTCGAAAATACTATCCAACAAAGTAATAGTGAATGGATAAGTAATCACTTGGCCGGGCTCGAGCCATGATTTTCCCTCACGACACCCGTCCACGAAGACCTAAAAATGGAGTACCTCACGGTGAATGATCCACTGCCGTCTTTTGGGAGAGTTTGAGCGAAAGATATGACCATTTGAGAACAGGTCATTCTCCCAAGCACACTTATGATTGGATTCATATCCGCCTACAAGATTTTAAAACCATTAATGAATATAGTTCAATGATGTATAGAATAACCTCACGCAGTTGAAATTATGTGGGAAACCATCACTTGAATATGATATGTTGGAGAAAACTTTCTCACATTTCATGCCTCGAATATCTATCTCTGCCGGCGAATATCGAGAGAAGGGTTTTTAAAAGGTACTCAGGGTGATCACACTCTGCACTTTGTAGGCTGAGGCGAATAATGAGATTCTAATGAAGAATCATGAATCTCGGCCAAATGCCAGTTCGACCAGCTTTATTCACTGGCGAATGGGACTATGTATGATAGAAGGCCAAGAGCTGGTAGTGAAGTAAATGTTCGCGTGATCAGTGGTCGAGGCCAAGGAAATCATGGACAAGGAGTCGTCGTGAAATCAAGGCCGAGGAAGAGGCCGCGGACGAAATAATTTAGGTCGCCATCATCATCATCAGGTATAATGGATTCCTCTCGCCACCGAAGTGGAGCAGAGATGATAGAAACACCTCCTCGAGTAGGCAAAATGTGCGTCCAAACAATGAAGAGAGTTCATGTTTTAGGTGTGGCATGA
>CM028377.1:11941836-12035964 GCA_013146195.2 Codonopsis lanceolata
GGTATTGTTTGTAGTTTATTTCCATTTCATTGCAAATTAAACCCTCAGATATATCAGTTGACCAACCTTGGTCAAAAGACGAACCATTTGGTGCAAAAAAACCTCAGAGTTTGCAATATGAAGTTTCACGTGATCAATTAAAATTAATTCCTAACCTCTAATTGAATCGCTTGGCGATTTCTGGGAGAGAAGGAGGCGATTTGTAGGTTTTTTCCATCAAGACCAAATTCTTCATTCGACTTGGAGATTATAGTGAATCGAGAATAATAGTGAATGCAATGCGGTCTCTAAGGTTGTTGAATGATCATGGAGCCCCTAATTATGGTAAGTAAACTAACCCTAGAATTTTTATTTCATTTGTGCTTTGGTATTCGATTTCCAAATATGAATCATGATTTTTAATCACCTATGTTTGCTTTGGTAAACTAACCCTATGTTTTAATGGTTTATTAATCACCTATACTTTTATATAGAATGTTGCATTACGTAATGTTATGTTGTCACTTTGTTAGTAATGTGTTAAAAATTAGGGTCAGTTATTAATCACCTATACTTGATATAGAATGTTGCACCGATATGTGTGTTTTGTTATCATGTGCTTTGTGGTTCACTCCACTTGGAGAAATAATTTATTTTTGTCATATTGACCTTTTCGATGTTGATGGCCCTTACCGTTGCATCATGGTGGTCAATTTGAGTGGGGCAAATATGTGGGGGAAATGTGAATTTTTTTGATAATTGTGATATAGATGAATGGTCATTGATTGAGATGAAAGATATGGTCTGAAACTTTAGGTTATGATCCAAGGTCCATAAATTTTTACTACAAAGTTGTCCATAATGGGGATGAATTTGTGCGTATAAAGGATGATAAGGAGTTGATGGGTTTAGTCTCGTGAACAAATTATTGTCTTTTTACTTCATCAAGGCTAATAGTAAAAATATTGAAATATCGAGGTTGAGGAGGATTTTGATTTAGACTTGATATAGATGTTGATTTAGGATTACAAAATGAGGTAGTTGGGGCCAAGTCAATACAGGGATGTCAATACAAGGGAGGTAAATACAGGATGATGATGATGATAGTGATGAGTCATTTGCTAAGGATGATAATTTTTATGACGTTGATTATGATCTGGGTGATGATGGTTTGTTTGATGCAAATATTGATAAGGATGTGAATGGGGTGGTGTAAATAACAAAAAAATGACAAAGGAAAAGGGGTTGTTGACTGCTCCATTGATGTGGAAAGAATTGAGGATTTTAATGATAAGTTTCCCTCAAGAAGTGATGATGATTTGGCTAGTTTAGATGGTGAAAGTGATGAAGAAACAGTGGGGAAAAGTTGTAACATTTACCGAATTCAACAAAAGATACCGGAGCAGGAAGACCCTAGGTTTAAATTGGACATTTAGTAGTATTATGTGAAGTTTAAGGTGTTGTCACATAAGTGTTTTGCTAAGCAAATGGCATTAAAGCCGACATAGTAGGAGAGGAGCAGATAACAAAGTTGAATGATATTGTGAGGAATTAAGGAGGGCTAGCCCGTTCAACTGGTGGAGTTGATGACGTATGAGCTTAATAGATTTCAGAGACTGTACACCTACCTTGACCATTAAAGAAAGGGTTTTAGAAGGGTGTAGACCAATAATTGGGCCGGATGGTCGCCATTTGAAAGGTCCCGGGGAGGGATATTACTTACCATAGGGGCATAGATGGAAATAATTGTACTTATCCATTTGTGTATGCCGTTGTGGAAAGTGAAAAGCAGCCTCGTTGTGGTTTATTGATTTGGAAGAAGGATATCAAAATGGTCAACTCCTACCATGGAGTTTTATGTCGATAAAACGTAAGGTACATTACCCTTGAACTTTTTACCTTTACCTTTGTTTATAATATATTACAACCTCGCTTGTATTGTTTAATTTAAGAATCATGTTAAACTCTTAATTGTTTAATTGTTTAAATGTTTAATTATAGGATTGGTTCCTCGTGACTTGAACTCTCAGGTCCAAACTCGAGCATAGTTTTGTGTTAGGCATTTGTATAACAACTTCAAGCTTATACACAAAGGTCTTGTATTGAAAGATAGACGTGGGATCGCTGCAAGGGCTTCAAACTCGCTTTTTTGAGAAATGTATGGAGAATTTAAAGGATACAGATAACGAAGCATTCAAGTGGCTTAATGCAAAGCCACCTCAACAAAGGGTCTAGGTCACACTTTTAAGACATGGCCGTAATGTGATATTCTGCTAAATAATTTATGTGAGAGTTTTAATGCAAAGAATCCTAGAAGCTAGGATAAGCCTATAATCACCATGTTGGAGAACAAGAGAAACCAAGATAGAGTCCACACATTGTGTACCTACCGACGTGAAACTCAAAGTTTGAGGTTTTAAGTAGGGGAACACGCTCATAGTTGACATGGAAAAGAAGACATGTTCTTGTAGAAGGTGGAGCTCACTGAATCCCATGTGTTCATGGTATGTCACCCATGTGTTATAGTGGTTTGGAAGTGGAGGACTTGTGTCACACCGGTATAAGAGAGAATTGTACATCAAGCTTTTACAACAATACAATCGGATGCAATCCATGGATCTGAAATGTGGAAAAAACAGGCTACCACCTATCCTTGCTCCAAGTAGAAGAAGAAAAGGCGGGAGGCCTAAAAAATTGAGGAGGACAGTAACCTAATGAGAATCAAGATAACAAGAGCCTGCTGGGATTCAAAACTAGGTAGAGGGGGTGGGTCACCACTTGTTCTTATTGTCGCCACCATTTGGACATAGTGCAAGAAAGTGTCCAAGTAAACCCGTCAACTTGAGAGCAATGTCAAAAATACCGTGAAATGCTCCATTTGTAAGGAAATTGGGCATAACAAAAAGAAAATGTCCAAGTAAGGAAGTAATCAATCCCCCAACCGATCATCAACCAATGGAAGACCAAGAAAATGTACCGCAAGATGAGCCACAACAAGAAAATGTCAAGAAAATATACCGCATGAGCCACAACAAGAAATGTCCAAGAAAATGTACTGCATGAGCCAACAAGACCAAGAACCCGAGGAATTTACTATGAGCCAACTTCTTTCAACACCACCACCACACCTTCTACACAACCCGAACCTACTCCAAGACAAGTCGCAATGCTTCCAACACGTAGCCCTAGAGGTCTTTCAGATTGCTTAATGTCGTTCTCAACCAAATGGATTCAAGCCTGGAGAACATATTGACCTTGATGAGTAGACTCTTTTAGGTTAGTCTATTATTTTAATTATTGCTTGTTGTTGGTGTATATTTGTATAATCTCATCTGACTTATTTTATTGCATTTTCTGTGTTTTGCAGTGATCAGGGTATTACTTTTTGGACATAGTGCATGGAATACAGAGCCTTTTTGAACATAGTACATGGAATACATGAGTGATCAAGCATCGATTTTTTGTGTTTTTGTAGTGAAGTCCGGGTATAATACATGGAATTGTGTTTGTGTTTCATTGTATTTGTATAATATAAATAATTAGGTGTTTGTTGCAGCAGTTTGTTGATGATATACATATGCATGATCAGGGTATTACTTTTTGGACATAGTGCATGGAATACAGGGCCTTTTTGAACATAGTACATGGAATACTGCTACTGGGGATTTTTTTGTGTTTTGTAGTGAAGTTTGGTATAATACATGGAATTGTGTTTGTGTTTTATTGTCTTTGTATAATATAAATAATTTGGTGTTTGTTGCAATAGTTTGTTGATGATATACATATGCATCAAGATTTCTTACATTAAAAAAAAAACAAAAACATTCCATTCATTTCCAATAGGCAAAATAAAGAGAATACATTAGGGGTTTAATAAGTTTCCATTTTAACACATCCAACAAAAATATACAATACCACAAAATTAACCCCAACCATTTCTTAATACTTCCATACTCCGAAAGCTTAATCATGCCCGATTATGATTAAAATGAAGATGATGTTGAACACGAATGATAACACAAAACAAAACCAAAGGCATTTGTTGCTTTTTTTAGTTTCCACTTCAACTGCCTTTAGAGGAGGATCAAACCAGAGGAAAAATCGACATCCACTTTCTAGCTACAAGAACAGAAAAAATAAAACAAGTAAATAAAAAAAATAATTTTTTAGAAAATTAAAATTTTTAAAAATCAATAACTTACCCCATATTTTTCACAACCCAAGAACCTCCTTCCTGGATTTTGATCCGTCCATGATGTTCGTATGATGCCATCCTTCCACAATGGCAATGAATGTGTTCATCGTGAAATAAAAATATAATTAATGAAATGGATTGTTAGTTAGAGAATGAGATGAATTTTTTTTAGGATGAAATGAGTATATATATAGCCAAAATCTGATTTTTGGCAAGGTTTATGTTGCAAAAAAAATTTATACAAGGTTTACTTTTGCAATAAAAGGCGGAATTACCAAGTAATTTGACCAAGGTTCGCCTTGCAAAAACAATAGTATGTACAGGTTTATTTTGCAATCGAAATGGCGGAAATAAACTACGGTTTGACTAAGGTTGGTTTTGTAATACAAACAAATGTACGTGGTTTAATTTGCAATAAAAAACTAATGGCGGAAATAAACTACGGTTTGACCAAGGTTGTTTTTGCAATACAAACAAATGTATGTGGTTTAATTTGCAATGAAAAAAGCTGGAAAAATCGCTTGAATGGTATGGCTTCCACGCCACCGCCAACCTGGCAAATTAACTCATCATCACGTTAAAAAATTAACTCCACTTTAACTAAGGTTTGAATTGCAAAAAAAAAATAGGTGGAGGTTCAATTTGTCGAAAAATCAAAACACGAGGTTAATTTTGCAAAACACAAAATAGGTCAGGGTTTTTTTTGCAATTATCTCAAATATAAATATATGAATAAAAAACAATTAGAATATGAAAGGGAGGAAATTCAAAAGACAACATGTATATATAATTGTGTATATTATGTATATATATAATAAGAAATATCTTATTTTCGGATCAGATCGGATCCTTAACGGATCGGATATAGCTAAATCCATATCTGATCCGTTAATAAATAAATTATCGGATTCAGATTCGGGTTATTGGACCATTATATAAATCCATATCTGAAATTTCGGATTGGATTCAGATCGGATTTGGACCAAAATCCGATCCATTAACAGGCCTACAGTGGAGTAATTGAATTGAAAAACTGAATCTAAACTTAAAATAACATTCTACTTGGATCAAAGCTTGCTTAATTGAATCCAATGCACCGGACGAAGAGCCAACACGCACTTCAAAACTTTCAAGTTTCAATTGACAGTTTAGCACTGCAAGTAGGGAAGAATATATACATATATAGGTAGGGGTGGCAAATCGGTCGTATTGCCTATCTACGATAACAAACAACGACACGATAAGCACGAACACTAACACAAGACGATAAGCTTATCGTGCCTAATATTAAAACTCGAACACGACACGATAAAAAACAAAAATACAAGACGACTCATAGGCACGATAAGCACGATAAGCAAAAAAACACGATTTATTTAGTCAGGCCCGTTAAGCCCGTTAAGCCCAATAAACATTATAAAATATATAATTTTGATTTTTTAATATATATTTTGAAAATTTATTAATATAAATAGTCAAATAGTTTAAAAGTCATAAATTTTCAAATGATAAAACCATAAAATAATCATGAAAATAGTTCGAAAGAAGTGAATAACCCCTAATAAATTTTTAAAAATATATTTTAAAAACATATATATTTTAGTTATCGTGTCTTATCGTGCCTTACCGTGCTTATCAAGCCAGCCCGATAACAACCCATTTTTTATCGTGCCTTATCGTGTTAGCCCTATAACGGCCCGAACCCGATAAGCCCCAGCTCAAACCCTATAATTTCGTGCCGTGTTCGTGTCGGTCAATCGTGTCGTGCCTCAAATTGCCACCCCTATATATAGGGAACACATTGATCGAGGTATTGTTCCTTTTTATGTCTTAATGGCTGTCCATTTCCCCCAAAAACTTTGTAAATTTGTAATTATCAATTCAACATTTAAGATTATCAACATTCAAGTAACACATATACTTAGTTTACACTTTGCCTTCAAGGCAAAGTTGTTGACAGCGTTGTAACACTGGTAATAACTCTAGCATTATTGTTATCAATTACTCCGTCATTCTAAAATTATTGTCCTTATTTCTTTTTTTATTCATCTCAAAATAATTATCTTATTTCAAACTTTCTTTTTAAATATAATACGTTTACCACTTTATCCTTACTTTTTTTTATCAACTTTTATTATATGTCACATACACATGAGTTTTAAATAAAATTACACATTAAATCAATATTAATAATCACAAGTTAATTGTTTTTTACTTAATCTGTGTGTTGGGACAAACATAACAATAATTTTTAGAATGAAGGTAGTACTATATCTTCTCCCAAAATAAATGATGGGTTAGAAATAAAGATGTCAAGGTGGGTTTGCAGAGGAGACTAACCCGCAACCCACTATAACCCGTCTTTTGGCAGGATAGGACGAGTCAGTCCACGAATATGGAGGGCATGAAAATTGTCAACTCAGCCCAACTCATCATGAATTATGGGTTAGATGGGTCAGCCTACCATCTTTTCCTCTCAATTAATTACAAAAAATTAATACTCCATTTGTTCTCAAATTATCATCTTCCATTTCTTTTTCGTCCGTTCTTAAATAATTGTCTACTATCAAAACTTTCCCTTTTAGGAAAACACTTTTACTACTTTACTCTTACTTTTTCTACCTACTTTAATTATGATCAACATACTCAAGGGCATTAAAGAAAACGACACATTTCACTAATATTTATAACACAGTAAATTACTTTTTTTAAATGGTATGACGGGTCGAAAAGGACAATATTTTGATAACGGAGAGAGTAATAAATAACACAAAATATCTCAAAGTTCATTACAAAAATTATATTTTCTACAATTATATTCTAAATAGCGTTTTTTAACAACTTTCTCTAATATTATTATAAAATGAGAAAAAATATAATAAAAAATCATTTTATAATTATTTTTTTGTATGTTCTTATAAAAAAATCGTTAAATATTGTGGTTGATTTACCTTATTTTGGCATATGTTGTTGCTATAAGTGCCACTTTTTAACGAGTTCATAATCATTTACTAGTATTTTAAATATAAAAAATAATCTTATATTTTGAGCGAAAATTATTTAAACTCATAGTTTCAAACCTGTGGCTTGTACTATTTGTAATTAATAAATGGTTGGCCAACCCACCACCAACCCATATTACCTTTTTTAGGTGACGGGGTGAACCAGCCCAACGGGCCCAATCTATTTTGATAACTCTAGTTAGTAGTTAGAAGAAAAAATAGGTAAAATTTTGGTCAGATCATTTTCCTAAATTTCTAACCCCTCCAATATCCTATTCTTTTTTTTTAACCCGTAAAATATCATTTTTCAAAATATTGTCCAAAAAAATATCACTGTTTCTTTCAACAGCTCCGACAACACACTTTGGATTCGAAAATCACCATTGTTTGATAACGAAATGGGGATCGACTTGCCCGGTCAGGTCATAGGGGTCGAGGGGGCATCCTCCCCGAAAGGTAAACAATTTGTTTGATTCATTATGTAGGAAACGTACTATAATGGATCTTGTGCTTGGTGAATTTTTTTTCAGTAGGACGAATGCGAAGTAGGAAAAGAAGAAGGCTTACGATGGAGGAAATCGAAGAAAAATGTGGAGAACATGGTCTGGTTCATTATCATTTTGTATCGTGGTTCAAAAATTAATTCATCGTGGTATATAAAAGTTGATACTGCAATTTGGATTAAATATGTATATCACGGTTCAAAAATTAATTCATCGCAGTACATAAAAGTTGGTATACATAAAAGTTGGTACCGCAATGCAATTAAACTAGGCAATTAAACTATTGAATTGCGATGCAAAAAATAATGTAATAAAATTGATGAATCGTAGTACAGTAGGACTAGACAATTAAACTATTGAACCGCGGTGCAATAATTAATGCAATAAAATTGATGAATCACTATACAATTAGATTAGACAATTAAGCTATTGAATTGCGGTGCAAAAATTAATGCAAAATTGATAAATTGTGGTTCAATAGTCAATGCACTGTGATTCATTTATGTAGTGCGCCTCATGCTCATTAATGATATCGCAGTCTTTTTGACTTCAAAAGTGTTCTTTTCTGGTTAAAAAAAACAAGACTATAACGATTAGAAACTTTAAAAAGGGGATCAGCCCGCAATTTTTCCAAAAAAAATTGTCTCAAAATAAATTGTGTGATTTCAAGAAAAAATTGTCCACGTCTTGCTAAAATTGCCCTTATTAGATACTCTCTAATTGAATGTCGTACTAAAAGAAAAGAGAAAAAAATACTAATACAACTTATCGACAATAATTACACTTAAATAAAGACAAATCATTCTTGTAAGTTTTTTAATTTGCATGTAAATTTTTAAAACATCATTTATTTAAGGATGAATGCGGTAAAGTCCTAACCAAACTAGCTTTCCATCTCAGTCTAACAATATGGCATTTGTGAACCCAACTGTTTGTTTGTCAGCTCCTCACCAGGAGTGAGGGAATATGGCCTTATAATTAACTATACATAGTGCGGATCTAGGATTTTGAAATTACGTGGGCTTGGTATTTAAAAAATATTGTAAATAGTAACAATCGTGAAAAATAACTTTATTTATCGAATTAAAAAAAGTTACATATAGTCGGTGACTTAATGAATCTTAAATATTACATACATGCATATAAAAAAACTTAAGCAAAAAAAAAAAAAAAAAAAAAAACTAAAGCTAACTAAATCTAACTCTAAGAGTTCCAAAAGCTTCAAATCATGTTATAAGAAAATAAACAAAACATAACAATCTATAAATAATTACTACAAACTTAGAATGTAAATATTAAGTATATAATTCAGGGCCAGACAACAAACAATCACCCATTTACCCCAATTAGAGAATATAATTTACAGAATAAATCAAGATTTCTTTTTTTATTGAAAATGATTTCAAGATTATAAACAAAAAGTAAAAAATTCCAAAATAAGGAAACAAAGAAGAACCCACAAAATTTCAAAACATCATTTCAAATATTCAACTATACTAAAGTAAATTAAATAATAAAAGGAAGTTGTTGAAAAAAATTATAATCGGAGGGACTTGAGAGAAAACTAGATCATAAATGATAATATTAATATTGATAAATCTATTAACTATTACTAAAACAGAAAGCCGTTGCTGCCACATAACAACGTTCTATTAAAAGCTTAAAGTTTTAAAGAAACTATATGCTTCCACGTGTCACTTTCTTATGAATATTTGATATTTGATATTTGATAAAGATATTACAGTTTTAGGATAAGGTTCTACCAAACGAGTCTTTTTTTTTTTTTTTTTTACAGATTTGGGATTTAGGATAAGGATTTAGATACGAAAGCTTATTTGAATATTTAGATGATGAAGCCTTTCTCACTTTAAGAGATTGTTACAAATACTATAGAACTATTTTAACAAGCGAAATGTCGTCACGTTTTAAGTTTGTTTCCCCGTCTTTTCGTCACGGGTGAATTCACATTATTCGCCTTTCAGGGTGAAGTGAAGACCACATTGGGCAAAGTTATTGGAGGACAGACGAATAAGACTAAGCAATAGCTCACTCCAGTAGCAATATATGTTTTATTCCTTACCTTTTTCTTTCACCAATATATCTTCATGCATCCATGTGTTTGTGTTGTTATATATATACACATGTTTTTCAGTCACAAATTTGATGTATATATTCAAAATGTTGGTGTTGACAATACTTTCGGAAGGAAATTCAATCAAGGAAGGTATTTGAAACGTGATGGTGTATGAAGACAAAATGTTCGTCAACCTCCTCCAAGCTTTCTTACTTGATTTATACTATAATTTTCAGTCTTCTTTGAAAACTTCAGTTTTTATGATAAGCGTACGGTTCTTTATTTTGTATTTATAGGGATTGTAGAGCAAGTCTAAATCTAAATTGAAGTCAGATTAATTTATACTCCCTACATCCCCAAATTATTGTCATTCTTTCTTTTTTTTGTCCGTCCCAAAATAATTGTCTTATTTGAAACTTTCATTTTTAGAACAACACTTTTACCATTCTATCCTTACTTTTTCATCATACTTTAATTATGGGTCACATGTACATAGGCTTTAAAGCAAACTACATATTAAACTAATATTAATAATCAAGTCAAATGTGTTTTCTTAATTAAACTAATATTAATAATCAAGTAGGCCAAATGTGTTTTCTTACCAAGACGATCCGCAATTTAGCCAAGGACGGAGGGAGTAATAACGTTAGGGACGGAGGGAGTATAACGTATTTTGTTATTGTAGTTGTTTAGCTAACATATTTTGTTATTGTAGTTGTTTAGCTATATGTTTATGTAGGACATTTATTTTTTAGGTGCATATATAGAAATTATAAACGATGGTTTAAATTTTTACTGTAGGTAAAGGTCCTAAGGAAGCCCCTAAAACATATGGATTATGAAGTGGACCTCAACACTTGATCGAGGAAGACTATGTTAGAATGTTTGCTTTTGAGTTGTTACTACCACTTATTCTTAGTTGCAACTTGCACCTTTGGAATGTCACTTGGGGATTTTTTTTTTCTTATAGGAATTTTTGTTATAAATGCCCATGGATTGCTTGCTTCTATATATGTGCATCTTCACATTGCAATATTACTTATATTTGGTTGTAGAAATTGGGCGTCCCAACTCATTGCAATATTGCTTCTATATATTTGCTTCTATATACGATTGAACTTTCAACTATGTCTTTCACGTAAATTGATATCTCTCAAATTTTAATATGCATATATGTGTCTGTTTGCACGACATGAAAGTGTGTGTTAAAGCAAAAATTCTTCATTTTGGAGTAAGTTAAGGATTTTGTGGAAGATCAGGCGGCAGGAGTGAGCTTGGTCCGATTCGATCCAGTTATTTTGCAAAAAAATAGAATATCAGAATTAGACAAATGTCTAATTCTCAAAAATTCAAAGCTTGAACCAACTCAATATACTCCCTCCGTCCCTAAATTATCGTCCTTCTTTCCTTTTTCCGTCCGTCCCAAAATAATTGTCCACTTTGAAACTTACTTTTTTAGAACATCACTTTTACCACTTTACCCTTACTTTTTCACCCTACTTTAATTATGAGCCACATATAGATGGGCTTTAAAGGAAAGTACACATTAAACCAATATTAATAATTCAGTCAAATAGGCTTTTTTAAACGATGCGACGGGTCAACCGGGACAATAAATTAGGGACGGAGGGAGTATATGAGAACCAATATTTTGGTTTAGTCCATAACCAACCCAAAATGTTCGAGAACCAGGACCGAACCAATACTACGGTTTTAATTCAATTGTTTAATATTCTCTCCGTCCGGATAAATGTTCCTACTTTCTATTTTGGAATGTTCCAACTAATGTTTCTAAAAAAGACTTTTGGTGTACAAATTTTTCACCAATCTTCCTAATATATCTCTTCATTTAATATTATCATTATTGTTTATCTTAAAGAGAAAGAGTGAGTGTAATGAGTACATAATTAATGAGAGAGTGTGTGTATAATAAGTATTATTGTCACAACATATTTTACAACTTATCATTAATTACATTTTTTAATCCTTGTGTTTTCTCCATTAGGAATATTTATCCATGACGGAGGGAGTACAATCAAATGATAAAATCTTAAACTTCATAAAAAGATTACAAATCACTCAATAATAGTACATTTAACAATTAAAAATGCCGGAGTCATAGTTTTATATCATAACAATTTGGTTGAAACAAAGTCATAAATTTGAATAATAACATAATATCATAATTAAGAAAGCTAATTATTTTTATGAATTATAAGAAAAATATTCAATTTCCTACTATTTTAATTTTTATTTATTTTAAACTTAAGATAAAAAGTATTCAGTTGTTAACTATTTTTAAATTACTAATTATTCTGATAAATTCAAGAAACTATTAATTTTATTATTTTGATTTTTCTTGAAGTAAATTGAGTTGATCCAGTTGTAGTTTATTAAGTAAATTTGAAATTCATATCACTCGTCCGTCTCTACAACAATTTTATAAGATAATAAATTTATTTAATTAAATAGTTTCTTTTATATTGTATTAAATATTCATATATTAATTTCAGTATTTACCCTATTTTAGATTTGTTCAAAAGATTCTAATTATAACGAGTTTGGAAAATTCTCTTATTATAAGCAACTTTTGCAACAACAAAAAAAAATTTAAAATGTGCATCGCACGGGTATAACCTATTGATAAGAACATAATAAGAACCCACGTTGCTTTAGATAACTTAAAAAAACATGGGTAGAATCCCTAGCATACGCTTGGATCCGCCCATGGACTACGTACCTCTTTAAACTAACTCTAAAGGCATATTTACTTCTATGTTGTTCATTGTTTGCACAAAGTACAAGATTTGAGACTTGAGAGTCGACTCTTATAAATTCTGACAACTTCTGGACTGATATAGGATGTACATTTGCTTAGTAATAGAGAACACTATAATAACGTATATGCCCGTTCCAAAGTCAGTTACGAGCATCACGTGTCAGTCACAAGCTCATTAACAAGGGTCCCATATGAAGAGTGGACAGAACTAGCAGGATGCCCGAGTAAGGATTCCCAATAGATCCCGTCCAAACTATAGGCCACGCATGTCCAACCAAGGGGCCATGCCCGCTCGGACAAGCATCCGTCCACGACCATAGAGACTTACTCTCCACGAGAGGTCAAAGGTTTCCTAATATTAAATGAGTCTTTTCCTTATATACTTCGACTATTACACGATGAGCCGCGTATCACACCTACAATTTAGGCGTTCTCTCCTAACCTTAATAGGTAATTATGAAGCTCAATCTTACACGAATTCTATAACATTGGGGGCCTATATATACCCCTCCATAAACCCTAAATAGGTACACGTTTTCTACAGCAAACTCTGTCAAAATTTCTTTTAACTCACACGATTCTTATTCTCATACCGAAGTGGTTTCACGAGGCCAAGCCTTACACTTCCACTTAAGTGTTGCTTTGAGGCCTAGCTTTGCACTTCCACTAAGATGTTTCGATTTTCTTAACATGTTGAAAGCAAGAGATCCAATCTATACACAAAGCCCAGATATCCTTACAATGCGAAACTTAAAATTTAATCATCAAAATTGCTATGATCTAGAATTTTCTTCTTTATCAGAATCGACTTTGAAGTTAAAAAACTTACTATAATTTCATCTTAGTTTTGTAATAATTTTCTTCTGAATATTCATTTTATAAGCACAACACCACTGATGGACAGGTGATTAAGCAGGGCATACCCCCCCCCTCCCTCACTATTTGGGCCTCAAAACCCATGTCTACCAATAAACCCATCAAATAGGGTTCACAAGCATTACGGCCTCTCTTCCTGCTATTACATTAAACAACCCAAAAAGAATAGATGGTGTCTACATGTCCTTCTCCCTGCCACAGATTTGCAATTATATCTCCAAGTCAAGTAGTCAACTGAACTGAGCCTTTGTCCCACTTCGGGTCAATTTTGCTATAATGATTTGAATATAATTGAAATAAGTTTCTATAACTAGGGATTTCATTTTTTATTTGGACTTAAACTTTTTAGCAGAAACCAAACTAAGTACACATGCAGTTGCTTGCTGTTGAGTTTTTTCTGGACCAGATATATTTATATAATATGTCAGGAATGGAATGTTTTTCACTTTTAGGTTCCTCTTAGCTCAGTTGTAATCCATGTTCAGGTTTGCAGCTGGCTACAAGAGTATACAAAGACGAGCTGGAGCTTGAAACCTATATACAGTCAAGATTTGTATGCCGATTGTAGTCAAGTAAAGTGAGTGATGTCTGGTTTATTTTTTAATTTATTTAGTTTTTGCATTTTGGTTTGTGATTGGTATAGTTGATTTTTATTTGCCAATATTTTTATGGAGCGGTTATGAGGTGCTTGATTTATAAATGAGCATCACGGCGAGCATGGGTACAAGAACTTCACAATCATTTATATAGTTTTCTGTTTTCTTTTCTTAGTTTCTATGATATATCATATACGTGAGTACTATTAATTGTTACATATGATGGTTCTGCTCTTGATTATCTCCACATGATCGAGTAACTAGAGTTTGTGCAAGTAAAGCCTAGGTCCTTTTCCACGATTCAATAAAAAATGGGTAGAAGAAAAGGCTCATACGCGCGCTGTTGATGTTTGCTTCAGTTGTACGTAGCAGTCTTGTAGCGGAACTCCCACTATAATTCCTCTCTATCTCTCTCTGGGACCAGCTATTTTGTTTCCCTCTTCTTCCCTTACTTAAAATCGGGTCATTACATTATGGACACCGGGATAGTTTTAGAATTTCATTCGTCAGTAAGCATTTCTTGCTCCATATATTTTTATCGTGCATGATTGCTTTAATTAGTGAAATTTTCTCTCAGCTTGCTACATTTTGAAGTGAAATCTCTTAATCTGCTTGTTTTTAGCTTAAATAATTCTTAATGATATCTCACCAGAATTATGTGGAATCAGATGAAAAACATCTTGTTTAATAATTAAGCTCAAATTTTATCTCAGATGAAAAGCATCTTGTTTAATAATTAAGATTAAATTTTATCTCAGAAGTTTGTCCATATCTCAATGACTTGGAATTAGGTGTGAATCCAAAACCGATTCTGCAGTATGGCTACAGCCGATTTTTAACTGTATGATCTCATTTTACCCTCTACGCTAAGCTAATATTATGTATACATCTGTTTATGTATATGTAGGGTTGTATGTTACTACCTTATCCAGTGTTATTGTTTAGCACCATATTTGAAAACATCAAAAAAATTATAATTTTGTTTGCTCAGTTAGAACCCATTAACTTCCAATTGAAATCATATGAAATGTGCTATCACAAAATGGAGTCAGTGTTTGATTTATTTGTAGTTTCATGTTGCACAATTTATAGATAGCACAGTAGATTAATTTTACGGTAATGTATCCACCTCTATCACACATCATTCCTTGTGGCCTCCAATGCAGCAAGTTTACTTTCGATTTCCACACTCACAATCGTCTCCTTAGGCTCTCTCGACCGACTTGCCTTTCTGAACATTCTTATCTAGCCTCTACAGAGGCACACTTCTCATACCACCGCAAAAAAACAGGTCGCATCATGCTTGGACAATACGACCGCATGCTAGAACAAAAGTGACCGAATCACTTTGGCATAAATCTGGAAGATATTTCTGTCGACAATGTGGTCGTAATCAAGAGGCAATGTAATCGCATCCGTTGACAAAACAGTCGCATCGCGTGGAGCAAAACAACTGCATCCGTGCGGTAGATATGTTTTCCCGTTTTCTTGTTTAAACAGTTTATGGTTTGATATTCTATCTATATATACTAGTACTCTTGTCCATGCCGATGGCACGACGCCAGTTTGTGAATTTATTAATAAATTAAGCAGATAATGTGGAAATGAATTAATATTTCCGTTAATTATGATAACAATAAAAAGAAAAAAAACAAATATTTCAAATTACAAAACTTACGATTTTTTTAAAAAAATTATTTGTATACGAAATTGCAGGCCGAAAAAAAATTAAATTGATTAAGTTAATTACGATAACAATTAAAAAGAAAAAAATTAAAATAGAAATATTTAAAACTTAGATATAAATTAAATTGAGATTCAGTTTCAAAAAATAAATTAAGTTAATTATGATTACCCAATTTAATGTATTAAAAGTCCATTTACTTTGAAAAAAAACAATTCATATTCAATCTCAAAAAAATTACAAAACTTACATTCTTCAAACCATTTTTTTTTGCACAAATAAAATTACAAAATTTACAATTTTTTTGATAAAATAATTAATTAAAATATCGAAAAGAAAAAGGACGTGAGTTTGGTGGAGGGAGGATTAGCGCCACCAACCGTGAATAGTAGGGGGAGTTGGAGAGAGAGAAGGGGTTGTTGCTCAACCGCCGATTATACATGTGAACTCGGGGAGTGATAATGAGCGTAGGATCTCAGTAAATGAATCAATCTCAGCCCTTAAATAGCTTTAGTCAATTGCACATATGTGACTATGAACTATATTGTATTATAGATAATTGTAACCTTAAAACGTGTACAAGGTTGACATTAATAAAATTTTAATAGTTCGTTGGTCTTAATCTCTCTCTCTTCTCTTCTATTTTCTTGATTGGTCTTGAATTAATGTGTGATTGTTTGCAAAGTCTTTCGTTGTGCACAACATATATGAATGTATCTTAATCAATATTTTTCTTTTAAAAAATTCTTCTCTTAGTACTTTCTTTTTTTTTTTTTTTTGTCAAAATTTATTGTAGTTGTAGAACCCCCTCCTCGTAAGATCAAAATCATATTTTTATTTGAGACTTTTTTTAAATTAAATACGAATAAACGAGATAAATATTGTTCGATGTTAGTGAGGGAGTAAGATCAAATTTAAGGGTGGCAAATCGGTCGTGCTTGTCCATTATCGGGCCGACATGATAATAACACGATACAATAAACACGAACATGAAACGATAAGCTTATCGTGCCTAATATTAAAACCCGAACACGACACGATAAAAACATAAAAAACACGGCACGACACGATAGATACGTTAAGCAAAAAAATACAATTTATTTAATCAGACCCGTTAAGCACGTTAATCCCAATAAACATTATAAAATATATAATTTTGATTTTTTAATACATATTTTGAAAATTTACTATTATAAATAGTTAAATAGTTTAAAAGTCATAAATGTTCAAATGATAAAACTATGAAATAATTATAAAAATAGTTCGAAAGAAGTGAACAACACATAGTAAATTTAAAATATATATATTTTAAGAACATATATATTTTAGTTATTGTCTCTTACCGTGCTTATCAAGCTCAAACCCTATAATTCTATGTCTTGTTAATATTGATCAATCATGTCATATTTCAAATTGTCACCCCTTATCAAATTGTGATGCTCTAAAGAAACAACCGTGAAAATAGATAAGCCGTTGATTTGTATAGGGAATTATTGGCCGTTGATTAAGATTTTAAAACCCTATAGAAAACTCGCATCTCAAACAACTTCATTTACTCTCTCTCTCTCTCACTAAGCAAGCTTAGCCGTCACCGTCTATTTCACTTTACCGGTGCTTTCTATCTCATCTCGTCGGTGCTTTCTCTCACTCCTCACCACATCTCACCTCTCTCTCAGCCATGGTAAGTTCTCTTTTTAATATCTCAAACTCAAGGACATTTGTTTCAAATTTCTTCTGTTTTTCCCCACCATTTCTGAAGATCAGCTTTACTTTCTTCTATTTTATCGCCATTTTCGCTTTAAATTTTGCTTGTATGAGAAGGATTAGCCCCTTATTTAGAACAGCTTCAGCTCACTAATATGAAATCTACAAAAGAAGACCCACATGGGTATTTTCCAGTTCTGTGAACCAATTTGTCGCTGAGTCCTATTCCTCTTTGACTCGGTATTATTAGAACATTGAAACCTTTTTATCTTGCATTTTAGTTCAAATTTATGTTGTTTTACGTAATTCTCCACTTATTAATTTCTAATTTTTCACGTTTTTATGTAATTCTCAGTTTCATGTAATCAATTATTTTGTAATTCGTGTATTTTTTGAAAAAAATATATTTGGAATCTACAATCTACAAACATTGAATTAACAAATAAAGTTGTATCTTTGTTTACTTCATAATGTATCAGTATTCCAGTAGCCCCAGTAGCCGCAGTAGCTACAGCACCTACAGTAGCTACAGTAGCCCCAGTAGCTCCAATAGCTCTAGTACAGGCAGCCAAAGTCCCGGTGAACTATTGGTGTCGATGATTCAACACCTAGATCGATGTATTCAACGCCGCAATCAACTTCTTCTAGCTGAGATAGCCAAAAGGAATAGAAGACGGAGGAGAAACTATTTCAACAGATGTTGTAAAACTGGGCATGCTCAACTTGTCAAGGATTACTTCTCTGCTGAGCCAGTGTATCCCGATTACATATTTCGAAGACACTTCCGAATGCGAAGAAACTTATTCCATCGGATTGTCAATGCACTAGAGAATCATTCACAATTCTTTCAATTGAGGGTTGGTGCAGCAAAAAGAAGTGGTCTCTCGCCACTTCAAAAATGCATAGTGGCTATCCGTCAATTGGCTTACGAAGAACCTACCAACCGTTTTGATGAGTACCTATCTGCTGAAACATTGGCTGAGACAACTGTCATCGATTGTATGTTCAACTTTTGTCGATGTGTTGTTGAAGTGTTTGGAGCTCAATACTTGAGAAAACCTAATGTTTTTGATAACCAACGGCTTCTTGAGATGCATGATCAGAGACACGGCTTCCCAGGTATGTTAGGAAGTCTTGATTGTGTGTACTGGGAATGGAAAAATTGTCCATGGAAAGATCAATTTATAAAAGGTCTTGGGAATCCTACAATTGTGCTTGAAGCAGTTGCCTCTGCGGATTTGTGGATATGGCATGCATTTTTTGGGGTCATAGGTTTTCGTAATGATATTAAAATGTTGTATGAATCATCTTTATTCAATAACATATTGCAAGGATATGTGCCACCGGTTAATTATGAAGTGAACGGCACACAATATACACAAGGATACTACTTAACTGACGGGCTTTATCCAGGGTGGGCTACTTGTGTGGAGGGTTATTCGTCTTCGTTGGATCCTGTTAGAAAGAAATTCAAAGAAAGACAAGAGGCCGGAAGAAAAGACGTCGAACGAGCATTTGAAGTGCTTCAATCTCGATGGGCCATTATAAGAGGTCCTGCTCAATTTTGGTATAGAGATAACATGAAGGATATTATGTTAACATGCATTGTTTTGCACAACATGATTGTTGAGGACGAGGGTGTTATGGTTACAAACTGGACGGATGATATTGGTGATGCCCCCATACAAGCCTCTCAAGGGGCAACTCAAAAATTTCGAAAATATTTCTGGAGAAATTGTGAGGTACGTGACAATAGTCGAAATCATCAACTTCGAGCAGACTTGATTGAGCATATTTGGTCCCGTTACGGTAAAAATTAGTGATGGATTAGTTTATGTATTTACAAATCATCTAAATTGTCTTATTTTTTTGTACTATGTAAAGTTTATGGAGATGCTCAAATGGACTATTCCCTTTATATGTATGTATAGAATCGGTAGATTGAACGGAAATGTACTTCTTGACCAAAATGGTCATTCCGGCGGGATGTGATATTCATTCAAGCACAATTGCCATTTCACTGCTAACAAAAAACAAACGAAAATTTGCCATTTCATCCAACCGATTTTACTGGAATGACCTTTTTGGAACGAAAAAAATTATTTATTATTATTATTATTAAATCACTCTTACAGATCTTTTTTTAATTGAAGCACTCTAATTTTTTTGCTTATTATTATTATTGTTATTATTATTGTTATTGTTAGACATCGTAATATATCAATTTTAATTATATAATCCAATTTTGTATTATGCTGTAGAAATTGATCCACTGTGATTTAAAATTATAATGAATCAGACTTCATGTTCTCTGCCTTCTTCATCCTCTTTTGTCGTAAGTCATCTTGTTGATCGGAGCTGTGAAAGAAAACGATCTGGACATTTTATGAATAATATTTTGAAAATAAACTTTAGTAATTGAAAAAAAAACGTTAAACTAAAGAGAAAATGTTTGAAAAAATGTATCGCCCACAATTTTCCCTTTAAATTAACTAATTAGGTTATCATGGGTTGGGTATTGATAACAACTCAATGAACACCTATTAATCCTCAATAAACAGTATTATTTATCTTAGTACTTTAAGTGCCCTTACTATTAATCATCACTTGTATATCGGGGGTAGTTTTAAGATTACAAATATTAATCCCAATTTTTTTCTAGTGAGGGCACTAATAATACCACCCTCCTCCTTGGTATTAATAGTGAGGGGATAATGACTTTATCCGGATAACCTGTGCTATTAGTCCTGACCACCTATTGCATACCAAATATCAGACAACTCGACTTATTAATCATATCTGGTCTTAATCCTAACTACCAAACGACACTTATATGTTTCATTCAAATAGTTCATATTTGAAAAGTCTAATTATTTAACGATATAAGTTGGTCATAAAAAAATGTTTGAGCACAATCATTATACTAATATCAAATATAGAGGATACAATTAAAATATTATCAAGATGATAAACATAAATTTTTTTGAAAGAGAATTCTTCAAATAAAAAATCCTAAAATAATAAAGTTGACTTTTTGACCAGAACAAAAGAAGCATATATTTATGATAAGAGTTTTCAATGGTTACTTTCTCCGATGAGTAAGAAATTGTTATATATATCCTAGTCATTATTTTTGTTTTTAAATTAATTCTCTTTTCCTAATGGTTGATCCCTTGTCTTTAATATTTTAATTTTTTTGTCAACATTTATTTTAGTTGTGGAATGCATGTCACATAAGATCACATCCACATTTGTATTTGAGAGATATTTTTTAAAAAATTGAATGTGAATAAAGAAAGAAAAATTGTCACATGTGATTGAGGGCTTGTTTGATAGTCAAGTATAGACAAATAGTATTATTAATCCAAGTACTATTAGCGCCATCATTATGAATCTCGTTACTATATATCAGGGGTAATTTTGGAATTAAAGATGTCAATCCCTTGTTTTTTAACGAGGACGCTAATAATACCACCCCCTTGGTATAATTAGTGAGGGGATAACAGTCTTATCCAGATAATACAGATTATTAGTCCTATCAGTTCTTAAACATGGCTACGAAATGGCTTTTGAGGGTGTTAATTACCCACAATTACATAAAATCAAATCAACAGTTGCATTGGTAATGTTCTTATCGAGAATGTACATTTTTTCTTGGTTAACATGTTATATCCACAAGACTCTTCGACATTTGCATTGATGAATGTTCTTTAAAAAATGAGTAAATCCTAAGTACACTAATTTTTTTTTCTAATTCATATCTGCACTGGTAATGCTCTTACTCATAAGGGGTGTGAATTTGTGTTATTGTGTTGTATTTGTATCTCATTATCGTATTTTATGTTATCTATCTTATTTGATTATAAATATAAAAATGAGTGTTGTTTTTAACTAAATTACAAATTTAATACATTTATTGTCGTGTTTCGTATTGTGCTGGTCTCATCGTGTTATTTCTCTCCATAATCATATTTTATAATCGTGTCGTGCTAGTTCGTGTCATCGCGACGTATATCAGTCATTGCCACCCACCCAGTGACATTGAGCCATATTTGCAATCAACTAGAATATGAAAATTTGACACCCTTATCGAGAATGTGAAAAAAAACAATAGTTCACACGTCATAACCACAACTCTTATCCACAATTGCGTTGAAAAGTTTTTCTTCAAAAAGATGTAAGAGTATCACCAATGCTAATGTAAATGCTGATGAAAAATGGGTGCCACCTAGGATTTATACATTTTTAAAGTCACATGACGTATCAAACATTTTCTTTCATATTCTTGATAAGAATGTCAATTTTTCACATTCTAGTTGAGGGTGTGAATACATCGTAATTATCGTTTTTCTTTTTAAAAACTCTTCTTAATGGTTATTACATTTCTTTTTGAAAGGATTGAACCAAGGGATTTACCCTCGGCCCTACCCTCGTCACAAAGGAGGGTCCCACCTTAAAAAGCCACCAGCAATGAGGGCAAGAGCACGCGCCTATCAGATAAACACTTCAGCCTCGGCATTGTAACCCTCGGCACATTGACGAGCCCGGCCACGACTGCCCTAAAAAGACCGCGGGCACCCTCGGCCCCGCCACCAAATCATTCTTCATTATCCTCATCCTCGGTAACTAAATAAAAGCGCTCGTCATAAAGACCGCTCGATCCCTACATCAGACCAATCATCCGCCCCGACAAACCATTTCCCTAGGCCCTAGAAAACCGCCGCACGCCAATACCAACCCTCTGACACACGCACAGTTCACTCATTCCTGACGAATGCCCTCAACGCATTTAATAACAGCCGCTTTGTGCTCCCCAATTACTGGCTGCCACGTCGCCCTTAACTTCAGGTATAAATATGAGAACCCCCATGCAGGGCAAGGTAATTTCAGTGATATTATAACTCTCTTATCACAGCTCCCTATCAAACAATTATCACGGCTCATTTATTACCAAAACTCTACCGGAAATCTGATTCACACGCCGGAAGGTTATAGTCGGGCCAACCCGACACCTTGACGGTGTTTATTGTTTATATTGTGCAGGTTAACCGCTGGACGAACAAGAAGCTGCCACCTCATCCTCGCTCACACGTGGACGTCAAGACAAGATCACCACACATTTTGCGTGATCAGTTTGGTTCCGTTGCCGGGAAACGACTTTTCCCAGAGACAGCGTCCACAGACGAGAAAGGATGGTAAAATCCAAAAAGCAAGCCTCAAAGAACGTAACCCCCGCTGCATCCACCCACCCAGAAAAGGAGCAGGCCGAGCACAGCACAATGAGGGACGCAGGGGAGAACTCCGGCGCCTCGCTACCCGAGGTGTCGGCTAGGGACCAAAGAAGGATCGCCCTGCACAAACGGCTCTCGAACAAAAACAAAGACACTGACGCCGACCCCGAGAGGTCGAGTCTTCCAGGGCCAACAAGGAGGAACCGCGTGGTAAAACAAATAGACCAACGGCTCAAGAAGAGGCCGAACAGGAGTATGCGTATTGGGAGCACCAAAAGACCTTGTGCACGAAAATACAGGAAGCCGAGACTAAGATGCACGAGCTAAGACAAAAAGCCCGGGCCCCGGAACCCGAGCCCATAATCAACGTACAAAGCACCCCGGCACGATCCAACTCGGTTTGGCAGAGGGTGGAAACTACAAAAGCCAAAAAGGCAAAGTTTACCACCAATGTCAAATCGAGACTTGGGAAAAGGGTGGTCGGCGAGGGATCCAGGACGAGTGTTCATTCTCGCCTAAGATTCCCCGCCGAGACGGATAATTGTCAAGCCCATAGCGAGGAAGGGGAGTCTCGGCCCTACGCTCAGTCCTCGAACAAAGCCCCCTCAAGGTCTCGGCATCCGTCTCGCCAAATTGCAAAGGAGGCTCGTTTGGGGTCCCCTGTGAGAAATATGATCGAGGAAGAGCCCGAGGTACCACAGGCAGAAAAAGGGGCTAACTGCATCCCCACACAAGCCGTGGGGTCGGCACAGGGCGAAAGGCCGATGACAGGTGCCGAGATTAGGGCATGGATGGAAAAATTGGAAGCTCGGCAGAGCTCTGGGGTTAACTCGGTCCTCAAGAAAATTGGGGGGCCATTTATTAAGCAGATAAGAGAGGTGGAAGTTCCTTCGAAAGTAAAGATTCCACACTTTGAGGATTACACTGGTAACACAACGGCCCTGGACCACGTGTCAGGGTTCGAGTTGAAAATGATCATCGTAACCAGACTGGACGACATATGGTGCTTGGTGTTCGGGACCCTCGAAAGCGAGGCTCAACAGGTGGTACAACGGGTTAGCACCCGACTCTATCACTGTTGGGATGACTTTAAGGGGCATTTTTGAAAAAGTTCGCTCGGCGGTGCTCTCCCAAAAGCGAGGCAGACTGTAGCGTGAAACAAGAGGTTGGAGAAACTGTACTGGCGTACATGGCACGCTTCAAAGAAGTCCTGGACCAAATCCCAGATATTCCCGACACATCTGTGAGGATGTGTTTGAGCGAGCATGCGAGGGAATTGCCGAGCAGGCTCCTCATGCGACCAAAGGACACTGTCGGCGAGATGTTCTTGGCGGCTCGGTGGCCTGTTGGGCGCGAGCAACCCCCACCACAACAAATTCACAAGCGGTCACGTCCCTTCCGGACGGGCAGCTCGCAAATAAAGGAAAAGCGAGGCTTCGGCGGGGAGGGCGCCAACTCGGCGAAAAGAAGGGAGGAGGAAAGAGGCGCCAGATTCACTGGCGAGATTAGGGGCCAAGGCGAGTCGGCGGAAGACTTCACCCCTCAATGAATCTCGGGAACACATAATGGGCGTTTTCCGGAGAGAAAACAAGATCGTCCACCACTCCCGTGAGGTCACTGTGGAGGCGAAATCGGCGAAAAGATGCGGCTTCCATAACGAGATTGGCCATATTACGGAGGAGTGCATACGGCTCAAAGAGCAATCTGAGAGGGTGATAAACGAGGGAGATAGAAGGTTTGTGGCAAGAGAGGTCCACATTCGCGCCCCCGGACCGAGGGCTCCGGGGGGCGAAAACAGACAGCCCGACAACCGGCCAGTGGTAAATACCATCCGGGAAGAAACCCAGAGTATCACACAGTTGAAGAATGCCATCAACTGCCTGAACAGCTCGGCGGAAAACATCATGGACGGGATGGTTGAGAACGAAATGGTATTCAGGGACACCGAGCTGGCGGTCAACGATTATGCTCGTCAAAACCCGTTAACTCTGCAAATCGGCATTCACAACAGCCTAGTTAAACGGGTCTTGATAGATACAGGGGCGGGAAGAGATGTGATGTATTATAAGTGCTTTCTGGCACTAGGGCTCGGCGATACCCACCTCACTCCGAGCCGAGTCCAACTGGAGGGCTTCACAGGCCACAAGGTCACGGCGAAAGGCAGTGGGACTCATAGTCGGCTGGGCGAGGGGGATACCACCAGAAGCGAGGAAGTCATTTTCCTCGTCCTTGATCTCCCCTCTCCGTACAACGCCATCCTCGGCGCACCTTCCCAGGCCAAATTTCGAATGGTGGCATCAATGGCCCATCAGCGAGTCAAGTACATGACCTCGTTCGGAGTAGGGGTCCTTAAGAATGATGCTCGTACTACTTTAGAGTACCTGATCAGCGAGAAAAAAGAGGCGGAAAAAAGATTGAAAAGGCCAGAGGAGGCCGAGGGAAGAGAAGCAGGCCGCCAAGCGAGCAGGAGGGCTCGGCGGGGAGCTCCACCCGTAGCAATCAAAGCAAGCCAAGGAAGTTGGCCAGCGTGCGGAAGAAGGAACGTCGAGTCTGAGAGGAAAAGCTGAAATCGAAAGCCTCGATGTTCGAGATCATCCAATCATACAGCCTATGGAAGATGTAGAAGAAGTTATCATAAACTTCAACTACCCGACCCAGAAAATAAAGGTGGGAATGGAAATTGCGGGCGACGAAAGGAGAGCCATAATCGAGTTCTTAAGAGAACAACGATGTCTTTGCATGGCAAGCCGAGGATATGGAAGGCATTGCCGAGGATGTAGCAGTACACAAATTAAGCATCAATCCAGCATTTGTACCTATTCAGAAGCCGAGATATTTCTCCCCGGAAAAGCAAGAGGCCATCAAGGAGGAAATAGCCAAACTTCTTCGGGCCGAGATCATAAGAGAAATCCACTACCCTACGTGGATTGCAAATGTTGTGATGGTCAAGAAAAATAACGGAAAATGGAGGATGTGCGTGGACTTCACCAACCTGAACGAAGCATGCAAGGGGCGGTATCCACTAGAGGATAGATCAAGGTCGATTCTATCTCGGGATACAAAATTTAAGCCGTGGGCGCCTACTCGGGGTACCACGGATCGGGATGTGGAAGAGGACCAAGGGAATCTGACCTTCGGCGGCGGGCGCTCTCTACAATATGATGCCGTTCGGCTAAAAAGCGGGGGCCACCTACCGGCGAATGGTGAACAAAGTCTTGGCAATCGGTTGGGGAGGAATGTGGAGGCCTACATAGATGATATGGTGATTAAAGCGAAGGAAGCAGGCCACATAGGCGACCTCGGAGAAAACCGCAAAACCTCGAAAAGAACAAAATGAAGCTCAATCCCGAAGTGTGCCTTCGGCGTAACGGCGAAAAGTTTTGGGTACATGGTGAATGGCGGCATCGAGGCAAATCGAGAAAATAAAAGCACTTGCCGAGATGAAGGTCCCAATATGCATCAAGCAAGTTCAACAGCTGAATGGAAGAATAGTAGCCTTGGGAAGGTTCATCTCAAAATCAGCTGAAAAAAGCCTCCCCTTCTTCAAAATCCTAAGAGGAGCGAGAAAATTCACATGGGACAAAGAATGCGACCTCGCGTTTGACGAGCTCAAAAAATACCTCGGCGACCTACCCTGCTAAGCCCCCGGGAGAAAGACTCTTTGTCTATCTCTCGGTAGCGGATCTGACCATAGCATCGGTCTTTGTTGCGAGAGGAAGGAGGACTTGAAACCCATCTACTATGTATCACATGCCGAAGTTGAAGCGAGGTACATGCACATCGAGAAGGTGATTCTCGCTAATGATAACGGCGAGAAAGCGCCGTATTTCAAAGCCCGAAATCGGGGTTTATCCGACTTACCTCTGCGAAGAATACTACGGGCGATGTTCTTTGGAAGAATGATGAAGTGGGCCATTGAGTTGACGGAGTATGCAATTGTTTACCTTCCAAGAAAAACCATCAGAGCTCAAATTTTGGCTGATTTCATTGCCGAAGCCTCCTTCACCTCGGCAGAAGGAGAAAGCAATGCGCCAGATCAAGGACCTTCCACAAGCGAGCAAGTGCCCGAGCAAGAGTGTCCTCGCAAAAGCGACCACCTCGGCCCCGGACATTATTCGTAGATGGATCGTCCGGCAAAAATGGAAGCGGAGGCGGGCATTCTCCTCATTACACGGATGGAGCGAATCGATAAGGCCTTGGCGAATTTCCAGCGTCGAACAACGTCGCCAGTCTGAAGCCTTGATAGCCGGCGTTGAGCGGCAGCCGAGATAGGGGCTACTCAAATCTTGATCTTCGGCGACTCCCGGCTCGTCGTGAAGCGATTTCGAGAATCTGGGGTAAACCATCCAACCCTCGACAAGTACCGAGCACTAGCAGTGAGTGTCCTCGCCCAATTTGAATACTGGGAGTTGGAACAAGTAGGAAGGGAGGAAAACACGAGGGCAGACTACCTCTCAAAAATGGCCACAAGTGAACTCGGCGAGCTCCCCCCAGAAACATGGATCGAAATCCTGGATACCCCGTCCATTGATAAAGAGAAAGTATTGATGCTAGAGCAGGCGGCAGTGTTGGATCGATGATATCAAAAGTACATCGGCCGGGGGATACTTGCCAGCGACGGAGAGCAAGGATGGGCAATGGCAAGAAGGTCGGCCGGATCGCTTTAATGGGGATGTACTATGAGGCGATCCTTCACGAAGCCCTCTTAAGGTGTGTTCGACCGAAACCACACAAGGATTACTTGCCGAGGTACATGGAGGGGTGTGTGGTAGCCATCCGGGGGCTCGAACTTTGGCCGATAGGGTCATTTTCACGGATACTATTGGCGGCGTTGAGAAAGGATCTGAGGCATACGCCGAGAAAATGCGACAAGTGTCAAAGGTTCGCTAATATCCCAAGATTACCTTCGGCACCTCAAACACCGGTAATCGCAGCATGGCCTTTCGAAATGTGGGGACTGGACCTAATCGGACCATTCCCCCTCGCCAAAGGAAAGAACAAATTTGTGATAGTGGCGGTGGACTACTTCACGAAATGGATCGAGGCCAAACCCTTAGCAAGCATCACCGAACAAAGGGCCATCAACTTCATTCGAGACAATGTCCTCTGCGGATTGCCGAGAGCCATTGTATCGAACCACGGCACACGGTTTTCGAGCAGATTCACGGCCGCCATTGCGAGGAAAGAGGAATTCGACATTGGAAGTCCTCGGTAGCACACCCAGGAATGGCCAAGCGGAGGCGGAAACAAGCAAATACTTCATGCCTTGAAAAGAAGGTTAGATGACAAAAAGGTGCTTGGCTCGGCGACTTCCAGTCTTATGGGCAATCCGAGCGTCTCGTAGAGGTTCAGCAGAAACGCCTTTCTCTTTGACATATGGGCAGAGGCCATGGCCGGTCGAAATAGCTCTCCCACTGCAAGAGTCATCCATTTCAATGAAGAGGCGAACACGAGAATCAAGGACTACGGACCTTGACTACCTTGAAGAAAGAAGGCTCGAAACCGGATGAAGGCAATCAACTACAAAAAGCTTCGCCAAGGCCCATCATGACAAAAGGGTGAATCCTCGCACGTTCTCGGTCGGCGATATGGTGCTAAGAAAAGTCGAGGTGACGAGGCAACAAGCGGGAAGAAACAAGCTTTCTCCCAATTGGGAAGGGCCGTATAAAATCAGCGGCGGCATTCGGCGAGGAACCTCTGGGCTCGCGAAACAGACGGAACTCCTCGAAAAACCCTTGGCATTCGAGACCACTTGAAAAAATATTATCGGTGATACGTAATCTTCTTATATATATGAAAGGGAAATTTTCAAGCGAAAAAACTTGTTCAAACCATGTATTCGAGATCGCACTATCTCGCCAAAAAGCGAGTCGCATTGCCTCGCCAAAGCGAGTCGCATTGCCTCGCCAAAAGCGAGTCGCATTGCCTCGCCAAAGCGAGATCGCATTATCTCGCCAAAGCGAGGTCGCGTGCCTCGCCAAAGCGAGTCGCATTGCCTCGCTAAAAGCAGTCGCGTGCCTCGCCAAAAGCGAGATCGCATTATCTCGCTAAAAAGCGAGGTCGCATTGCCTCGCCAAAGCGAGATCGCATTATCTCGCTAAAAGCGAGGCGCGTTGCCTCGCCAAAGCGAGATCGCATTATCTCGCCAAAACACGAAAACACTTATATATATAGGCAGAAAACACTTGCACCATACAGAAGAAAATATTTGCAAAAACTAAGCGACAACAAAAACATACTTATAATTTACACCAAGGATAAAAGATTACATATAAACCATTGTTTGAAACTATTGTCATTAAAAGATGATAAAAACCTAGGCTAAACCCCTGGCCTCCTCCTCCTCGCGAGCCGCTTGCTCGGAAATATATTGGCTTTTGAAAGCTCCTCCTGCTCGTTTTCGGCCTTCTAACTCGGCCATCAAGCGATCGCCCACATAGTGTGCTGTTGAGGGGTAGCACGCCTCGGCAAAAGCCACGATAGCTCTCTTTTATGTAGGCATTTTTCTGAGCCAGCAGGGCAAAAAGGTTGTTCGCCTCGGCAGGAGGAGGCAGCCACTCAGGAGCTTGAACCCCGGCATCGGCATCTTTTATCTGACCAAGCTCAGCCTCATCAAACGGTATCAACGAGGAGACTCCTCGGCATTCCGGGCCAAAAGAGGCAAGGTTCGCCATCTCCACCACCTCGACACACACCGCCGCGCCACCGCTCGGAAGGCTGAACTCGGCCGTCTCCATATAGTCCAGCCTCTATCTCATAAGCAAGCGAGCTCTTATATCTCGCCAAAACTTGCTCCTCGCTAGGCTTATTTGGCTTCGGCCTTCAAGTTATCAACCTCATCCACCACTCCCTTAAGCTTGGCCTCGAGCTCGCTCACCCTGCGCTCCCGCTCGCTAGCCTTGTCCTTCAGCATCTGCTCCCGCGCCAGCCAAGCCGTCTTCTCGGCAGAAAGTTGAGAGACCTCTTCAGCCTTCAAAAGTAAATCCCCTTCCAAGGACTTCACTTTCGGCACGGAAGAAATCTCCCCGCGCAGCTTGTCGAGCCTCTCCGATCCTCGCGGACTCGGCGGCCTTGCTCGGCTTGTCATGATATGCGGCGATACCGACCCAAGAAGAAGCAAACATAAGCAACACAAGCAAAAGGAACAAAGATGCGAGAAATAGAAATAATGAAATTAGTTTACCTCGCTCAAAGCTAGCCAAAAATCTTGCGATTGAAATAATGGGGCGGGCCTCGTCGTTCAAAGCGGCCGGCACCCTCGCCGAATAGTCTTTGCCGTAGCTTGCAAAGTCGGCAGGGAAGTTGTTTATCACCTTGACGACGTGGTTGACAACATGCTCGCTATCGGACACCACGTCGCCTGCCGGGGGGGAAGATGGGACAGAAGTCGCCTCGGTAACGACATTAGCGGGAGGGGGCGGAACTCGAACTTTCTGCCTCTTGGCCCTCGGAGCGTCGCTCGCAGGCTGCTTACCCTTTGCCTTAGTAGGAGGAGCCGCCGAAGGCGGGAGGTAGGGGGCCATCTTGGTAGGATCCTCCAAAACACAAGGCGGCTGGCTCTATACCATCCTTAGCCGCCGAAGCTCTAAGCTCGGCATTTCTTCGCTCCTCCTCGGCCTTCAGTTTGGCCAAAACAGCATCTCGAGAGACAGCCATCTCTACAAAAAATAGGAAGGTCGCATCAGTACTCAAAAGACGAATTTAGCAAAAAACCGAAGGAAACAAACAAATAGGAATAAACAAAATTAACCTGATGTTGGGCACTCGAGCCCATCTATACCCTCACATCTCGGACACGCCGAGCCAAATGTCCAACCCTGATGCAGGGCCCAGCCCTCTCGACTCATGTATTCGAAACCAGAATACGCCCTCTCCACTCCTTCAACCTCAACTGCCGAAACCCAAAACCTTGATAAAAGGCCCTCATTCTCCACAATGGCCTTCCAATTGTAGGACCGAACCTGCACCCCTTCATCGTCGAGCAAGGGGGCCTCGATAGCAAGCCTCGTAGCTTCGTCGGCATCATTCAAAGTCTTCGTCCTCGACAGACCGTGGGGTTTCCCATCAGGAATCTCGAAATTCCACCCGCGACTCGATTCCACAAGCAGAACCTTGTCGGACCACCTATGGTCCTTATTCCCAAAGCTGGCCAAAAGGGGGAACCCTCGAGGATGCCTAAGAACGGTCAATCGGTTCATAGAAACGCTGACCTTATAGTAGTAACAAAAGAGGTCCAGTGAAGGCTCGAATCGGCAGACGGCAAAGCTCACCAATGATCGGGTCAGATTGGGCGAGAGGTCCAGCGGCACGGAGCTCGTCTGTGTAAGAAATTCGCAAATAAACGGATCGAGAGGCAAACGCAGCCCTGAGAATTCGAAGAGGCTGGAATAAAAAGCAACATGACTACGAAGGCTCCGCAGCTCGGAAACCCCAAACCTCGAATCTGGAACAGAACCTCGGAAAAAATCAGAACCGTACATCCGCGACCAAGCCTCCACATCTGCCAAAACTATCTTATTCTCGAAAGGCCTCAAAGAACGAGACACCCTCTCGCCCTCATCCCCGTCTCTTCCTGAAACAGAAGCCTCCGCTCCACTAGCCATCCTATCGAGTTGTCGTTGCCGCAAACTTCTTTCAATCTGCCGAAAGTGCAAGACTCGCTCCCTGGTAAAAAATTGAGCAATCAGACTTAAGCCAATACGAACTCGACGAAAACACTCTCATAGGGGCATCGATGGATAGTCCGGCGTAAAAACTTCGCCGAACTTCCAAAGGTGCGGGCTAACCTTCACCCCGTAACTCGCAAGGAGAGACCTCGCTTGCCGAGGAGTAACCGCCGCCCATCTATCCTCGCACTGCCTATACATGGGACCACCGCGAGGAGACTTCCCAAAGACTGACTCAACGAAAGGGGCCCTCGCCATCCGAGTCTAACGAAGAAATCGAGCAAGACCCAGAACTCTCCGAACTAAGAGGGCCCACGGTCGTCTCCTTATAGATCACGGTATCCACCACAATCTCCTCGGCCAAACAAACCCTCACCTCTACGCCTCTCCAAGCGGGACCACGAGAGCAGACCTCGTCATTGTTTGGGTTGCCGCCCTCAAAACCGCCGAGGTCTACATCCTCGGCATTATTCTCGGCCGAAACCGCGAGGGCATCCTCGGCTAAAGGACGGACTACACCCTGAAAGGGTACCAGGGCACGAGAAAGATCCTCGGCCACCGGAGACTCACTCGAAACGTTCTCGGCCGAAGCAGAAGCCTCGGCAACGTTGCTGGGAAGGAAAAGGGAAGGACTCCTAACCGAAACGGGTATTCGAATCACCTGTTCGAATCTATCAGTTCCATGGAGGAACTGCTAGAAGAAGACGAAGAGGATAAATAAGAAAAAGGAATCCTACGAGACATACTCTAACTAGAAAGAAAAAGCAAAGGAAAAGAAACCGTACCAAACGAGGACAAACTGGAAGATCGCCGGAGAAATCTACCGTTAAAGTAGAAAATACGCCTGAAAAAAGAAGAGTGACGCCGGAAAAGTCAAAACCCAGAAAAGGAAGACCCCAAACCCTGTAAACAAGTCGGAAAAACACGGAAATCACCGCGGAAATCACCCAAATAGGACGAAAACGTGGAAGAAAAACAAAAAACACTTACAGGCTGCAGATAAACGACGATGTAACGGGATGGGAGCAAGCCGGAATGCAGCCGGAAATCGCCTAAATCGGTAAGGAGATACGCTAGAGAGAGAATGAGAAAGGTAAACAGTGAAAAACAAAAAGGGGATTTTTATACCCCCCCTGCTACGACGTCGTTTCTGACTGGGGCCCCGGAGATTTATCGGGTCGGCCCGCGTATTTTTTCAGAATGCGCCCAAAATTACGCCACGTCATCATTTTCTCAGATTTCGAGAAACGGAAAAAGGCGGCAGCAATAATTTTTCGAAATTCGAAAAGCCGCCCAAAACGAAAACCAAGAAACCGCCAAAACCCGCATTTAATGAACTGACAGCCTGAAAAGACGTAACGTCCTGAACAGATCTACGAGAAACGTCCCATAAACTTCCAACCTCGGCTTGAGCCTCGTCACGGCGAAAAACCCAGAAACAGCCTCGAATCAAACCCGTAAGTCATCCTCGGCCGAAAGCATGACGCCGACCTCCTACCATCAGGTAACAGTATTACTTTTTGCCCTCTCGGCATCGAGCAGCCAAAAAGTAGGGGGCCACTGAAAGGATTGAAATCGAGGGATTAACCCTCGGCATGAAAAGGACCCGACCATCGGCATAAAGAGGGTCCCACCTGCAGGGCCACACGTTGCGAGGACAGGACCACTCACCCCCAATATAAATCACTCCAGCCTCGGCATCACGACCCTCGGCACTACGGCGAGCCCAGCCACGACTGACCTGACAGATCACGGGCTCCCTCGGCCCCGCCACCAAATCAGTCTTCATAAATCCTCAACCTCGACGAATAACAAAAGCTTTCGTCACAGAAACCACTCGGCCTCGGCCTCAGATCAATCATTCACCCCGACAAACCATTTCCCTAGGCCCGAGAAAACCGCTGCACGCCAATACCAACTCTCTGACAAATGCACAGTTCACTCATTCCTGACTAAGCCCTCAACGCATTTAATAACGGCCGCTTTATGCTCCCCAATAACAAACTGCCACGTCGCCATCAACTTCAGGTATAAATATGAGAGCCCATATTCAGGGCAAGGCAAGTAATTTCAGCGATAATATAACTCTCTTATCACAGCTCCCTATCAAACAATTATCACGGCTCATTTATTACCAAAACTCTACCGGAAAACTGATTCATACGCCGGAGGGTTATAGTCGGGCCAACCCGACACCTTAACGGTGTTTATTGTTTACATTGTGCAGGTTAACCGCTGGACGAACAAGAAGCTGCCACCTCATCCTCGCTCACACGTGGACGTCAAGACAAGATCACTACACATTTTGCGTGATCACTATTATTAAAAATAGAAAAGATGTTGGTTTTTAAAATATATCTCACATTAATTAGAAATTGATGTTGGTTTTAAAAATATTATTATTAATTACCAATAGAAGATATGTATCATACATTGTTTAGAGAGTGATGTTGGTTTTAAAAGTCTTTTGATACAAGACTTCTACCATTATTACCAATAGAAGATGTATATATCACATTGGTTAGAAAATGATGTTGATTTTTAAATTATTTTAGATTAGAAAAAAGATTTTTACTATTATTAGCAATAGAAGAGATATATCACACATTTGCTATAAATTGATATTGGTTTTAAATTACTATTAATACCAATAAAAGAGATACATTCTACATTGGTTACAAAATGATGTTGATTTTAAAAGTTTTTAGATAAAAAAAAAATTATACTTTTATCATCAATAGAAGAGAAGATAATAGAAGAGAAAAGATGTATCTCATTATATAGAAAGAGATGTTAATTTAAAAAAAATTTAAGATAAAAAACTTCTACTATTATTACTAAATGATGAAATGTATTCCACATTGGTTAAAAAGTGATGTACGTATTAAAAGTCTTTTTATAAAAGAATTATTACCAATAGAAAATATGTATTTCACATTGGTTAGGAAATTAAAATGATATTGGTTTAAAATGTTTATAGATAATATATCTCACATTGGTTATAAAGAGATGTATCCCACATTATTTAAAAATAGATATTGATTATAATTTTTTAGATAAAATAATTTTTATATTATTATCAATAGAAGAGGTGTATCACATCACATCACCCAACTTTTGATATTGTTATCCTCAAGCCTCCACATCACTTGATTTAAAACTTTTCATTTTCTAGTCATTAGCTAAAAATAATAGTTAATATGATATTGTGATATTAATCATTAACTATTAATCTATTATATTGTTAATAATAGTGGAAATCTTATATAGAAAGACTTTTACTATCAACATCATTTCTTAACCAATATGAGATAATACTATTATATTGACATTGGGTGAGTACTTTGCTCTAAAGACCCACTTCTAACATCGTATTTTAAGGTTTGACATCTTATTCATCCAAAACTCGATTTGTACAAATAAATATATCATTTTGATGCTCTCACTGAGTATAACACATTTGCACAATTACCTTTGTCAACAAATAAATGACACGTAAACAAATTTGTGCCTCAAGTTGCACAAATTTTTTCACTAAAAACACTCATTTTTCAACAAGTATCAGTGGATACTTTAATGATTTCTAAAATCAACATTAATTTATAACTAATGTAAGATGAATCTCTACTATAATTACCAATAAAAGTGATGTAACAAACATTAGTTAAAAATTGATGTTGGTTTAAAAAGTATTAAGATAAATGATTTTTACTAAACTAACAAAAAAATATATATATGTTCACATTTGTTCGAAGTTGATGTTGGCTTTAAAAGTCCTTAAGTAAAATCTTACTAATAAAAATGATTTATTCCTCATTGGATACAAATAATTATTTTAGTTTAAAAGTTTGTAGATAAAATTATTTTACTAACAATAGAAGAGATGTATCTCATATTAGATAGAAAATAATGTTGGTTTTAAAAGTTTTAAGATAAAAGACTTCTACGATTATTATTAATAGAATAGATGTACCACACATTCATTAGAAAATGATGTTGGTTTCAAAAGTTTTAACATAAAAAACTTCTATTATTATTATTAATATAATAGGTGTATCTTTCAAAAGTGTTAAAATACAAGACTTTTTCTATTATTATTATTATGTATTCAACGTTGGTTAGAAGACTTCCAATGGTATTACCAATATATATATATATATATATATATATATATATATATATATATATATATATATATATATATATATATATATATATATATATATTCCACATTTGTTAGAAAATGACGTTAGTTTTATATTCCAACATTTAAATCATAATACCTAAAAGTTTAAAAAAATTAGTAGTATTATTACCAAATAACCTGTGCGAAGCACGGATTCTATAACTAGTACAAAAAAATAATTGTACTAAAAAATTAGAAATCTTATCCTTTTCTTCCCTTCTATCGGTGCTTTCTCATTCATTATTTCCTTCGTTTCCCAGCTTCCTTTCATTAAGACCTCTATTCTTCCTCTCTCTTGTAGTCTTCGTTCTCTAGTACTACATTTCCTTTCATATTAACTATTGCTTTATACCCTTTCTTTGTTTCCCTAACCTAAGCCTGTCACTTTCCTTAGGAAAAAACGAGAGATTTGAAGTGCAATAAGAAAGATAACTGAAATGCATCATATATTCACATAAGGTTTATATGACATGAAACCTTGACTTTTCTGGTTAAAGAAAAGGATCCCGTGTGGTTCTTAGGTAGTAAAGGATACTAAATACCTTGACTTTTCTGGTTAAAGAAATATTGGGTTTAGAAAACACATGGTAAGGATTAACTATAGGTAACTGAGATATAGTGATTTTTTAATCATCAGGAACATAAGATATCTCATATAATTGATCTATAGCCAAATGAGGAACACTTGTTGTGGGTTTCTCGACTTGGTCTGGTTTGATGATTCCTCTGCTTTTCAAGTGAAGTTTGAGAACACTTGTTTTCTCAGTAATAGTGAAGACACCTCCATCATCAGGCCGATCAGACAAGAACCGAGACACCAAAATAAACACGGCAAAACCAACCATCACAAAGTTGAAACTCGACCCAATTCTCCCAAAAAACTCACCACCACCCCAAATGGACTGGGTGCATAATACGACATCAAATAAGACAACCACCGATTCAACCTCTCGTGGAATAACTCCTACTGGAATACGATGACTCCGACAAAGGACGATAGGACTTAAACGATTTTCCACCCATCCGCCCACCTGAAATAGCCAATGTTGAAGAATTCAAATCCCACAATCACAACAAACCCAGTAATTGTCGGCTTTTCAAAACGTGCAAGACCTTCATGGTTGTTCTTACATTTCAAATGGGTTTTCAGTTTCCGATGTCTTTTTCATTTCAGATTTTTGGGGGTACTTATCATGGTTCATGACTGAACATTTGACGCTCAGCTTGCAGGATCCTGTTCCACTTCCCATATCCCCATCTGGAACAAATGGGTTTCCTTTCTCGATTTGTCTTTTGGCTAATCTTTTTTGGAGAATTAGGGGATGATTCAAGGGCCAAGAGTGTCTGTGAGAGTGAGAGATAGAGAGAGAGAGATAGAAAGAGGCTAAATGACATAGGTGGAATGAGTGGTCGGTGGGGAAGGTGGAGGTTTCAACCATTTTATTTTATTTTTTTTCTTTTTCCTTTATATATTTGACTTAAGATTCCAACTCATCATCTAATTTCAACCTGAATCTCACTCATCATTAAGGGTATTTGAGTTATTTCATGTAATATTTAACGTCCCAACTGACGACCGTTACTTGAGGGACGAAGTGTATGACCAAATGTGCAGTTTAGGTACCAAAACAGGAAGGGTTCAAGTATGAGAACACAAACATGAAAAGTTGTTAAGTTCATGGGCCAAATTATTTATTAAATCAAAATAAAACGACCAAGCTAAGTCTTAATTGGGGCAACTAATGCGGTCGTGCCTCATCATCCATGAGAATAATCTCTAACTTTGAACGGGTAACTCTAGGTAGATAAAATGAGTATTTTGTTGTGCTCCTTTCTTACAAGGTGGTCGGCCATGAAGTTGGCTTATTGAGGCGCCTATTGCAGTTTACAGCCTAGTTTTTGGATGAGGGTCATGACGTCTTCGATCATACTAACACACGGGTGATCCTCAGTATTGTTGTTGATAAGGTTGGTAGCGCTAAGTTAGTCAGTTTCGATGATAGTGTGGCTTTGTTGCTCAGATACAACATCTCCAAACAAAGCGAAGATGCTTGAACCTTTGCCTCCAACATAGTACATTGTTAAGAAATGAAATTTGAGAAAGAGTTTGATGAGAGAGAGAGAGAGATAGAGATAGAGTCCGATTTGGTATTTTTCTCCTTGAAGTCAATGAATGACGAAACCAGTTACATATACAAATTGGAACACCAATTGTGCCCTAAATGGAAAAACATAAGGTTATCTCCCAATTGTAACAGTTCACAACTAACTCCCTAATATAGGAAACTCATATTTGACCTCCTTCTTAAATACAATCAACCTATAATTCATCTATATTTACATAAAGACCTCAACTCCCAACTAGACTTGCCATGAGTTTCAACACCCCCCCTAATGTTGGAAGGGGTGAAAATAGCCACCACTCTTTCAACTTGGTCAAAAAATGATGTAGTTGTGAAATGGAGACTGATTTAGTCAACAAATCTACAAGTTGATTGTTGGTGGAGACATAAGCAGTAGAGATCATGCCTTCATCAATTCTCTGTCTACTCATATGGCAATCGATCTCGATATGTTTAGTCTGTTCATGATGTACTGGGTTTGGAGCAATATGCATGGCTACTATATTGCCACAGAACAATGAAATGAGGGTAGGAGAGACTAGATGAAAGTCATACAATAACCCATGAAGTCAAGTGAGCTCACATGAAATGGTTGCCATAGCCTTGGATTCAACCTCTACAGATAACTTGGACACTGTAGGTTGCTTTTTGCTTTTCCATGAAATCAAAGAAGACCCCAAGAAGATACAAAAACCGTCACATATCTTCTTGTCATTGGACATCTGGCCAAAAATGTTAAGTAACACATTAATCTCCTAAGTTGGATCCTTTCCCTTGTTTATGCCCTAGACATGGAAAGAATGTCATAAATTTTTTATTCATCACGTATGAAATTCAATCTCAATGTTATCCTTGACACTATAAAGTTAAAAGTGCGAATTTTGTATCATTTGTGTTGAAACCCTTGTTTTGAGCATGATATATTGGAGTCTTAACTCCAAGCCTTATCTTTAATTGATAAAGATAAATCATGATATTTTACAACTTACAATCCAATAAATGTTTGACAAGTTGCTAATTCAATGCCTTGAATATTTCATATGCAATGTTTTTTTGTTACTTTCATGAGATGACATGCTTTGGTTGAAATGTACCACTCGATAAGATTTGCCACTTTAGAATGGTACATGTTCGTGTTTAAAAATCATTTTCCATTTGAAACTTCAAGAAAGATGATGCATATGTACATGGATTGATTGCAGAGATTGTTATGTTTATGGATACATGTTATTGTGATATGCCATAATAAATAAATAATGTTTAAGGATTAGATAGATGTTCATGAGAATTATTTTGTTTTAAATGCTTAAATATCATACTTTACTTAATGGTTCCTCATTGATGGTGCTTCTTCTGCATGATTAGATAAGTCAATATACTCTATAACATGCAACATGTGCTTAAATGATGATTCTAGATAACATATGGGATGAAAGAGGGTAGCCCTTTAATTCATCTTCGTTAGAGAATTACACGAAAAGGTAGGCGAAATTAAATAGTTGTGGTGAGTCTGGGTAGGGGAGGGTTGGCCCTAGGCAGGATTTGGGGGTGGAGGTAGTTGTTTAGCAGAGATGATATGAGAAAGACCAAAGTAAGTCGTTGACACCATACAAGCCTGATTGATGAAACAATTTGAAAAAAAACAAAATTGACTGAATGACTGACTAATGCTAATGAGTGCAATATCGACATATCAATAATATTTGACCAAAGTCCAAATGACATCGATAGGAGGAAGCAAACTGATCACAAAAATCGAGTTATGAGACTAAACAAATAAAAGTTCAAAATGGTAAGACGAAAAAGAAAAAAAAAAGGTACTATGAGTCGAGAGACCAACGTATTATGTAAAAAAAATAAAAGGTTTGCTTTTCTTTCGTGGCACGTAGCATCACAAGAATGACCAATGAATGTAACTATAAGCTGTCGAAGTATTGGAACACAAAATCTATATTATAAAACAACTATATAATTGATTAGGGCTATTCAGAGGTTGAAATTAAATTATTTTAAAAAAATTAACGGTTGAGATTCATCCTAACATTCACATGTGTGAGTAGTTATTAATTTTTAACTCTTTATTTTTTTTTTCCTATTACAAGTCATTCCCTACAATTAATATTATGAGCAGTCCCCTGTTTTTCTCCATATGTTTTATCTTCACATTACAAAGTCACACCATACGATTAATTTTTGAACAGTCACCCCTTATAAAACATCAATCCATCAATTATCACTTGAAGCAATGTATCCCTTAACTATAACAATTTTTTAAATCGCATATTTTATTTAAGCACTATTATTTCAATTGATAAAATCAGATATACTGACACCGTAGTATAAAAATCTAGTTAATCTATAATTGTTAGCTTGTCATAATACTTGACAAGCTAACAATACTTGACTACAAATAGAGATGTTAAAATAGGTCCGGTTAGTTGGGTCAATCCACACCACCACTTAAAAATGGTGGGTTGTTTTAATAAAACTTGGGTCAGTTAGGAAGGGTCAAACGGGTTTGACCGTGCAGATCACATGTTGAAGCGGGGCGGCCCGCCATTTCATGAACCCTCGCAGTGTCCTAGGAAATACCGAAATAGCATAGATCTGAACCATTGTCAATTTGAAATACAGTAGTTTCCACTTACCAGTGAAACCCTAGTTTTCCTTTCTAACGGACGTACAAGTACGCCACGTCGTCCTCTCTCTCTAAACTCTTCCGTTGTCTCCCTTTCCTATTCACCACGCTGTATTTCTCTCTCTCGTGCCGTCGACCATCGTGCTATCTTCTCCAATAGTTCTCATACCCAAACGCAGAAAAGAGCACTCAAACTGATTTGTCGCTTTGCTTCTTACTGTATTTCTTTTTATAGAAATTGACTCACAATTATTCCTATGGATTTCCTTTCGCTATATTACAATTGAACTAATTGTGAGTCAATCAAATTATTTTGAAGGGTTTGCACCCTGCAAACCCTAGTGTCTGTATATCAAAGTCGTTGCGGCGGCATTCCCATCTCTAGCTGTCTCTAGCAAAAATGAAGGAAGATGATGGCAACAGGAGGAGAGAAGGGCCGATATTTAGAGATATAAGACGATACATCTGCGAGTACTGTGGAATTATTCGGTCCAAGAAAGCCCTCATCACTTCTCACATCCTCTCTCACCACCAGGTTTCTCTCTCTGTCACGATGCATCTGCGTGTGTTTTCCCTGGTGTTTTTATGTGTATGCTGGATCTGTTTCGTTTTGACTCCTGATTTGTTCATTGGAGTGTAAAAGTAAAAGTTAATTGGTGAAAGTTATGGATTATTGTGCGTCGTTTGATTGAATCATAACTGGGTAATATTTGACGAATAGGCGTTCTTATGCTTAAATTACGATAAAATTGGAGAGTCAAAGGCTGACTGTGATGGAGACTTGGAGGACAAGGGAGTGAAGTTGAATACTTGTGAAGAATGCGGTGTTAGTTTCCGGAAACCTGCTCATTTGAAGCAGCATATGCAAAGTCATTCCCTTGAGGTATATATTCTGTGATTTTTTTAAGAACTGATGTTAATTTCCTTGCACATAATAAATGTGTAATGTGTTCATCATCATATTGTTTTACTCTTTAAATTAGTGGCTGTGTTATTTTCTTGATTGTTCACATCCACCTATGGCTTTTGAAAGCTTTACTTATTCAAAGCTTCTTATGGCTCAACTCATATTGGGTTTGACTCAAGCTCGTATGTTTTTATGTTCAATATTGAAGGACATCCAGCTTAACTTGGCCGAGAGTATCATTGAATTAAAATTAGTGTAAAATAATGTGAAACAAATGACTATTTTTTTGGGAGACCAAGTAAGCACTAATAGTAGCGTTTGCTATGCATTAGGGTCTATTTGCATGTTTATGGTTTTATTTTTTGAGATTAAGGCCTTGTTTGGTGCAGCGTTTGTAAACGCAGCGTTTGTAAACGCAGCGTTTGTAAACGCAGCGTTTTTAAACGCAGAGTTTTTAAAACGCTGCATTTTCAAAACGTAATTTTTTTCTTGTAAACATGTTTGGAAAACTATTTCAAAACGCTATTTTTATAAATAAAATAGTTGTAAACGCAACACATTTTTAAAACGCTTCAAATTGGAGCGTTTTAAAAAGCTGCACATTTTTAAAGCGCTGCGTTTTAAAACACTGCATTGAGACACTTTTAAGGAGAAAACGCTGCATTTTTTACTAGCGTTTTGATCAAAACGCTCCACCAAACAAGCACTTAATGACTTAGGATGGAAATATTTGATGTATGTGTGGTTGCTTATGGGTATTTGCATAATATCTTTTTGCAGGATATAAATTTATAGAGATAGACTTTTTATGACAAAAGCCTTTGATGTTATGCGTGAAGCATTGGATCCCGCACAATGAACTCCAAAATGCAAGAGGCAGATTAATTTTCCTTGAATGGACTAGTATCAGGAAGGGGGACCTCCTGAGAAGCTCCTTCAGGTGAGCCTCATTCACGTGATGTTATTTGTTGACGTGTTTAAGACAGTCTCTACCTTTTAAGTGGAGTTATGTTCAAGTCTTACAGGTTTACAAGTTTTTGCTTACTCTCAGTGTATCATTTATTTGGTTGCAGAGGCCTTTTACTTGTCCATTAGATGATTGCCATTCCAGCTATCGGAGGAAGGACCACTTGTCACGCCACCTCCTTCAGCATGAGGGAAAACTTTTTAAATGTCCTAACTGTGAACACAAATTTGCTTTTCAAGGTAACATGAAGAGACATGTGAGAGAATTTCATGAAGAGTCTGCCTCCAGTGACATCAAAGCTCAGAAGCAGTTTGTTTGTCCGGAAGCAGGGTGTGGTAAAACATTTAAATATGTATCGAAATTGCGGAAACATGAAGATTCTCATGGTTAGTTGCCTTACTTGGTGGTTTCCTTCGTATCCTTTAAAGAAAATCTGATTATTGCCATCAATCTGATTCTCTTTAGTTATTAAGTGATTGTAGGAGGCTTCATAATTTTGCTATAGTATTCCTCTAATGGATCCACTTACTGTTGCAGTTAAATTAGAAGCACTGGAGGCATTCTGTGCAGAACCTGGTTGTATGAAGTATTTCACCAACGAGCAGTGTTTGAAAGCTCACCTTCAGTCTTGCCACCGGCATATTACCTGTGAGATTTGTGGGAGTAAACAGCTCAAGAAAAACATTCAGCGACACCTGCGCACACATGAAGGAGGGGTTTCCTCGGAGAGTGTAAAATGCACTTTCAAAGACTGTCTTCATACATTCTCAACCGTAAGACTGCTTTCCTTTCTGAATCATGCTTAGTAAAAAATGGGACTTGTGTGTTTAAAACTCTTTTGATGGAAATGGTGATATGGGTTTAAGCATATCCCTAACTTGCTTCCTGTGCAAATATTTTTTCATGTAGAAATCAAATCTCAATCAGCACATAAAAGCAGTCCATTTCGAACAAAAACCATTTGTTTGTAGTATTCATGGCTGTGGAATGAGATTTCCATTCAAGCATGTTAGAGACAACCATGAGAAAATGGCAGGCCATCTTTTCACTCCTGTAAGTCTTTATACTTGAATCCAATAATGTTTGTGCACTTTTTGTCCCCAACTGTGGTGGAAATAAACTGGAAATATGCCTTTGATTCAGGGGGACTTCGTAGAGAGTGATGAGCAATTTCGATCGCGGGAGAGAGGTGGAAGGAAAAGGGTGTGCCCAGCTATTATAGAGACTCTTATGAGGAAAAGGATTGTTCCACCATGTGAAACAGATTCTATATTCTCTCAGGGGCCTGACTATGTCTCATGGATGCTATCATCTGGACATGGGCAGTAAAGACCAGTACTCAAAGTTTATAACACGTATATCTTGTTTGCTCTAATATTGTACTTGTACGTAGATCATGTATTTAGCTCGATTCTCCACTAGTATATGTAAGAGCCCCATGGTATATTTATATTGTATTTGATATTTGATTGGGTCTGGACATCTTTCAGTGTTATGATATCGTACTCAAATTTCTCATGTAAATTTCGGCAAGTCTTAGAAAGCAACCACAAGTATACTGAATATGGTTTTATTCTTGTGTTGTTGGTTTAGTATTGCCCGTGTCTTGTTTGATGGATATGGTCTATTACACTTGGTTTATGGCCCCATCTCATCTCTTGGGCCATATTCTAATTGATCAAATAATGTTTTCATGTTTTGCAATTTATTAACAGTACCGTAGTCCACCATGGCTTTCATGACACTTGTTTGGCATAAAATCGTTGTCGTATAGCAAAAAAGATAGAAAAGAGTAAACTTTCATAATTACCTCGTAAGTAATTTGGCAATGAATATTATGTCATTGTCTACTCGAATAAATCTTTCTCTTAGAATTAAGCATCCTTTTCCTTGCTATCTCTTTTATTCACGATAAATATATATATATATATATATAAATTAGTGACCCTAAACGTAACACCAAATTTTTTAAACATAATATTATTTATTTAATACATAAAATGACCTAAATATTCTTTTTAATATTTAATAGATAATAGATACTTACTTGTGGTATATATTTGTGGATGTTTTATAAAACATTCGCTACACACTAATAGATGTTTGTAGCGGATGTTTTGTCCAAAAAAAAAAAATAATACAAATCAACGATTTTTTGTTCGTAATTGAAAATAAAAAAGAATGAATCAACAATGGTACGTAATCAAAATTACGTGAAGGGGGGGGGGGGGGTGGTAGTATAGTTTAAATGTGGAGACGGGTAGTGAAGTAATTTTACCTTTTAAATGGTGTTACGTTTAGGGATTTTGGTTTTACGTTAAAATATTCTGATTCAATAATATCAAAAGTTAGTAACGTGTCACTGTTAGAGTTGTACTTAGCGCTATAGATTTTAAACTATTCCGTCATTATGGCATTACCAATTTAGTTAGTTTAGAGCATCCTCATTGTTGAGAATTTAGTATTCTTAACCAAATTATTAGTTAAGAATACCATTAATCAACAATGAGATATATTCTTCCCAAAAATCTTAACTAGGAGAGAGAATGAGAAATTCTCCTGGAAGAATTTCTCACCAAATGAAGAAGTCCAGCCGCATGAGAGAAGGTGTGGTGCATAGCTTTTTTTGGTAAGGCGCGTGCACCACACGCGTTGGCCGGGAGCGTGAAGGGGGTGCAGAGGTGGGTTCCAGTTGTTTCCCACTGGATAAAATCGATTTTGTTTAAAAAAAATAAAATAAAATCCTACCGTTTTTTTTAATCGTTTGATTGGAAATCAATTTTTTTTTTTAATATCCAACGGTTTTAGCCGTTGGGTGGGTGGGGTGGCGGGGTCCGGCTGGGGGTGGGGGTGGGGTGCAATGGTTATTTTTTAAAAAAAATTATTTTTCTTTTCTTCCTTCTTCCTTATAAATAAACCACCTCAACTTTTTTCATTTTCTCTACCACTTCTTCATTCCCTCTTTTATTTCTCCATAATCTCTTCTTAAAAATCAATTTCTCTACATACTTATATTCCAAATGGATCCAAGAGGTACTAATTTTTACCAAAATTTATTTAATTTTTCTGATATTGAAGCAAATCAAAATTCATAAAACTCTCGTGTTCCCGAGAATGCTCAACATTTTAAATTTTCATCTACTCCCCAATACCCCCAATGCCCGCATAATTTTTCCAACAATCCAAATGTTCCCAATTATTCAAATTTCTACATGCCTCCAAATTTTCTAAATTTTCAGAATTTTCAAGTTCCTCAAACTACTGGAAATTCATCTGATAACATTTCTTTTCCTCCGAATTATTGGCAACCAACGGGGAAGCAATTTTTCACTTCGCAAGGTACGTCTCGTGCAATTTCTCAACCTTACATATCTTCAAATGATTCACGTCCAACAAGTGTAAATGTGACTTCTTTCGGTAATTTTTTGGCAACACCGTCATCGGTTCCCGAAACGCAAATCAATTTAGAAACAATTGATTTGGACGACGAAGCAGAACCGAAACCGGGAAAAGACAATGCTAAATGTGCAAAATTGACCAAGGATGAAGATCTTGCGCTTATGGAAGTTGTGTAGACTATTGGCCAATGTCCAGTAGTTGGTAATAATCAAAAGAGTACGCAATATTGGAAGCGTGTAGCTGATTATTACAACGAACATTGCCCAAGTAATGCAATCTCGAGAGATAAAGCGAAGTTGACACCACGTTGGTCAGCTAGAATTGCTCCATCGTGAGAAGCTTCAACGAAATCTATAATAAGCTTCTTAATGCTCATCACAGCGGTTGGAGCGATGATATTATAATGAGAAATGCAAAGGAGCTATATCATCAAGAAAAATGTCAGCACTTTGTTTTTTTTATCATGTTTAGGATGTGTTAAAAAATTCTTCTGTATCATTTTTTTCACAAACAGATTTGTTTCACACCAATAAAAAGTCTAAGACGTCTGAATCCGATGGTGATCATTCTAAGACTAGTGTGAATGTTGAAGATGCGGAAGAAATCAATTTACATACTTGTTCGATTGGACAAAAGGCGGCAAAGAGGACAACTAAAGCTAAAGGAAACGTCGAAACATTTTCAGATGTAGATGAGTTGAATACGATTTCTTCTGGGATGGTGTTTTCGTTAGATAAATACTCGAAAATAAAAAAAAACAAGAATTTGAAATGAAAAAAATTGAGAATGAATAGAAAAGTAAAGAAATTGAAATTAAAAAAAATTATGCGGAAGCTCGAACGGCTCGAGAAGAAAGAAAGCAGCGCGAAAGGCTCGTGAAAGACATTGCTTTTCTTACTCAATATACCTCTCACATGAATCCGACACAATTTGCCATATATCAGTATATGTGAGCAAGTAAAGGTGCAGTTGAAGAAGAAAGGGTATAAATTTTAGTGCTCTTTGTATCAACACGGATAATTTTATGTAAGTTTCATTATTAATTTTTTTATGCAACTTTCATTATTAATTTTTTATGTAACTTTCAATGTTAACGTGTTTATGTAACTTTCAATTATAACGTTTTTATGTAATTTTCTATTTATATTATTTTACAAGTTCATTTTTCATTATTAATTTTTTTATGTAATTTTCATTATTAATGTTTTTAACGTAACTAACCGTTATAAAATAACCGTTGTAAACTAACCGTTATAAACTAGTATATATAGATGAAAAGGTGTCTTATTCTTCTACTAATAGCTACAAAAGTTCAACATATAAACCCTTGTCATTGTCCTACATTTTACCACTAAAGATGTCTTCTTCTTCTTCTACCAATAGCTCTAACACAAGCAGTCATACCGAAGAATCCAACAAGTCTGAATCCAACGAAGAATCAAACATGTCTGAAGGTGAAAAAATTGTTTTGCAGATGACTGAATTACAACAACAAATGATTGAAATGGAGAGAGCCAACATCAAAAGGCGTCGCCAAAGGGAAAAAAAGAGCTATATAAATCGAAATCGTGTAGTAGGAAATACTCAACTTATTAATGACAACTTCTCCTCTCAGCCATTATATCCTGATCATATATTTCGGCGACACTTCTGAATGCATAGAAATTTATTCATTCAGATAGTTAATGTATTGGAGAATCATTGTAGTTATTTTCGACAAAGGCCTAATACATATGGAAAAGTAGGTCTCTCACCACTTCAAAAAGGCACATCAGTTATCCGTCAATTGGCTTATGGAGTTCCAGTCGATCATCTCGACGAATACCTCCGATTAGGAGAAACAACTGCTATCAACTTATGTCGATGTATTATTGAGTTGTTTGAAGGTCAATACTTGAGAAGACCAAATGCTAATGATACACAACGTTTGCTTCAAATGCACGAGCAAAAACACAGATTTCCAGGTATGTTAGGAAGTCTTGATTGTATGCACTGGGAATGGAAAAATTGTCCAGTCGTTTGGCAAAGTCAATATGCAAGAGGTCATGAGAAGCCAACAATTGTGCTTGAAGCAGTTGCGTCTGCAGATTTATGGATATGACATGCATTTTTTTTGGTCGCGGGTTCTCGTAATGATCTCAATGTATTATATGAATCACCTTTGTTCAATAACGTACTCGAAAGAAATGCACCGCCGTGCATTTTCGAAGTGAATGACACACAGTATACAAAAGGATACTACTTAACAAATGAAATTTATCCGGATTGGGCTATGTTTGTGAAAAGTTTTTCATGCCCGTCGGATGCTAAGCGAAAGAAATTCAAAGAGATGCAAGAGGCTGTAAGAAAAGATGTCGAACGAGCATTTAAAGTGGTCCAATCAAGATGGACAATTATCAAAAGTCCTAGCAGGTTTTGGTATAGAGATAACTTGAAAGAAATAATGCTCACATGCATTATTCTACACAACATGATTGTGGAGGCTGAGGGTGATCACGTTACGAACTGGGCTGATGATGTCGTTTATGACTCTCCACAAGTGAACCATGGGTCAACACAATCATTTCAAGAATATATGCAGTGAAATTCAGAGGTACGTGATAGAAGCACCTATCATACTTTTCGATCCAACTTGGTTGATCATATATGGCGTCGTTACGGTGACAGCTAGTGATAGAGTTTAATTATTGATGTTTTTATATAATTCTAATTATTGAACTGTTTTGACGTAATTTTTAAGTATTTATGTTTTATGTAATTTTATTATTTTATGTATTATTTTCAATTTTAACGTTTTTATGTAATTTTCTATTTATGTTATTGTACGAGTTATGTATAATATGTGTTTAATAGATAATTTATTAATTAAATTATAAATTATAAAATTTAAAAATAATAATGTAATTATTATTTTAAAATTAATTTATGTCTTAATTTATAAATTAATTATTTATACGAAATATTTAAATATAAAATATATTAAATAACGTGAAATAAATTTATTTATGGAGAAGAATGAAGTCTAAATTTAATGTGGTGGTAGTGAGATTCAGTTAAGAATATGTTAAAAATGATATATAATGAGAAGATATATTTGTAAGCAGATAAGTGGAGAAAAGTATGCCCGTGAAATAGACCGAGCTAAGAAGTTGCGCAACAATTAAGCTCTTGTACTTCTTCCTCTAGTGTAGCTGTGGCTGGTAGTGGCAGAGATCGGAAATGGAAACGGAAATGGAGCGGGAGCAGCAATCACTTTCCAGCGCCACCAATTCCAACCTAACTAAATCAATCCGTTGCATCGTCAAACTGGGTTAGCATATCTATTTGTACTGATTAGTACTCATTTACCACGTGATTCCCTTCCTTTCTATTGATTTGAACTATCTTGGACTGAAATTTGTACTAAAGGGAATGACCATTATTGCATACCAAACGGGCACAAATTAGCTTTCATCTTTCTGTTTAATTGACCCCAATTTTAGGATTTAATGCAATAGCTTTGCGTACATGACTCGAAAAATATTGGTTTACGGTGTTTTAGTTGATTAACAATAAGTTAACTAGGGTATTAGTTGTCGGAGAAATAAGTTTTCTATTTTATTGAAGTAAATGGAAACAAGTAAAAAAGTCAATTTGTTGTTTCATGATGGTCAACTCTTGATTTGTATTCGTTTGAATTTTTTTTGGTGAATTTTGAATCCTACGAATTCATTGATAGAAATATATAGAAGATTACTAGAATATTATTTTTATTTGTATATGATTTCCTTTCCTACTTAGTGTTGTAATCCTTTCCATATTGTAGTTGTAATCCTTTCCATATTGTAATTATCTTGGTCTCCAAGCTAGGTTAGGATTCCTCTTGTATATATACAATACTACATCAATAATACAATTAAGTTTTCCCAATATCAATCTCTTATATGGTATCAGAGCATCATAATTTTCTCTAAACCATAGCCTTCTTCCACCACCCCTCCCCTCCCTCTTCTCTACAGCTGCCGGCTTCCTCCCTTCCTCTATGGCAAATCCGGAATTCCAGGTAATCCCTAACACTGCTGAACCTTCTTCCCCCCTCATCTTTGTCTCTCTCAACCATGTTCTTAAGGTTACCCCTACAAACTATATTGCTTGGAAAACCCAAATCGAGGCCACCCTTATCGTCCTTGATCTTTTTAAATTTATTGATGGCACCCACTTAGCCCCATCCGAAACCCTCACCACCACCACCAAAGCTACTGCCGCCACTGAGTCTTCTGCTGAACAACCTGCCATCTCCACCACCTCTCCCAATCCATCATATTCCACTTGGTTTCGCCAAGATAAGTTAATACTTGGTGCTCTTGCTGGCACCCTATCCGCCCCTATTGTGCCTCTCATCTCTCTTTGCCCCACCACCCTTGCCACCTGGAAAACTCTCACTAAAACATATGCCAACCCTTCTAAAGGCCACCTTAAACAACTCAAAGACCGCCTTCGTAACATCACCAAGGGGTCTTGTCCCATCTCTGATTACATGTAAGAAATCAAATCCTGCGCTGACCAACTTGCTTCTCTTGGTCACCCTCTTGATCCTGAAGACATCATTGACAAAATTCTCGACCAACTCAATGACCCTGACTACGACAGTATCATCTCCGCTGTCCAAAACCGTGAAACCTCGATCTCCTTTGATGAGCTCCATGAGAAACTCATCAACAAAGAACTCTCTCTTAAACACAAATCCAACTATACCACATCTTTTCCCTCCTCTGTTCATTATGTATCCAAAAATAACAACCGCAACAACCCTCCTAAATTTCCCTCTCCGGCCGCTGGCCTCCTTCCTAACCCAACTGCCAACTCTCCTCCTACCCCTCAGCCTAATACACCTTACAAGGGAAAGTGTTAGTGGTGTCGTTCAGTTGATCATTCCCTCTCACAGTGCCCCATGTTCCGCAACTTATATCCTCACATCACCATTCCTAACCCACTTCCTAATCCCGCCTCACAGCCCTTCTTCAACAACCCTGCTCCCTACAACCCTCGGCCACAATACCGTGGTCCTCCCAACAACTGCCAGTCTGCCTACTCCCCTCGTCCGAGCGCCTACTCAGCCGCCACCCATCACTCCTCTCCACCATCTTGGCTTCTTGATAGCGGAGCCACCCACCATGCCACAAGTGACTTGGACAACCTTGCCCTCCACTCTCCATATGATGGCACTGAAGAACTTCTGATAGGTGATGGTTCCGGTCTTCAAATTTCTAACATTGGTTCGACCTCTTTTATTACTTCTTCCTCTTCTTTTAAGCTTAATAATGCGCTTCATGTTCCCTCTCTCTCCCGTAATATTATCTCAATTTCTTAATTATGTCGTGATAATAATTCCTCTATTACCTTCTCACCAAATTCTTATGTTGTGAAGGACATCAAAACGGGGAACATTCTTCTTCAAGGTCAACCTAAATCTGGCATTTATGAATGGCATCCCTTCTCTTCCGCTGTTCACTTGGTCAACCTATCTTCCACAACCAATTGGCATCATCGATTAGGACACCCCTCCCCCACTATTTTACGTTTTCTTAGTCAGAAGTTTAATTTAAATATTCCGAACCCTAGTCTTTTTCATTGTAATTCTTGTGACTGTAACAAGAGTCACAAATTACCTTTTTATGATAATTCAATAAAGTCTTTTGGTCCACTTGATGCTATTTATAGTGATGTTTGGACATCCCCTCTACTCTCTTTTGATGCCTTCAAGTATTACATTATATTCGTGGATCATTTCTCTAAATTCATCTGGTTCTACCCGCTCAAACACAAAAATGATGCCACCACTGTCTTTAGTCATTTTAAACTTGTCGAAAAATATTTCAATCGCTCCATCAAAACCATATTCAGTGATAATGGAGGAGAATACATTGGGCTCCAACGTCTTCTTAAAACTCATGGAATCCAACATCTTACTTCTCCCCCTCATTCACCAGAACATAATGGCTACTCTGAACGTCGTCACAGACATATTGTTGAAACTGGTTTATCTCTCCTCACTTACTCATCCATGCCTCTAAAATACTGGTCTCTAGCTTTTTCCACTGCTTGCTACCTAATTAATCGCATGCCTACTCCTACTCTTCACTTTAAATCACCCTACCTCATTCTTCATAATCAACCCCCCAATTATCTCAAACTGCGAAGCTTCGGATGCCTATGTTATCCTTGGCTCCGTCCCTATACCTCTCATAAACTACAACCTCGCTCATCTCCGTGTGTCTTTATAGGGTACTCACCCACTCAGAGTGCCTATTATTGTCTAGATCCTACCTCTCATAAAATCTACACTTCGCGCCATGTGAAATTTATTGAACATTCCTTTCCTTTTTCCTCTCCATCTTCTTCTCCCTTGACCGTCCCATCTCCTGATCAGTGGTGCTCCATCACCGTGCCTCTACTTTCCAGTGTTACGCCTTCTGTACCACCCACTATACCCATGGCCCTTCCCCCTACTCCGGCCGCACTAGTCCAGTCCCCCCCCCCTCTCCTACAAACCAACAGCCTACTCCTCCTCCTTCACCTAACTCTCCGTTGCCTACCCCAGCCCCTAACCCCGATAATTCCCACCAACCCACACCCTCTCCGACACCACCTCCACCCCCACCTCTCCCTTCCACTACTCGTCCCACTACCAGACTCCAAAACAATATTACCAAGCCTATCCAACGCCTTAACCTCACAGCCTCTCTCACCTCTCCTTCCGAAACACCTACCGCCACTGCCCAAGCTCTCAAAAGCCCTGTCTGGCACACTGCCATGCAAGAAGAATTTGATGCTCTCATCCATAACAAAACTTGGGATCTTGTTCCCCCTCCTCCTTCACAGAATTTAATTGGGTGTAAATGGGTGTACCAAACCAAATACCTTCCTGATGGCTCAGTTGATCGTCACAAAGCCCGCTTGGTGGCTAAAGGCTTTCATCAACGTCCGGGTCTTCATTTCTCTGAAACATTCAGTCCTGTAATTAAACCTGCTACTGTGTGCACTATACTATCTCTTGCTACAGTTCATGGTTGGTTTATCCGTCAGGTTGACATCAACAATGCTTTCTTACAAGGTTCTCTTACTGAGGAGGTCTTTATGGCTCAACCTCCGGGTTTTGTAAGTTCCTCTCATCCTTCTCATGTTTGTAAATTGCGCCAAGCTATTTATGGTCTTAAGCAGGCTCCTAGGGCTTGGTACAATGAACTTCGTTCTTATCTTATTTCTCTTGGGTTCAAAAACTGCATTTCCGATTCCTCTCTCTTTACATTACGTCATCCCCAAGGTCTCATCTTCCTTCTTGTCTATGTCGATGATATTATCATCACTGGCCAACTCTTCACTCCTCACTACTTTTATCTCCAAATTTTCCTCACGTTTTTCTCACAAAGATCTTGGGTCTCTGTCTTATTTCTTGGGTGTTGAGGTTCTCCCTCACAAAAAGGGTATTCTACTCAGTCAGCATCGTTATGTTCAGGATTTACTCACTCGGGCACACATGGAAAACTCTAACCTTATGTCCACACCCATGCTCACACATCCGTTTCTTACTCTCACTTCGGTACTCCCTTGCCCAATCCTACTGAGTACCGTGCTCTTGTTGGGAGTCTTCAGTATCTCTCCCTTACTCGTCTTGACATCTCTTTTGCTGTCAATCGCCTTGCCCAATTTATGCACCGTCCCACTACCGAGCATTAGGTTGCTCTAAAATGGTTGCTTCGTTTTTTGGCTGGCTCCTCTGAGCATGGACTACTCATTCGTCGTGACTCTCCTCTTACTGTTCATGCTTTCACTGACGCTGACTGGGCAGGTGATAAGGATGATTATATTTCCACTACTGGTTACATTGTCTGTTTGGGTAAAAATCCTATTTCTTGGAGTTCCAAAAAGCAACGTTCTCTTGCTCGCTTCTCCACTGAAGCAGAGTATCGTGCCATTGCCACTACGACTGCTGAAGTATTATGGATTCAAAATTTGCTCCACGAACTTGGCTACATCTCTTCTTCTCCACCAGCTATCTATTGTGATAATGTGGGAGCTACTTATGTTGCTGCCAATCCGAGGTTCCATTCACGTATGAAGCATCTTGGTCTAGACTATCATTTTGTTCGCGAACACATTCAAGACAAGAAGCTTCGGGTATCTTTTATTTCCAGCCGAGATCAGCTAGCTGATGTGCTTACTAAATCACTCAGCCGAGGTCCCTTCCAAGAAATTGTCTCCAAGATTGGACTTGTTAACCGGTCGTCCATCTTGCGGGGGCATGATAGAAATACATAGAAGATATAGAAGATTACTAGAATATTACTTTTATTTGTATATGATTTCCTTTCCTACTTAGTGTTGTAATCCTTTCCATATTGTAATTATCTTGGTCTCCAAGTTAGGTTAGGATTCCTCTTATATATATACAATACTACATCAATAATACAATTAAGTTTTCCCAATATCAATTTCTCTTATATTCATTAGTTGTTATTATAATGGTGCAGGGGGTGCGGCAGTCACATGCAAAAATGACTTTGAAAAGGTAAATAAAGAGAATCTTGTTACTGTTTGCTCACAGCTGCGGCTAGCTATGATGTTGGATGGTTCTTCGGAACCGGTGCTGGGGATGGATTGGAGCAAGCGCCCTGGGGTTTCGGAAAGTCCAAGTACAGTTGATGATTATAGGGATCAACTGGTTTTTAACACTAGCAGTTTTGTCGTTGTCCATGGAGCTGGTCAGTAATTTTCCATTTGAAGTTAGATTACTTTTTGAACTCTGAAGGAGTTATCTCTCATTCACATTTAGTTTGAAACCTTTTTTTCATTTTTCAAATTTTAATTTCTAGTTTTGGGTAAAATGACTTTTTGACTCTGTGGAAACAAAAATGAAAAATACAAGTGTTTCAGTGGTGTAAGAACTAAGAAGGCATTCATGTAGCTCTGTACCAACATGCATCTGTTTCCTAACTATTATAATTTTCTGGTTTCAGGTTCTTTCGGACACTTTCAAGCAAGCAAATCTGGTGTCCACAGAGGTGGGTTGAACCAACCTTTTGTGAAGGCTGGTTTTGTTGCAACGCGTATTTCTGTAAGTTCTTACTACTCTAACCCTCAAATACGATATACTCTGGTTTCCATTCCACTACTTATTTTTTTCCCCAATATAATGTTGAGTATGGTTCAAGTTTTACGCTTTTATTGTGTTTGTGCATATGATGTCAATGGATTGAGTACAATGTTATGTTTACGAGGAGGGAGTAAGGTTGAAGTTGAACTTCGGCTTCTGATGGAAGCTCTGCAGCTACATTCTATTGTACTACTGCAGCAAACCTCTGCGAGAAAGCACCATTCACAACTAGAAATCATTTTCAAAAACTGAATAGGCATCCAATAATAATATCATTTCAATGAGTTTTTGAACTGCATTTAGCAATCTGGTTGTCTGGCAAAAAATGAAGCTGTCTCTTGATCTTTACTGCTTTGAAATCAGCACCGTCGTCTTTTCTTGCTTTCCTGTCTGATAGATTTTTATTTTATTTTGGTTTGGTTTTGTTTTTTCTCTTAATCATTTCTTCATGAATAGCTGCAATGTTAATTCCAAACTTGTTTGATTCTTTGTAAGTTTCGGGAAGACTGAAGACCATCCAGACACACTGTTTTGTTAAAAGTTTGTAAAATGTAACTTTTTTGTTATTTTGAGTAACCATTTTGCACTTTTCATATTGATTAATCATATATTATATTGATGGAAGTCCTGATGATAATCTATTTCCTTGGATATTTTCACTTTTACTCAAACCCATATACGTGAATAAGCTTTGTGACTATGTTCGATACTGCATTGCTACTATTTCTTGAATAAAGCAAAAAATATCACTTCTAAATAACTACTTTTCTAAAAGTTGTTTCAGTAATCTCCTTATGATTCTTGTGTTTGTTGTGCAAACTTAAATCAACTACTTATCAACCAGTCAGGGAGGGAAGACCTTGAGTCCTCCTAAATTATCCAATAAGAGGGAAAAAAGAACCTATCTTGTACATGTGAACATCATTTTTTTATGGTGACTTGCTTTCAGCTTATTCAGTATAAGCCACATTAACATCCTGTGCATGTGCTGCTCCCTTATAACTTTTCATTAACTTTTTGTGCATGTGCGACCCTTACAATGTTTCATGTATCTCATTCTTTTTAATCCCAATTTCCTTAGTTTGGTATTGATGTTTCTTAAATATCCAAATTTTTGGACCACAATGATTAGGCTCCTTGCAGAACATTTTCTTCAACTTGTTAAGGTTGTATGGTCAGAAAGCCTGGAATCCTATTTTTGTTACTTCTGCTGTAATTTTATGGTCCCAACTCCTTTATTTCTAAGGAATGATTGATCCATGGATAAAAAATGGTCACTTCTTTTTCAAGTTCAGCATGCAGATGTGCTACTTCTGATTATCTACAGTTAATTTCATTGACTGTCTTTCTCTAATCATTGAAGTGTTTGTATGTGTTTTCCAGACCACCTTTTTCTTCTATTGTTTCCTTTCAATTGATCTGCTGCTTTGTCCACCTTTCAAGATTATTGACCAGAAAAGATTCTTCTTTCCATAGCCTTTTTTTATCCTTACATTATTTGTTCTCTCGTCTTTTCAGGTTACGACCCTCAATCTTGAAATTGTCAGAGCACTGGCTAGAGGTGCAAACCCGGTTACTGAAATGACCTGTTTGTTGAAGTTCTATTTCTCGATGAATGCAATTTTAACCTGCCACCCCTAAGAGCCCCCTCCCGCACCCTTTCTTTCTCCCCTCATCTTCTTTTGCTATATAAATTGTATGAGACCTCAAGATGCAACTAGCTAGACTCCTGGTATCTAGATTCTATACAGCCGCTTATGTATGCTCAATTACAATGTTGCTTGCAAACTCAAATTTCAGATGCCACAATATATGCTAACCAAGTTTATATCTGAATCTGACTATCATTAGTATGGTTTGCTCTCTCTTCCTAAAATCTATATATCAGGAGTACTAAGGAATTTTTTAAACCAAATCATGCTGCAAGTTTATTTTCTTTGCTTGATTCTTTTTTCAAATTATCTGGTTCAAGTCTAATTTATGCTTTTACTTTTGATGATCTACAAATAGTTTTTACCCCGTGAATTTGATGTGGGTCTATAGTTTTCTATCACCCTCTTGTGTTGTCAAATTAACAGAAATCAAAGTTTGGGCTGAGGTCAACCCTTATAATTGCCTGCTTTAATTACTGTTACCTGTTAAGTGGCCTACACATTACATGTCTCCCTATAATCTTCGCGAGCTCTAATCTTATTGATTATTTCCTGTGTGAATTGAACCTCGACCCATGTTTTCCTGGATGTTGTGCAAACCCAACCCCCCAATAAAGGAAAGAAAAAGACTGTTGCTCGTTTTTGGCAGCTTTGCTTGCCACTTCGAGAATTTTCTACGTATTTGCATAGTTATGTTTTGCTGATTGCTTCCTGCTTCCTTGCAGAGGGTATTCCTTCAATTGGAATGCCCCCATTTCCATGTGGATGGTCAACTTGTGAAAGAAAGGTTAGAGGGCTGTTGTAGACTGTGTTTGATTGATTATATATTTTTAGGCACCAATTCTGTGATCTCCTTTACCCGGCTCCTATTCTAGATAGATTTTCGCACCCAAACTCAAAAATCTGATAAATCATGGCTTCTTTATCTACAGATTGCCTCCGCTGATGTATCAATGGTGGCCAAGGCAATCGATGCTGGTTTTATTCCAGTAAGTTTGAGCATCTTTTGAATATCTGAAGTATACCATTGTTACTTGTCTTGTTCTGAATTTTTGGGTCTTTATCTCTAATGCAATAGATGTGGCACTCTAGTAATTTGTGGCAAAGCTACATAGACAATAAGGGTTAAGATGAACCCCTTTAGGTCCTTGGTTCCAATCTCCATACCAACAACGGTCGCACTTACCTATCAAAAAAAAGAGATGAACCCCTTTAGGTTTGAAACATTGTGATTCTACCCCCTAAAAGTCAGAAAATATGACATTTTACTTCAAAAAAGGGATATTTTTCTCAAATTTGACCCCTTTCTTTTAGGAAAAATGCATTGTGATATAATTTTGACCCCTATTTGTGCAAATGCAGATACTGCCATGTAATGATTTACCTATAAAATAATCTTGACCCTCTTTAAGTGAAATCCTAGCGCCAATCCAAGTAATGAATTTGAACTAGATCGATATAAGGAAGTTGGAAACAGGGGTGGGAGTGGGAGAAAGAAAGGTTGGTAGAATTTTTGAAGAACACAAAGATCGAGATTTATGAACTTACAACGTACCTCTTATCGTTTCCACCAAAAACTGAATAAATTACACACAGAAACTTCGTGATGATACCAACAAATACCATACTGGGTGTGCCCAAAGTCGTTGTCGTACATGAATCGTCCGGTGATCGAATCGATGGTGAAATCGCCGTCTGAGCTATGTGTAGGCCTATAAAATGAAACCACCGTGAGTCGGCGGGGAGGGATCCCCACCAAAACCCTCTGGCGTGTTTATCAGTCCCGTGTATAATATAAAACAGGGAGGCGTGTAGCCCCCGTGTGGAGTGAAAAAGAGTATATCAGAGAGTCCCCTACTTATGAGCTAGTACGAGTTATTTATACTTAAGAGATTAGGGTTGGCTTGTCACACATGGCCAAGCCCATAGCTTTCAGTAGTCATGTATAGGGAGCCAGTGTAGTAGAGAGCCCCCCTTGCCTAAGCGAGACCCAAATGCCTTTGAGGCAAATTAAAAATATGCACTTCACTTCGAAAATAGACCCAGGAACTGCTTTGCAAAAATAAGTGAAGAGCTTCACATTCAACTCTTGTTTATATAGTTATCGTTATTAATTAGACAACAATTTTGAATTTTACTCCACCTCACACTTATGAGAGGTAAACAGTACCAAGCTAGAGCTTGTTGGTGAGCTTCCCTTTCTGAATATTAATAGATGCAATAATATGAGGGCAGATTATATGGTATAACGGGCAAAAAGCAAATTATGATGACACCAGTCCATGTAGGTTTCGTAGACGGGATGTTTTTTTCGTCTTTTCAATCTATGGAGAAAAAGGGGGACAATATTGCCACACAAATATACATTTTTACTTGATATGACTAAGCACTACATAGATGCTTTGACAATAGCAGTACAGCACCATATAGAACTACAACAATCTGGTGATGGTAGTTCGAAATGAAGTTTCTGCATTTTATTTTACTTTCATTTTCTTCAGCGTGTTTTTGGCTCCAGTTACTTTCTTGCAAGTCAGCGAGTTTCATCTCTAGAATTTCCAAAAAGCAAAAGATTGTTATTAATACTCCTCTTTGTCTATAACAATACATATAACCTTGCTGTAGATGTGATGTTTAGCCTCTTGTATAACAATATTAAAGAGCTGCAGTGTGACATACACCTAATTAGTATGCATAAGCTGGTGAGGGAGAAACCTCACTTTTAATGTTCAGTGTTAGATTCACACAATCACACATATTTCGAAGACATTAATGAAATCATAATTCCATTGGGTTCTGTAGGATCTTCTCTAACACCACGTATAAGATACAAGATTGCTAAATCAAAGCACACATCTTTTTGTGACGTAAATTGTATAATGTGTATAGATTACTTGTCAGATTTCAGTATGCTCCACTACTTTAGAATAAGTTTCCCCTATTCCATTTTGGGATGTCCCAAAATAAGTGTCCCCTTTCCCTTTTTAGAAAGTATTTTTTTTTTGTAAAACCAATTGTCCACGTCACGCTTTATAATTGTGAGATAGAAAAGGAATGAGTCCCATTGTATAATTTGAGGATATTAAAGGAAAAGCACAAAGAGTCAAATACCTTATTAAAACACGTGTAAAGTCAATAGGGGACACTTATATTGGGTTGGAGGGAGTATCAAAGTAGTATACACTGCAAAAACCATGATGGTTGTATCCTTTATCATTGGTCTCTCGTTTCCTTTGGCATTCATATGCTATGCCTTCGAACGTTTTATATTAATACTGGCTGTTGCTACCTGCCATCCAGGTTCTGCATGGGGATGCTGTACTCGATGAGTCACTGGTAATGATATTTTATTATGGTTTGTTTTCATTTTGGTTTCTGATATTTACAGAAAAAAGAATAATTTTATTAGTGCAAGAGATTTTGGTTAATGGTTGTTTGTATTGAGCATCAAGATGTAATTTCTTCATTCTATCAGGGTTGTACTATATTGAGTGGAGATGTGATCATAAGCCATCTGGCAGCAGAATTAAAGCCAGAATTCGTTGTTTTTCTTGTATCCTCTGTCAACTGAATGGTTTTCTTTTTCTTCCATTTGAGTGCATTTGTACTTTATACCATCCTATGGTCAGTACTTCATCTTCTGGAGGTACTTAGTGAGTAGAGGAAAGGTTTTGATGGTTACTTTCTCTCACTAACCATTGATGGTTACTATTATATTATCGATTGGATAAAAAATCAAAAGCTGAGATTCATTGATTAGTTGAGGATGCAATCAATTCACCTCAAAATAATACAAACTAATTAATGGAATTACTCCCTCCTTTCCGGGCAAAGAGTCCCCGTTACTTTTTAAGAAAATGACACTTTCAGTAGCTCATTAGTAATAAAATAACACTTTTAAGGCTTAATTTTTGAAAGAAAACTCTTTAAGTGAAACATCCCAAAATGGAATAATGGACTCTGTGCTCGGAACAGAGGAAGTAATAAATCTCATCCTTTGTTTTTGATCCAATGGATAATATAAAAGTAACTATCAATGGTTAGTGTTTGTAACCATTGAAAACTTCTCCATAAATATGTGTGTGTGTGTGTGTGTGTGTTTGTATATATCTATAGCAGACACACTTATGCTCATCTATATGCTTATATTTGTTCCTTTGTAGCTATAAACTACATGAACTAATGCATACATGCAAACAAACGTATGCATGTAAAAGTAAAACATGAAGCAAGAGACTTTCTTGAATGAGCTTTTAGCACTGGATTCATTCTTATGTTAGAGGTGATGTTTGTTAAAGTTCAATGGTATCCCATGCTCTTTTTTTTTTTTTTTTGCATTACCCATCATCAGTGGGACTGGAGATATCGTGTATCAAAATGATTCCCATAGCTCAGATTTGACCCTAACTTTCTTGAAACATTGCGAGATATCATTTATGTATAATCACCCAGCTAAGGAGGGAATTGTAAAACTTTGGGAGCTATTGAAGAGGTTATAGTTGAATGTCACCAAAATTTAGAACAATAGAATGTTGAAAGGGCTTTTTGGATCTTCTCATTTCCTGAATAATCATGCACTTACACTAGGTTATTTGCTCTAGTGTTTCCAATCTGCCAATGCACTTCTAGATCCACATAACCCTATCAAGGTAAAATTGTAAATCTTGAATGCTCACATCTATGATTTTCAGTCGCGCTGCTCATTGAATGTTTATGAAACAAGAGATTCTATCATCTGAGATAGGAGTTTCTTGTTCCATATTGTATGCTGCAACTCTCTAGTTTATCCCACCTTCCATCTTTTGGTATATGAACAACCTATGCGTCTCCTATATGATGCGAATTAAAGACGGATGTTTTTGGGGTATACGACCGTCCACCAACAGAACCTAGTGCTGTACTCCTGAAGGAGATTGGTAAGCACAACTTTGATACCAGGTTTTACATATTGATGGTATTCCAAATATTGGAGCTTATTCTCCAGATGTGCTTGGTCGATGATTACAACCATAACAGCTGTGCGTGAAGATGGAAGTTGGTCTGTTGTGAATCCAACATTAAAAAATGGGAATTCTCAAGGTTAGTACGGATTATCTTTTACACTGCATTTCATTTAAGGCGTTTGCAACTTTCTGTATTCTCTTTTTTGTTTTTGCCTTTTAGTTCAAATTTCAAATTTTCAAATCGTTTCCTTGTTTTCCGGTTGCAAAGTGTTAATGTTTTTCCCCTTTCGTAGAATTACGCAAAACATGAGCATCAATATATTCATTTGTTTACTTTTGATGTTGCACAATATCAAAGTAAATGGATGAATATTCATCTATTGTTTGGGTACACTGTCTGGTTAGCACTTTACCAAAATCACCTCCCAAACTCTTGATGATGCAATTGGTCATTCTTCGATCATCAGCTACGCTAGCTGAGGCCTTCATCTAATCTCTTTCTATCCCAACTCAATGGAACCCAACAACAGATGATGCAATCCTGTTCATTTTTCATGACTAATACTTCAATTCAGTAGAAGCCAATTCGGCTATTGTAGATTGTTCTCTCTTGGGGGATGCAACAGAAGTTACGTATTGCTTAAGATGCTGGATTTCTGTATTCATCGATTCAATGAGATCGGGGACATATTAAGTGGAAAGTTTGTGGATAGACACTTGCATATAGTTAACAGGACTTACTAGATTCATACTTACCGACTTAAATCTACTATTCAGACTTTATCTCTTGAAGATGTGCTTCTAACTCAAAAATTCATTACACCGCGATCATTTGGTATCAATCAAGATTTGATCTGACACTTTACATCAACAGTTGATATATCCGTAGCATCCCATGACACGACTGGTGGGATGGCCACTAAAATCTCAGAAGCTGCAATGATTGCAAAACTCGGAATAGATGTTTACATTGTGAAGGTAATGAAATATAGCAGCTTCCCACTATGATTTTTCTTCTATATGAAGTTCATCTGCACTAAAACTTTGACCTGTACAGGTTGCTACAAAACACTCATTAACAGCCCTAAGTGGCAAACTGAAAGAAGGTATTCCTGAAGATTGGCTTGGGACAGTTATTCGGTTTGTAAAATAGAAGTGAAATGGTTTTCTGAAACTTGTCATGGAGTGCTGGAGGGATTCATCTGCAATTTCAATCCTCAATGACTACAGCACCAGATTTATGTTGAAGATTTTTGTTGCATACCATGTAGACGTAGCAAATGAGCGAATGTTTAGGGTTTCCTGCAGCTTCCCCCTTATCTTTATAATTGAAATTTCACACTCACTGGTTGTTGTAATATGTTGGCATTCTTCCTTTGGCCTACAGTTGAAAGTTGATAAATTTAGTTGGAATTAGGTATTGCCCGTATTTAGGGTTCGGTTGATGTCTTGTTCATATTGATTGACAAGCAGAGATGATCAATTGGCAAGTCAAAGATGACCAATTGTCATTATTTTACTATGATTTTTTTTATTTTTTGAAAATGGTGTAAGCAAGGGTTAATAGCAATTTAGGGGTTCTCACTCTAGGGTCTCATGCTTAGATTTTAGCAATTTAAGGTCCAAGGCTCCAAGTTTGTACTAATTGGAATGTCTACAATAACTTTCATTTCAATTTGACTATTATGTTTTGGTCACATGCAACTTTTCTTAAAATGCCTATGCATTCCTAATTTCACTCAAGAACCAAATTTTCACCTGCAAGTACCGACATACACCAAAAGACTTGTTCCTGACTTCCTATTTGGACCTGTCGCAGAATTGGATATACTGCAAGTCTGTGACTATTGAAATACCCACCAGTCCCGATGGTCCTTTTCCAGGTTACCAAAATAAAATAAAATTGGCAATTTAATAAGACTAGACCAATTAATTTTGGCCGGTGCGATATGGCACAGAAGGAAACACCACGTTATGCCAGCAAAGTTGCACCCTACCAAAATGGAAAAACACAACATAATAGAACAAGGAATAGCCACTTCATTGACACCAAAAAGTATTTGCACCCTCCCAACACACAACCGCTACACTGAGTAATAATCAAACATGACAAAATTATAGATAACAAAACTTAACAAATCCACCAACAAACCAATGGTAGATCTTCCTCACTATGGTGTCCACTGGTTCTCAACAACGTAAAAAACCCTTATAGTAAAGCTAATAGTATGTCCATTTCAAGCAATAGTACCCAAAACTGAACAAAATTACTTCGGACCAATATCCTTGAGGGCACAGATCTGTTCCTCTCCCATGGCAGACATGACTGTCACCACCAAGTCTTTTCCCTCCGCAAATCCATCCTTAATCTGCAGTTTCAAATACTACAGTTAAGATTCCAAAGTACACAACATATGAGGCAAAAATGCAGTAACAAACATGGAAGAATACAAAAATAGAAGTCTTGATTCACGCCAACAATAGGACTTGCGGTGAAATGAGAAATCCTTAATAGTATCGCTAAAATGTACTCAAATAACACATCTTTAGAAGCCAATCAAATGTACAAATTTAAAATACAAGACCATTCACCATGAACCACAGGATTGAATGAATAATGATGATAAGTATTGACACAGGATAACCATAACACATCTTTCAAGTCACTTCCATAGTTAAATTTTACCATAACACATCTTTCAAGTCACTTCCATAGTTAAATTTTACCATAACACATCTTTCAAGTCACTTCCATAGTTAAATTTTACCATAACACATCTTTCAAGTCACTCCCATAGTTAAACTGCAAGAGACTGAGACCATTGCAATCCATAGTGTATAAAGTATTGACATTATAACTAAGCACACTAACAAGTGCTTGTTACAATTCTTGAAGGGTAACGTAGGTACAACATTATTGCAATACTCGAGATAGTTCCAATAAAAGGTGAAAGGAAATGGAGCAAAGAGAGAAAATATGACTTCTACAAATAAAATTTGACTCGTCCATACCAAGTCCAAAGTAACAGCAGAAACATCAATTTTTTGTTAGCATCATCAACTTCAGTATTGGACTTCACATAAATGAGACATTCCCTAGATTCTAGAATATTGCTCTACAAGCAGCCATATGAAATAAGTAACAAATGCTCTACAACCAGCGATATGAAACGAGCAATAACAATGTTCAAGATAGTGGAAATCCAAATATTCAAAGCTAAGTGTAACAACAAAAGTAGAAGTAGAATTAAGAACTTGCATATATATATATATATATATATATATATATATATATATATATATATATATATATCAGACATCAAAAACAAGGTAACTAAGTAATAAAATATACTCCCTCCGTTCAGGGTAAAGAGTCCCCGTTTGAAAGTCAAAAAATTTAAAGAAAATGACACTTTAGTAACTCATTAGTAATAAAATGATAGTTTTATGCCTTAATTTTTTAAAGTGGACTCTTTAAGTGAAGCATCCCAAATTGAAATAGTGGACTCTTTGCCCGGAACGGAGGGAGTATATAAGTAGATGGCCATAGCTTCAAACTAAGTTATAATCACCAACCTGTGCAAGCAAAGCCTCATCGGATGGAAGCCTAAGGTCATCCTTAGTATTACCATTCTCAGTGAGCAGGCTCACCTGAAAATGTTACAAAATTAATTCTTTATTTACAGACCAATGTTTATACCACAATGAAACAAAGACAAAGGATGAACATACAAATCCATCCTCAGAGATATCAATAAGCTGGTAGTCGGTGCGGTTGACATGGGGAACCTACAAATCAACATATAGTATATGAAACAAGATATAAGCATGACATGAAGAAAATCGGAAAAAAAAAAAAGATCTAGAGGAAAATTGGATCATACATCACAGTTATGGGAAGATGGAACAATATCCTCAAGCTTTTTTGCATTGAAAATGTCAATTGCAACAAAGTGACATTTGGCGTGACCATGTTTGCCAGTCTTGGAAGTTGAGACTTCCACAACCTATATGAAAATACACAAATTAAAAGATGTACTGTAGATGGTATAATAAAAACTAATCATTTATTACAACAGATAAACTCACTTCAAGAAAGTTGTGCAGCTTAAATATGGTCCGAAAAAAACCATGTCAAAACAATAAGACAATGGGAATCCATTACAAGTCTAAGCTGACAAATCTTACTCATCTCTCACATCACTAGGTTAATAATTTTAAATTCAAGTCCATGGATCAATGAAATCCAGAAAAACAAGGAATGACTTGCCAAGACGCATTGCAACAGGAGTCAGGTATAACCTTGGAAGTCAAACCCACATATAGGTGTCCTAAAGAAGTTTTCGGTCAGTACTAACTTTGCAGTCGCTAGGGACAACATAACCACATAGCACTCTCGATTCTCAAAATTATGAGCTTAAAAAAACCATACTGTCAATACATAATTCACGCTGTAAGCTTACAATTATCTACAACAAGTGCATCAACATACTAAAAAGAATTGAACTTTCAACAAAGAACGAAAAAGACACAAACAGGGAGAATCAATCAATTTTAGTGCGAAAAAATCAAGTAAATAAAAGAATTTAACTTTCAACAAAGAACGAAAAAGAGAAACAGAGAGAATCAATCAATTTCAGTGCAAAAAAATCGAGTAAATCAATATCTAATTATATTGAGCCCTCCATTAACGATTTTTTATTGATTTAAGATCTAAAATTAATAACATACCTTACAAGCACGATTTTTTATGACTATGTAACCGTTCTTGCGGATGGTACCAGCCTGCTGAGGAAAAGTTTTTGAAGCTCCGGCGTCCGCTTTGGACTCAAATTGGTGCTCCTCGTCCGACATGTTATGGCTTTGCAGAGAGAAAAACAAGAATTTCAGGGGAGAAAAGAAAGGAGAAGATCACATGCACTGAGACTAAATATATAAATTTGTGTAAATATATTGGAAACGCTTTGGAATTTCTTTTTGTTTGGATTTAATTAATATTAGGGTTTTTTCATATCGCTCTAGAATCTATGTTATGCTTGCGTCCGATTAAATATCAGGCGTTGGATTTCGAGTAACAATGTGCGTAAACTGCGCTTTTTCAAGATATTTTTGTTTTCTTCAAGTAAATTACTATGAACCCCTCAATTTCTAGATATATATCACGCTAAGTCCCTAAACTTTGTTCTCTCTCTATATATACCCATTACAATCAGTTTCAAATATAGACTTGACAAAAAGTGTAGTGTATATTTGGAATTGGGGACTCCAAAACTAATTCCAATGTTTAGGAATCAAATAAAATGTTGAATTAGAATTGAATTTAAGTATCAACTTGTCTCTTCCATATTTTAAACCAAAACAACTCACTTTTCTTCTACCAACACGATTGCTGACAACAACTTCCAACCACCATCGCTGCCGCCGACGATCACCACCTCTATATGCAATTTATTTTTAAATATATAAATAATTATATAAGTTTGTCATTTGGAAAGGTAGCTACCACTAGACTAGTTGAGTAATCATTTTTAAAATTTAATTTTAAGTATAAACAAGAATTGTAATTGAATTCCATACATAAACCAAATAGTAGAATTGTTACAATCATAAATAAAATTCCATACTATTTAATTTTCATAAAATTTGAATAATTATTGGTGAATGTGAGTTTCAATATGATTTACTTGATTATGATCTTAAGAAATTGGAGCATTTGATTATAAAAATGTAATAATATCATACATATACTAGACAATTTTTAAATTGAGCTATTAGTCATTTGATAATTCGTTTTACATTAAATATAAAGTACTTTTGAGTACAAAAATTTCATAAGATAACTACTCCCTCCGTTCCTTAATAATCGTCCTGTTTGACTCAGCGCACAGTTTAAGAAAAAACAATTGACTTGATTATTTATATTGGTTTAATGTGTAGTTTTCTTTAAAGCTCATGTGTATGTGGCTCATAATTAAAGTAGAGTGAAAAAGTAAGGGTAAAGTGGTAAAATTGATGTTCTAAAAAGGTAAGTTTCAAACTGGATAATTATTTTGGGACGAAAAAGGAAAGGAAGACGATAATTTAGGGACGGAGGGAGTATCATTTATGTTTGTATAGCCTGAACACGAACTCGACAATACAATACATATTGGAAATTTTGAATACTTAAAAGTCAAAAAAAAGCTACCATGAAATACAATAAGGAGCATGAGACTAATTTTTTATTTTTTTTTAGGAAGCCAAAGGGAGCAACCATCCAAAACGATATCTCACACAAGGTAAAACGGCAGCAAAACTGGATAATGTGCAATTTGGTTGGTCCGACATATTTTTTGTTTTTTATCCCGTTTTTAGCCTCTCTTTTTTTTCACCTCAATTTTTTTAAAAAAAATCTACACATTTTTATCTATAAATAGATACTTGGTTAGCTACATTTGAATATTAACTCAATTTTTTTTACAATTTTTCGAATTTTCCTTCATTTTTTTCTCTCCTCCCAAAATTTGATATTTTCAAGTTACTTCAAGAGTTTTTTTTAACTATATTTAGTAGGTAGTTATTAATATTACTGTTATATATAATTATTGTCATTATCGTTAAGACAAATGATATTACGAGCTAGAGCTTTGATATTAATACGAGCTTTAGCGTTAGAGTCGTTGGATGATTAAGTTGGTGGTGATTTGGAATATCTATATCATTATTTAGAAAATACCATATTTGATCTAACGGTATAAAATTTGTAGTAGATTTGATCTAACAGCACTAACACTCAAGCTTGTAGTAATATCACAAGCTCTAGCTTGTAATATCATAGTTCTATTGTTAATTGTTTTATTAATGGGATTTATGATTATTGGAGCTTAAAGATATTTTTTCTATATATATTTATTTTTAATAATTTGGATAGATTGGGAGAGCAACATTTGTTCGCTCATGTACATGCTCTTAGAGCATATGTTAAGCATCTAGTTATAGCATGAAAACTAGTAAATAGGTTGTGATGTGATCAATAAAAAACTAGCGATATCCAATTTTTAAGAAAGTGTTTTTTGAAAAAACACTATTTAAGGGTGAAAAAAATATATATATAAAAAATTGAACAATGTGATAAGCTAACGGCAATTTGACAATTTTCAAACTCGTTAGGTCAAGCAAGTGGATTAAGCAGAGCAATACATAGTGTTTCTTGAATTGGAGAACAAAGACCAAGAGTTCTAATGTGATGCAAATCCAAATTCCTTTCATAATACAAGTTGAAAGGCAAAAAGTAAGGCACCAGAGCTAGAAATTGTTTAAAACTCGTCTGTTTAATATCATAAATTGAATAAATTTTACAGATTAACACCAAATCTAGAGTATGATCCAATGTCAACTCTCCATGTTCATTTTAAATTCTCAACCCATAACAGCAATAGTACAGATGATGAATTTGAGTAGTAACCTAATACCACAAGTTTCATGGCTTATGACATGAAATTCTCAAACAATGGTTTCTGATTTGTGAATAATCCAGCAAAAATGCAGCCAAACCTGCTGTTGGGAATAGCAAAAATAAGTAAGCATGAATACCGGCCAGCAATCCATCAATTCCAAAACCAAGCATAAAGCTAGACACTCACAATTAAGAAGCAAAAAATTATGATTTGGAAGTTCCAGTGGAATATGATCTGATGTCCAGTTCGTCCTTATCGTGTATGAATATTTGAGGAGGCTTTTCCCTGTCAGACAGAAGTTCACTTTAGCTTAAGCGGCTTAATAGATATAGACAATTGCTATATAAAAAAATTGAGTTACCCTCTCGTGGACAAAAATTGAGATACGCAACGGTATTACTAGAAAATATTATGACATTGTCCGCATAAAGTAGTCAGAGCGGAGAAGACGAAAAGAAAAATAATTAGATATAAACAGATTAGTGAATTTGTAATTCGCTGTGTCATGCAGAGATGAGAGATCAAGAATCGTCAATTTTTGCAGCTTCATAGATCAACGCCACTACCAAATGAAAGCATTCTATAGGAACACCCAATTGTAAGTAGTTAAAAATAAACAATTAAACAAATCACACCATCAGTTCCACTTAAAAGACTCTTTTATGATGTTCCTAAGCTTAGACACATATTCTGACTGATACCCTATTCCTTTCATAATTCAACAGAATTGAGTACATATTTACAAGTGGATGATATACACTGGCACATGATCAATATTTTTTGTCATATGTTCTTTATATGAGTTAAGCATTTTATCAATATCCAATAATTCATAGAGAAGAACATACTTGAATAACGCGCTTGTGAATAATAACATAATTCCCTAGGCATGCATAAGACATGCTTATTATAGATACCAACTTTCACTTCGGAAAGAATGTAGTTTAACAACTTAACAAACATACATTCTAGTAGGTGAGAGGATATATACTCACAATTCATTTGCTTCTTGGTATGTGTAGCTTGAAGCGACAGCCAGAAGTTGTCCTCCATTGTTATATGATAAAGAGGCAATGCTGTTTGGGTATCTTGGCAACTGAACAATATGTGAATGTCAGAAAGCATGAACATTATGTCTGTGAAAGCAGCTTATGGTGCATGCAAGTAGTAAGACCGACTTCATTAATACACCACAGAGTTGACCCAATTACTTTGGCATGACAAATATGCAAGATGACATGAACCCTCGAAGCAAATTAAGTTCTGAGAATAAAGTCAGCCGTGAAAAGGTGTAGCACTATCTGAAACCAGTAAAATACAATCAAGATTAACCCATCATGCCTTGCAATGCCAATAGTTATACAAAGCTGTTGTTTGACTAATAATGGTAATGATGGAATGAAGAGGCTTAACAACTGGAAAAATGTCTCCGAGCCAATCCAATAAAATTCATTGGACAAGAAATGACGACATGAAGTAAATCTTTTAGGTTGAGTCATCTACATGATTTACACAGAGTAAGGATCTTGCATTAATCCTAGGCGTCCGGTGTTAAAGTATCTCCCTCTACCACCTTGCCAACCTGTGTCCATCCAGAACGAACCAGGATGTTTGTTCACTTTTCTTGAGATAGAGGCAGCACACAATCAATTTTCAAACACCATTATCTTGAAGTTTTTGGTGGGCAGGCCACCTCTCCACATGATACACAAGCATATTGCGACGACTTGGAAACTGCTTGGTGTGTATGTCATTGGGTTGCTGGACCCAAGACACATGATGGTACACTTGGCTAACAGTGAGGACATGATTAAGGCTCTATCTAAGGAGTCTCAAATGATCAACTCGTGAACTTACTGTTCATTTCGCTGGTCACCGGAATTTGCATTCACTAAGGACAGTCCACGAGTCGCTGTTTCAATAAGATTACATCATTTAGCTTTGCCTTTCTTCAATCCTTCCTATCTTCAAAGGATTGGCAAAGAGTGGATGATTGCACACTAGCTTTGTCACACGCTATGTATGCCAGAGTTTGTATAGATACTGAATTACTGATGTGTCGGTTATTCTACCAACCCGAGTCTGGATTGGTACATCAAAAGAACACGGTTTCTGGCAGGCTGTTGAGTGTGAGGGTAACATTGCGTACCGCGAGGGTTGTGGGCTGCTGGGACATATAGAGGATGTTTGCCTAAAGAAGAAACATGGACAACTCAAGGCTCTAGGACTGAATGGGAAGAACTAAACTACCAACTCCAGAGACTTTGGGCAAGGGCATGGTAGCTTGGGCTTAGTAGCTGATAAAAAGAGCAAAGGTGGCTACCAAAACAAAGACACATTAGCATGGAGATTGGGCTGGATCAGACACAAAGAAAGATCTTGGTCGGACTATTGAGGCTGAAATTATTGATGTGATGTGTGATAGATACAAATAAGGACACTGTAGTGGTTATAGAGACAACGAAAGGTCGAGATGTAATGGGTGTAGTCGAGGATTTAGGTGCATGTACTTGTTCTTTGGAATTTGTTATGCCAAACGTAATCAAGATTACAATGCCAAAGGGGTGTGATGAGAGACCTAATTTAGAAAATTCTTTCACGGCTTTGGCAGAGGAGGGTGAAGCAAAACAAGATTGTTTTGGATTGGTTGAGGAATGTCGGACTCGCAATTTATGTGATAATTTGTTTGACTTGCATGAGATGTGGGATCTAAGCGCAAGGTTTCGGGACAAGGCTCACTCGGTGAGGGATGCGGGCAACAAAGGGATAGGTAAATTAACTCGGTTAGCTTCTTTCGATGACTAAACATTCTTCCCTCTTCAGATTAAGTACTAAGGCTTTTCAACAGAAGTGTCGCAAACTTGTCAAGAAGGCGAAGGTTAAAACCTTTCACAAAGGAAATAAGAGACTCCCAAGGCAGCCAAAGCCCAACAGTGGTGGTCGCTCCACAAACATCAGTGATGGTTGCAGTGTTACGAACTATAACAATTTACGTTTGGATTTTTTATAGGGTGTTTTCAATTTCCTGTTTTTGTTAGAGGTAAGGCCCCTTGGTCCTTGTTGGACTACTGGTTGTCCCCCTCCCTTTATTTTTCCTCGTTTATTTATATTTGGTTAGTTATTTTTAAAAAAAGGATCTTGCATCAATGCTAAGGTAACTATTTTAACATTACTGCTATGTTTACTTCTACATGTATATTTTTTTTAATGACACTACCAAAATCCTACCAGAATAATGAGAAATATACCTCCAACAATCTTTTTTTGCTTCGGGCGTCCCATGTCGTAACATAACCGTCATTATCACCAGTGACAAAAGCACCGCAAATACTAATCAGAAGAAACAGCATCAGTATAGGTTTCTCCAATATATGAAATTTAGCCTGTAATAAAATCAACACATACGATGGATTAAAAGCAATGTCATTCACAGCTGCAAGATGACGCCTCCCATCCTTAGCCTTTGGATAACAACGAAAAGCATATCTGCAAATATCGAATGAGCAGAAAAAACAGTTTGCCATTAGATAGGTTAATGGTAAAATGCAACAGATTATATGGGTAGAATCCTATAAGACAGTAGCTAGAAGGTGAAACAATCCAGTTGCAAGACACTTCTTGAGTTCAACATTCCAGGACTATTTTAAAAATTACTGCTCAAACCGGTTAACAAACATGCAGAAATTGAACCTCTAAAACCAAAATATGTTTCCCTTTTAAATGCCTATTACATAGGAAGCTTGAAAGATTCCATCCAATCTTTGAATTCAAGACAAAATCAGTTGGGATATATATTTCTGTGGCAGGATGTTCTAAAAATTGCTATATCAAAATGAAGGCATTAAAGTTATGCTTTTGATATATTTCTATATAAGACATTGTTAAAACCATTTTGAGTAATGGTCTTCCTGCTTCCATAACAATTAAGCCTAGCACGCAACAAGTTCTCGGGGTTCATTCTAAAGGAACGTCCCAAGTACAGTGTTATCTTTCTTTTACTGATTTTAGTATACAGAAAATTCAAAGAAAACAATATGCTTAAGAAGTGGAAGCAGGCAGTCCGTATCTTCCGGCCAATGGATCAGTGTCCACACATGACACATGTAAAAGTATCAGAAACTAAACTAACCCTTCATCGTCTGAACCAGATGAATGGAAATACTTCAATTGAACACGTCCATCAATAGATCCAACTGCAAATCCTGCATATATAAATATCCAGCCTTGAAGCATAAAATATAAGAAACAAGTAAAGCGCATATCGCCTAATGTTGGAAGTACTATACAATTTGTAATAAGTTGCTTATGGACCCGTAAGATTGATATACAAGAAAATGAAATCTATTGCAGATCATTTTCTGAAAGTAATATCTGGATTATGGATCATAAAAGGACGAGTATTAAGTTCATAGAGGTGAAATGTATCTCCCAAGTACATGAGACATTTATGAATAATACTGCAGTGAATGAAATGAGGCTATATAATATTATGGGCCATAATTAAACAGTGTGAGAGATGCAAATTCTGTCAAGGTCATAGCACAACTGTCTGCATACATACCTTCAGAGATAAGAGTTGGGCGTACACACTTTATTCGAATGTTCAAGCGTGACTCTTTTTCGTGAACTGATTTGTTCAAATTGCGCAAGTCATAAATATTAACTGATGCCCCAACAGCGACCATCAAAATAAAACCAGAGAGAAACATAGACTCCACCTCCAAGCTAGAAGTGTTCAAGCAACCAAGAGCCTTCATTGAGCGAGAATCCCAACGCCATATTTTTTTATCCCAACCAGCAGTAATTACTTGACCTAGTTGTGGGAAAGAGTCATTTCAGGATTAAACTGCAGATGAGAAGCAGTAGAAAAACACAATGAGCATATAACATTGCAACCAATGTAGACATTATTTAGTTGTACGTGTGTGCATCAACATAAAAATTGTCAACTATTTTATCAGGTTTCCTGGGCTTCTATGTACAATGACTCACTAGGCAAAATCGACAAATAAAGAAAGGTATTGTTTAAAGACAACATAGTAATCAGCACCCCCCCCCCTTTCCTAACTCTTTATTGATGAAGACAAGCTAAATTAACAACTAATTCTTCAAGTTCCTACACTTCTTAAATAAAACATGATATCCCAACGACTGATTGGCTAACTTTTGAGTTGGATTTTTACTGCCCAACTCGGCATTCATTTGCAAGAATGTGAGAAACTTAGCTGAAATTCCCATTGCTAGTACATGCGAAAACATACAGAGATTTGGTCAGAAGCCGTTGATTTGAGATTGGGACTGTTTACCCAAGAATAAGTTTCTATAGCATGCTACTGGACCATACTGGAAAAAAAATGCAGAGATGGCATAAAATGAGACCATTGAGGCATGAGGATGGAAGGTAAGGTGACCCTTATTGTCTGGTACTGAATTGAAGCGAATGAGCCTTATTGTTGGTTTCCGTTTCAAGGAACCATATCCCTTTTTTTGACAGGCTTAAAACCATATGGCAGGTCTCACAGTCTAAGTTATCAAAGATTCTAGAACAGCAGATAAAGCCGGCAGGTAAAGACCGCACTAATGATGTTTAAACATAGTACCTTACACTGCTAGTAGTTTAGTGATAACAAAGTAACAACAGCTTACAAGTTTCATCAGAGTATTCGACACAGGTAGCTAAATCGTCAAGATTTCCAATTATATCGTCCGTTCCTGAATGCAAATTGTACCTAAGAAAATTCACAATCTAAAAGTGTTAAGCTTAACAAAAAGATCAAAGTTAACTTATAATCATAAGACAATGGATTGCAGCAATACAAACACATGTATGTTCCTTTACTGAGTTCAACTCTAAAAACTAGGCCTTTCTCCCAATCACTTGGGATCGAGCTAAACAATGAAGCCACCGCCATCAATTAATACATGTCATATGAAATCATGGGGGAAAAACAAAAACCTAAATGCAGTTGTTTGAAGAAGGGCATACATAGGAAACAGATGCTGGATGAAAAATGATATTGGTAGCCATGCCCATCAAAATTTATCTTGCATCGCGATGACACATCATTATCAAGTTAATCATGCTCCAAAGAAACCTTGAACAAGCATATCATACTCACTGAACCAAGTTCGCCTGTACAGATAACAAGTTTACTATGTCTATGATCTCCCTAGGTTGAAATTATTTGCATAATTGATCAATGGATATAACACAAATAAGAGATAATGGAACATCCTCATGAACTATAACTGTTTGGGGAAAAAAGTAAATATAAATTGCTATACAGTAGGTAATAATCTAAGAAAATCGATGATCTGATGAGCATATCCCTTTTTCCATCGAAAGTAAAGGAAAAGATAATCAACAGGAAAAGAAAAAAAAAATTAATATGGGTTTGGTAGTCGAAGAAGTTCAACCCCACCTTCAATTCATCAAATAGACACTCCATGTTCCTGAGGAGTATGGAATAATTGAATATTTTAGTTAAAACAAGTGCAATGTGAGAAACAATAGTCAATAGGTACCACTACACATGCTTATACAAGAGTCATTGGTTAATGGTCTAATCAATGTTTCTCTTCTATCTCCCCATAATCTTATCCTCCGTTCCAGGTAAAGAGTCCACTATACTAATTTGGGATGTTCCACTTTTTTTTATAAGTAAATATGGTATATAAATGAAAGCGTCAAAACATGTGACGCATCCTATGTACACAGGCAATATACAACCAACCCTTGCTAGCCAACAAAAATATTATCCACAAACTCTACAAAAGGATTAGATCCCGGCGAAACCGCCTCGTCGCACCAAAAAAATACATAGTCTGAATAATTTGATTTATGATCCCCTCCAAGCTCCTTTCCTCGTTCCAGAAAGCTCTAAGGTTTCGTTCTTTCCAAATGGACCAACAGACCGCCAACGGAGCAACATCCCAAAAACAGTTTTTTCTTCAGCGCTTATACAAAGAGCAGCACATAAGCAGCTCCTTGATCGAATTAGGCATCGCCGAGGTTACTTGAAACAGACTCAGCACAAAGCTCCAAATGTCCCTTGCAACTGGGTAATGAATCAGAAGATGATTCACGCTTTCTCCGTCTCTCTTGCACATAAAACACCAATTAGTATAGATTTTAATTCGCCTCCTCAAGTTAACTCCTGATAAGATGCCTTCGAGCATGGCTTCCCACATAAAAAACTCCACTCTAGAAGGAGCCCTTGATTTCCAGACACTCTTCCACGAAAAGGCCTGTCGCTAGCCACCAGAATTATGCTTGCAATTTTTATAACATTTCATTTTTACCCTCCACTTGTGTTGTAAGCATATTGCTTGTGCTAAAGTATTTTTGGGTAGAACGGAGATAGTATAAAACAATGTTGCATTGACCAACTCTCAGTGACAATGCCCCTATTGGTACCATTCAAAATCCACACAAGACAAGGACAAGTGGACTTACCTTTTTCATAGTCTCCTATACTTCCCATCCCAAAAAAAGAGTCTCACTCTCCACTTCAGTTTGACCCCAAAAAAAAAACTTATTTTTAGACGAGGAAATATTTATAGTGCATTTCAAAGGAGGTACAAACATGTAAAGCTACAATCTTAAAATAATTGGCTTGTCTAATTGGACTATTCTTTTGGGACGGAGGGAGTATATAACACTTGTTTATTTATAACTTTTCTTTCCTTTCTTCCGAGGAATGCACAACTATACTATTGCAAGTTTGAACACGTTGTCCATACTCCATAAGACTCAAAAAGAGTCTTTGTGCTAAATGTGTATGTAATGCCAATGACAACAATTTTCCTTTATCCAACCTTCATAGTGCTTCCAACCAACCCCATCTTACATAAACTTCTTAGTACCATATAAGGCGAATTAGTTAAGCCACTGAAGCAATAGCAAATACAACACACTAATTTAGGATGAAGTGTGAAAGGATCTAAATTCCTAATGCTAACAACTGACGCAACCACTGTCAAAACTCTTTTGACACTGATAGTTAGTGGATAATACCCTTCTACCCTCTTCTTTCTTTCAAATAAAATTTGACGAAATTAGAATGTTTTATTAACCAAATCCAAATAGACAGAAGATTCAGAAATAGTCAAGGTGATAAAATTTCATGAAACCAATTTGGAGAAATATGAAAACAAACCTTCGTATGGAACAATCAGACCCAGCAGTTAAAGCAATCGACTCGTTCTGGAAACAACAATCAAGTAGTGCAGCTTCTGTACGAACTTCTAACCTTAGCTTCAAGCTATCCACATCATACAATCTAAGACTCTGCATAATTCAATACAAATTACCAAATTATAGTTGTGCGTACATCAATAAACGTACACACACACAGCACACAAACAAACATAAACGCTCAATTCACCCTATGTAGATACTTACAGAGTCCCAAGAAGAGATAATGAGATTGTTGGATTGAGGAGCGAAGCGAATTCTAGATACAGCGTCTCGAATCGGGCTTTCGAAGTTCAAACAAGTTCCATTCATCTTGATACCAACGGCAAAAACTCAAGACATCGCAACAGATTTCTCTAAACTGGTTTGGCTACTTATTGAGCCTCAAAAAACCCTAATTTCGTGCGAGGGGCTAAAAGCTACCTACAATTTTCGAATTTTTCCACCGTTTAACGACGACTACAAGCAATCGTTGTTGTGATTTGAACGAGAAGGCAGCGCCAATGATGAATGGTAGCTTCAGAGTGGAATGGAGGAGGGAATTCAGCATTTTTTTTTTAACCTGAAACGCTCCCGCTCTTTCTACTTTTAAGTTTTTCTTTCTTTTTTTCTTTTCTTTTCTTGGTTTTTAATTAATTTTTCCCTTTTATTTTTCAAAGAGCATCTCAGCTTAGAGCATCCACAATGGTGGATCTCTAAACTACTCTTCAAACACATCGTTTTTTGTTCCAATTACACTTTTTTAACACTTCAAAAAAGAATCCACTCCAACAATTACTCTCTATATTTCTCTAAAAACTTAAAATCTCTCAAATATCAACTAACAAACCTAATTACAAATATATTTTTCATCATTTTTATTTCTATTTTTTCACAACAATTTGATGAAATGTTTTATATTTTAAATTCATAAAATGTACTCCTTCCGTCCCGGACAAAGATTCCTCGTTTGAAAGTCAAATTTTTTAAGAAAATGACACTTTTAATAGTTCATTAGTAATAAAATGACTATGTTATGCCTTAATTTTTGAAAGTAAACTATTTCAGTGAAACATCCAAAAGTGAAATAGTGGACTCTTTGCCCGGAATGAGGGAAGTAAATAAAATATGTATCTTTCTAGATCTATATTATTGATAAATAAAAATTTATGATGATGTAGTAACAAAAATAATTCTTTTTTGGGATGTTTCAATTGCTTGCAACGAAAAAAAAAGCATCAAGAAAAAAGAAAGTGATATACTCATTCTGTTTTGGGTAAAGAGTTCACTATTCAATTTTGAAATGTTTTAGTTAAAAAGTTCACTTTAAAAAATGAAGGCATAAAAATATCATTTTATTACTAATAGACTACTAAAAATGTCATTTTATTTAAAAAAATTGACTTTCAAACGGGAACTCTTTGCTCAGAATGAATGACGTAATTAATTTTTAATAAAATAAATTTTAACATGATGAAATATTAATTGGAAAATACTAGTAACCTTGTTTGTTTTTGAAGAGAGATAAATGTTACTATTCAAGGTAAACAACTCTTCAAATTAGAAGAGTTATTTAGTTGATTTTAGAGATGGAGAGTTGGTTTGGACTCCCATTGTAGATTTAATTGGAGCTAAAAATCTCTAAAATGAGTTTTAGAGAGTTTGTAATTGGCATTGTTGTGGTTGCTCTTAATTAACTTTCAAGTTCAAAAACACGGCCCACCCACAACTTCTTTGGAAAAATTGCCACGGGTCCACTTTTTAAAGTATTTAAAAAAAAATTGTGGGTCGGTCCACTTTTTAAATCTTTTAATTGCTAAAGTATATATATTTTATTTTCAATCGGAAAAAGTCATTTTTAGTGGCAAAATGATTACGATACCCTTAATGAATCGTAGGCACGCTACGGAGGTCATTATTTTTACATCGCGGTTCATCAATTTTATCGCATTATTTTTTGCACTACGGTTCAATGGTGTAACTGTTATTCTATTTTTGAACTGTGATTCATCAATTTTTATTGAATTAATATTGCACAGCAGTACAATAGTGTAACTGCTAGTCTATTTTTGTACCGCGAATCATCTATTTTAATGCATTAATCTTTGCACTACGGTTCAATAGTGTGATTGCTAGTCTATTTTTGAACCGCGATTCATCAATTTTAATGCATTAATTTTTGCACTGTGGTTCAATAGTGTAATTACTAGTCTATTTTTGAACAGTGATTCATCAATTTTAGTGCATTAATTTTTACACCGCGGTTCAATAGTGTAATTGTTAGTCTATTTTTGAACCGCGATTCATCAATTTTAATGCATTAATTTTTGAACCACGATACAAAATCATAAGGAATCAGACCACGTCATCCACTTGCTTCTTCCATCTCCTCCGTCATAAGCATTATTCTTCCTCCTCTTTCTATGTTTTCGTCTCAACTGAAAAATTCTTCAACCCAGCACAGATCCATTATAGTTTCGTACTTTATGAATCAAAAAACCTGTTTACCTTTTGGAGATGTTGCCCCCAAACCCCCATGACGAGGCGTTGCCCCCTCGACCCCCACGACCTGACCAGGCATGTCTATACCCGTCTCGTTGCGCACAATCGTGATTTTTCGAATTCAAAGTATGTTGCCGGAGCTGTTGAAGAAGACAATGGTATTTTTGGAATAATATTTTAAAAAGTGGTCTTTTGCAGTTGAAAAAAAAAAGGTGGTCTTTTGCAGTTGAAAACTTTAAAAAGTAGACCGGCCATAATTTTCCCAAAGTATTTAATCGGTACAGTACACCCTTTTTAATTTCAACCGAAAAAAGTTACTTTTGGTGGCAAAATGATTACGACACCCTTAATGAATTGTATGTGCATTACGAAAGTCATTATTTTTACACCGCGGTACAATTAAACTTTATGAATCGCGGTACAAAAAGTGACTAGTAAATTAAACTTTAAACCACGGTGCAAAAATTAATACAATGGAATTTATGAATCGCGGTGCAAAAATAGGTTAGAAAATTAAACTTTAAATCGCGGTGCAAAAATAATGCAATGAAATTTATGAATCGCGGTGAAAAAATAGACTAGGAAATTAAACTTTGAACCGCGGTACAAAAATAATGCAATGAAATTTATGAATCGTGTTACAAAAATAAACTAGGAAATTAAATTTTTGAGCCGCGGTGCAAAAATAATGCTATGAATTTTATTAATCGCGATACAAAAGCATAAATAACCAATTTACGTCCTTCATTATCTTCTTCAATCTCCTCCGTCGTAAGCCTTCTTCTTCATCCTCCTTCTTCGTTTTCGTCTCAACTAAAAAATCATTCAATCCAGCACAGATCTATTATAATTTCGTATTTCATGAATCAAAAAACTTGTTTACCTTTCGGGGGTGTTGCCCCCACGACCTGACCGGGCAGGTCAATCCTCGTTTCATTGCGAATAATCGTGATTTTTGAATCCAAAGTGTATTGCCGGAGCTATTGAAGAAGACGATGACATTTTTTGAACAATAGTTCGAAAAGTGGTCTTTTAAAGTTGAAAAAAATAAACGGTGGACATTTGGAGTTAAAAACTTTAAAAAAGAGATCGGCCAGAATTTTCAATAACTTCTTTTCTACGTTATGGGCTACTATATTTTTAATTATCCCTAAACGATGTCATATTGACGTTAATGTCTATATGTGTATTCGTCTTACTGGAAAAATAAATGAAGGGACAAATGTTATTAGACTTCAACTAGTTTTTTCACCCATGCTTTAAACGCACGACATATTTTTTTTTCTACTAAACTATTTAAAAATAAAATGAAGAATAAAAATAATATTAAAAGAATGAATTAAGGGAAACTGTTTAAATAGAAATATATAATTGTAAGACTAACCATTGTAGATTCTGAAAAAAATTTCTTCTACATCGCTTATCAATATCTCCATAATGAGTTGTTACCCTTGAAACTACGACATATAGATGTCCATGACTTTCACTGACTTCTTCAACAAGAGTCTTATAAGCGATAGTGATTGACGTTGACTCTTGTTAATTGTTATTGTTTACTATACAATATAAATTTTCTTCTATAGAACTTGAAAGGCAACGTGATATTTGATGGAGTCAATTAAATTTTTAGGATAAAAACCAATAAAATAAGTATTGATTTTTGTATAACGTATTCTTCATATTTTGCAATGCATTAAAAAATATAATTATTTTAATTTTTAATTTTTTAACTGTTAATAATCATTGCTTAAAGCAAAAAATACATGAAGTGAGATTATTTACTAAATAATTATATCATCAATAGAAAAAATTGCATGAATAAGACGCATACAACTTAATAATACAAATTTTAAAATGTAACATACAAAAAAAAAAAACGGTTACATTTAGTAAGAGACAATGCATTTTCTTGTTTAGAATAACATAAACAAAATGATTTGAACAATTTTCATGATTTATAGAACAAACACTTGGCAAAATACTTAGGCCTGTAAATGACAAAAAAAAGATAGAAATTGATGTTTCATGTACTCCGTATCGGTGATTTGCAGAAAAAAAATATTATTATTGTGATATCCGATAAAGGAGAAATTTAAGTCAGATTGACACATTTTTAACAGAACCTCAAACATAATTAAGACTATTGAATTAAAAAAAAGTACACTAAATAAAGCATAAAATAACACTATTATTTTCACATGGCCTATATTGTAATATACCCAAAATTTAAATAAAAAATATTAATTATATCAATTAATGTTGTATTTTATTTTGGGTTGACCTTAATATATTTTGGGCTTATTTTTTGTTATATGAGAAATTTCCAGTTGAATCACAATAGTACGTTGTTTGTTTGGGCTTTAGCCCAAAGTTGGGTTTCAGCAATTGAATGAACAATAAACTATTTTATGGCTTGACCCATTGTTCTAATAATCTGGGTTAAATAATGATAACAATAAAAAATAAAGTGATAATAATGATAATTATAATTTTAAAAAAAGAAGACGAGAAGGAGAAATGAAGATTATGCATCTTCCATAAAGATTAGGAGAAGCTAGCTATTCTCAGAGTCAATATAGTGAGAGAGAGGCGACGGTGGTGGAGATTAGTCGACACAGTTGTGAAGTAAAAATAAATTAGGGTATATAATGCAATGTCGTGTTTTAAATTGGTTCTTTTGTAGTAGGGGGACTTGGGTTGGAGGAAAAAATGAAGAGGAATATTGCACTGTTAAAAAAAAATTAAATGTACAAAAATTACATATTTTTAAGACAACAATTAATACAATAACAAACAAAAAGAAATTGTATGTTTTTAAGACAACATTTAAATAACTAATAGATTGACACTTTTAAAAATAGTAATGGATTTGTGTTTCCAATGTGTATGTTTCCAATGCATGTCATCTACTAATTGTTAATAAATATAAGTTTCAATTTTCAATAGCATGTTTTTGACGAAAAATTCCCTTTTTTACACACATGTCGTTCTATAATACAATGTTCTAAAACTCCCCGTCGAGGCGCCGCCTAGGCGCTAGGCACCTCTTCACCGTCGTGAGTTTCTTAGTCGCCACCTAATTGGCTAAGTCGGTGCCTACGTCAAACCCCGTCGACCTTAATTTATTTTTGCAGCTTTGATTTTGTGGCGTGCGGTGACCAGAAAAGGAAGGGGGCGAACTGGAGATGGAAGGGGGAGTGGTAATGGTGAGGAAGAGAGAGAGGTAGAAAGAACACGAGTTTGATTTTGTGGATATTCGGTGGGCTGAGAGAGGGGATAGATTAAATGGTTAGATCTAAGAGGAAAGAGATTGGAGGATGAAAAAATGGGGAGAGTCGGTTTGCCATATATATAGAGAGAGAGAGAGAAAAAAAAAAAGAAAGGAAGAAAAAAAGGTTATCGGTCTGCCAGATAGAGAAAATAAAAAAGAAGAAAAAAAGATGAAGAAGGGGGCTGTCTCAGGACTCAGAATTTAGAATGAGGAGGGACTAGAGAGGATATGTTATATTGTGGGTTGTAGGGACAGTAGGTAGGTGGAGTAATATATTTATTTATTTTTAGTTCTAAACTTGACTGATTTATTACTTTGGAGTTGTTGGGAATTGAGATTAGTGGTAAGTTTGTATATTTTTGTTCATTTTACAAATATAGATAAGTGTTTGATAAAACGACAAATATAAAAAAATTGTAGTTAATGTGTTTGATCTTTGATGTAAATTATAAAAAAAAAATAGTAATCATGCCTTAATTCTATGTCTCGATTACATCTCGACTAGTCTCCTATCAACATTGTTGTTATTCTTCCATAAAATTCTTAGCTTGGTCCAACTACCATCTACACATTTTTCTCTTCTTAACCCACTTAAGAATATATTTTCTTATGGTATAACTTGTTGAGATGGTTTATTTATAGGGAAAAATGAAAAAAAGAAAAATAAAAAAAAGTTTTAAGAAATGCAATTGTTGAATACCAAAAGGGAGGGGATATTCACATCCCAAAAAGCTATCTTTACACCCCACTTAAAATAATTACACAAATGTCATTGAGTGAAATGACCTAAAAGGTCCCTTTAAACATTACACCTCATTAATTAATCTCTACACCCCATTGAAATAACTATAATACCCTTATACTAAAATACAAATAATACTCCCTACACCCCATTGTTTTATATTTACACCCCAAATTTTAAAAATCACAAATATTATACTAAAAACAAATAATACTCTTTACACCACATTATTTTATATCTACACCCCAAATCTCAAAACCACCAATACATGTTTTACGGGGGACCTCATTTTGCGTTCTTCTCTCAATTTTTTTTCAAAAAACTCTCTCAAAACCAACACCAAACTTAATCACATTGTCAAAAATAACATTATAAGGAGCTTAACGAAGTCATGGGGTTGGGTAATGTAAGTATTTCTTTGACTTTCTTCCTTTAAAATTTGATTTTTTGCCCAAAAATTCGAGTTGGGTTTTACGTCTGTTCGGCTCTGGTGTGATGAACATCCTTAAGGATGTTCGGCCAGCACTGGCCGAACACCCTTAAGGGTGTTCATCACACTCTGGTCGAACACCAAATGTTGTGTTCATCACAGCCTGGCCGAACACCCTCAATGCTGTTCATCTCAGCCTGGCCGAACACTCTCTCTTCATTCATCTGGCCGAACAGTCTATGAACAGTGCAGAATCATGAATTTTTAACATGTTTTTTTTGCTTAATTTCCAGAAAGCAAACACGTATCCTACTGAGCATAGTGTCGTTGGTCATGTAGATGATGCGATCATTCCTCTTGAACAACAGATTGTTATAGATTACAGCAATGTGTTTGTAAATCACGCATATTTTTCATCCCGGGATGACTTATTTGATTGGGTTCGTACGACCGAAAGGGAGAATGGACTTGTGATAGTAATTACTAGGTCTGATAGTGGTACGGCAAATAGAGGACCTCGGTTGACTTTAGGTTGTGAACGTGGTGGGCAACCTCGTCAAAAAAAAAAGGGATGATTCGAGTAAAGTAACAAAGAATAGCAAGAGAGAGCGTGGATCGAAAAAATGCGGGTGTCCATTTCGTTTGAAGGGTATACAATTATGTGAAGGAGTATGGGAACTTCAGGTTGAATGTGGGTTGCATAACCATGCCGAGGCCCCTCACATGCATGGCCACTCATTTGTTGGCCGATTATCAGAGCCAGAGAAGGCTTATGTTCTTGACATGTTGCATGCCAATTCGAGGCCTAAGGATATTTTGCAAGGTTTACACGAGAAGTTTCAAAGTAATAAGTCTTCAATACGGACTATTTACAATGCTCGTAGCAAGAATAAAATTATCGAGTGTGATGGTCGATCGCAAATCACGGCGACTTGTAGCAAAATTGATAGAGCATGGATATTACTACCATCACGGGAGATGTGAGAAAACCAACAACCAAGATTTGTTCTTGGCTCATCCAATGGCGTTGAGCTATTACGTTCTTTTCCCAAGGTTCTCTTCATGGATTGCACTTACGAGACAAACATATATAAGTTACCCTTGTTGGAGATTGTTGGTGTGACGTCGACAAATATGACATTTTGGTTGGAGCTGCATATATGGGGTCGGAGTCACAAGATAACTACATTTGGGCACTTGGTATCTTGAAAGCTTTGATGAATCAATCATCCTTGCCAACTGTGATAGTAACTGACAGAGATCTTGCGTTAATGAATCCAATTGAGGTAACTTTTCCTACCTCCCAACATTTACTTTGTCGATGGCATATCAACAAAAACATCCTTGCGAATTGTAAGAAATACTTTCGCACAAAAGTGCAATGGGATCAATTTTCCATCTGTTGGAATTTTTGGTGGATGCAAAAATGAGCACATATATGAAGAATACGAAGAGGTTTCGGATGGATTTTATTGATTATCTGGCCTGCGGTTGAGTACGCCATGAAGCAATGGATACGGCCGTACAAGGAAAGGTTTGTGTCGGTTTGGACGAATAATGTAATGCACTTCGACAACAACACAACAAGCAGGTATTTAAATGTTTTCAACATTTCATTGTTTTTCATAAATTTTGTCATGTAATAGAAATATTAATTGTATCTTATTTTAGGGTGGAAAGTCAATATGCAGCTTTAAAAAGACAGTTGAAATCAAGTCAAGGTGACTTTGAGACATGTTGGAGACAGTTGCACACCCTGATTGAAACATCTCACATTGCAATCAAGGTGTCATTCACGAAAAGCCTTACGATGTCGTTCTTAGAAATACAAATCGGTTATATTTCAACAACCGAGGTTTGGTGTCTACTCATGCATTGAGTCCGATATACAATGAGATGACTAATATACGAAGATGGTTATATAGACCCGTTGTTGTGTGGTTGTGTACTTGAAAAACATGCGGGCTTGCCTTGTCGTCATGAGATTGTTGAGTATATAAGAAATGACCCCAATTCCCTTGATCGGGTTGATTCATTTTGGAGGAAATTAGATATGTTACCTACTCCTGAGAATGTTGAAGTTTCAGTGAAGCTGGATATGGACAATCGATTCAATAGCACGTATGATGAGATTCATGAATATTATGAGAACGCTCCTAAGACTGAAAAGTTGTTAATCATTAAAAGAATGATGGAGGTGAAAGACGCGAGAACAAACTCCTTGATTGTTCCACAGGATGAAGTGCACACTCGTGATCGTCTGAAGCCTGCGAAGGTAAAAAAAGATAAATCAACCAAGCGTGATCCTAGTTTGTTTGAGCATGTGGAGTCGATGATAGATAGCTGCGCCCCTTGTGATCAAGGATTGTTATACGAGGTTGGTTCATCGCAGCAACCTCCCACGTTCACTACAGTTGCCCAGCTTAACGAAAAGATTCCGGTATTAATCTTCTTATATTTCAAGGATTGCTATATATATATATATATATATATATATACATTATGAATTTTAATCTGTTTTAACTTTCAATAGGTTGTGCGACCACGTACGAGGGGCGGGAAAACTAGTGGTAATTACGTCCAACAATTCCCGAAGGAATTTCAACCTTTCATATTGGGCACAGCGAATATCATTGGTGACGGTCATTGTAATTTTCATGCCGTAGCTGGGTTTATGTATAGAAATGAAGAGTCATGGAGCAGGGTTCGAGCGGACTTGTCGATGGAGTTGATGTCAAACCAGGAATTATACACACGTATCTTAATTGAACGTAATCGTGTGCCTAAAGTGAACGCGAGTCTACAATATAACGACATTAGTGCTCCCAATGCATATTGGTTTGATGCAAATGATATGAGACATTTGGTGGCATCATATTACAACATTGCTTTCATGGTATTAGATAGAAAACACTGCTTCACTTACTTACCATTGAGGACCGCACCCCCAAATGATCCACATATTATTTGTATCGGAAGAGTAAACGGTGATCACTTTATTCAGGTTTGATATCTTTCGATTGCTTTACTTCACTTATTTACAATCGATTGACATATTATTTAGTTTAAATTATTATTGACAGCATCTCAATTTATTTGTAGGTTTTTTTACGTGATGGTTACCCTTTAGCACCTGTGTCATGGGTTTGGGACCAGAATTGCTCGTCGGCTGCTAATGCGTGGAAATTACAATATATTAATCGACAACTTTCATATAGTGAATCTGTAGGCTCAGCTAGAGTTGTTGGTAGTAGTTCTGATAGTATACATTTGGAGTAGTTCTGATTGTATTATATTAAAAACATGTATTTGAACGTGCCATTTAAATTATGTATGATATTCGTCGTCTGCTAATGCTTCTTTTATGTTGCTATGAAATGTCATATGTTATACAAAGTCTGCAATAAGAAAATAACATGAAAACCAAGCCACACAAAAAACATAGTCTGCTACAAAGTTTGCTACAAATTTCATTACCACAAAAAATACTAAAAACTGTTTTACAATTCATAACATTAAAAAAACATAAATATAGTCCACATCACTATTCCCTCATATGAGACGGTCCCGTGTCATCAGCTGGACCGTTGATAACTATGTGCACTCTATCAAGCAACGAGCCCAAGTCCACATATGGTATAGATCGGTCACCAGATCTCGGCTCTTGTGTGGATCAATCATAGTCCTCACAACTCCCAATATCCCGTCATCCGAAGTCATTGCGGCGACATCGGCCGTAGTGGTGTTAACGTATGCGGATCGCCTACCACGGGCCGACTACATGTGAACGCTCCGTACTCGCCTAAATAACCAGAGCACAATCCCAAGCACGTAAAGGCACGCCCGCCGAGCCGTTTTTCGATAGGAGATGGCTATCTCGACGTCAACCAATACCCGGCAAAAAAACCTAGCCGCATGCAAGGCCTTCGAAGTTATCTCGAGGGCCGCAGCTCTGAGCAATGACCGCCCTCTAATCATTTGAACATACCCGAACTGCCGGCGAAGGACTCTATCTCGGATGGTATGGCTCGACAACATAGCCCATCTCGTATGCATCCTAGATACGTGGCAATCTGATGCCATGGAAACCGGTCCCTGACCTTACTGTCGTAAGGAAGCCAGTCAACCTAAAACAATAGACCAACAAAAAGTCAAAAACTTTCAATACGAAACCTAATATTAAAAAGTTGTTGAAATTGATAGAAAAATACGTATACTCACGTCACGGCTCGTCAATCTATCTAATTGCTCACGTGATGCTAATAAACGGCCGGCTGCCCCCGGTTCCTCATGCGGGATCCACCTACGTGCAAGCGGGTATCTAGACTTGTAATCAACATTATGTGGTGGCCTCAGATATGAAAACCGCAAGTAGATCCACGCCTAAAAGCAATAAAATATACATTTTTAAAGCCTCAAGTATCAAATAAAACATTTTAACTTTACTAGTAAATACACAACATAAAACTATAGAATAATTATAATTATTACCTCAAGTAATGCCATGGAACCAATTTATTTCGTTCGTTATACCTAGATGTTTGTCCTAGCTGCTATATAAATATGCAAGGGTGGCGGTTCCCACGCATAAGTATCTAGATTTTCAAGATCCTCAAGCCACTCTAAGTATGCAATAGGTACACGGGTCCCGCTCTTATCAACAAATATCATGCAACCCACGATCAATAAGAAGTATGCCCTCACAGCACAACCCACCCTAAACTCATCCTCAGACGTGACATCATCATTAAACCTCACACGTAGCCACTCCAATGTCACCGAAGCCCCCCTCTTATTTCCCATGCCCTCAAAAACCTCCTCAAGTGACACTCCCAACATCTCACTCACATATGAGGCATCAACATCCCTAGCACAAGCTAATGGATCACCCACAATAGGAAGACCGAGCGCACAAAACACATCGCCTAAACTAATGGTCATCTCCCGAAAGGCATATGGAAACCGTTAGTTAGTCTCGGATGCCATCGCTCCACCCAAAGCGTAAACTAAGACCTTGTTCACATCAAGATAACATACATGCCTTAGTCTACTAAGCGCACCCGACCATATCCCGAAATACCTCGAATCTTCGCCAGGAATGACCTAATTAAGCAACTTCGCGTATGATTGTGACATTTTAGAATACCACGCTTCTTCTTTACCCCCAAATATATGCAGCTACGTGTGACTCATATGAAGTCGAGAACGATGTATCACGTGGACCACCAGAAATCCGAGCTCAATCTCGAGGCTCATCTTGCTCAAAAGTCTGGCTGAAAGTCCGCCTTGCCCATGCTCATGCTCAAACCCCTGCTGGAAAGTCTGCCCCTGCCCATGCTCATGCTCAAACCCCTGCCCGTGCTCATACTCAAAAGTCTGATGAGGCTCAAAAGTATGCCCATGTCCATGCTCAAACTCAATCTGAGGCTCCTGAGGCTCAAAAGTATGCCCCTGCTCAATCTGAGGCTCAAAAGTCTGCCCCTGCCCAATCCGAGGCTCAAAACTCTGCCCCTGCCCAATCTGAGGCTCAAAACTCTGCCCCTGCCCATGCTCATCTTCCTGCCTCTGTCCATGCTCGTGTTCTTGTTGGCGTGCGCGTTCCATTTCTTTCCTAGCAGATGCCGTCACATTTTTCCTTGTATAAACGTTTCTAAACAATTTTCCTGTAAACACCAAACAAAATAAATCATAATTAAGGTTATAGTACCAATAAAACAAAATCAAAGTCTGAAAAGTGTGCCCAATCTGAGTTTCAGCTAGTGTGAGATGAACAACCCATGGGCTGTTCGGCCAGAGTGAAAGGAACAACCTATGGGCTGTTCGGCTAATGTGAGATGAACGGCCTATGTAGTGTTCGGCCAATGTGAGATGAACGGCCTGTGTAGTGTTCGGCCACCTTGAGATGAACGGCCTGTGTAGTGTTCGGCCAATGTGAGATGAACGGCCTGTGTAGTGTTCGGCTAACTAGGGCCGAACAACGTATTTTTGCCAGTCCACCGAAATTCAATTTTTTAATATATTTTTTAAAGAAAATTCAACACAAATGAATGCATTTCATACATTTGATAGTGGCTGAGATAATGTAGAAGAGGATAGAAAATGAAGACATTGTTGATGACTTTCAAAACGTGAAAGAATTAAATTCCTTTGCACACAATGTTGTTGATGTTTTGATGTTGTTGTTGTTGCTGAGAGTGGCTGAGATAATGGTTGGATTTTTTGAATTTGTTAGTTTGCGCGCATAGGAGGAATTCGGCGTCTGGCGTGAATGGGGAGCACGGCTGGGTGTAGAGAAAGAAGGGTAAGTAGGTAATTAATTTGTTGGTGGTTATTAATTAGGTTGGTTAGGGAAAAGGGTATAATAGGTTTTTAGTTGGGGTGTAGAGAAATAAGTGAGAATGAAGTGGGGTGTAGAGAATAATGGGGTGTAGAGCTATGTTTTTGGAGTGTGAATATCCCCACCCATACCAAAAATCAAATTGTTGGATAATTTTTTTTTTAATCAATTTTTCTTGCAATTGGCAGACACGCCCTTCACGTGATTCTCCATCGCGTGTGGTGCACACGTCGAAGCTAAAGTAGCGGTGCACCACACACCTCTTCATACGTCTGGTATTCTTCCTTCCGTTTTTTTATTCTTAATCAATAATTTATTACACTCTCTCTTCTCTGGGAATACACCTAACAATCTCTCCTATTGTTGTATTTGGTATTCTTAGCTGAGAATACCAAAATTCTAACAATAGTTATGCTCTAATATAGATATAGACTAGTATTTGTGCCCGTGCCTATGGCACGACGTGAGGAGGGGAGGAGTCAGTATTCATTTAGTGAAAGTTGCTAAAATACAAAAATTGATAATCACATAAAATAATTACAAAAAAATGTACTAAATGAAACAGGGTAAATTTAAAATTTTCAAAACCCAATATCAACATATTTTTAATGGGTAACCAAAACCAAATATTAACATATTTTGTAAGAAAAAACCCAATAAATTGCGTTTTAGACAGTTTTTATAAAATAATTAAAAATATATTAAACAATAAAAATGGTTAAACAAAAAAAGATGACTCCACCATTCTTAATTATTACAAAAGTGTCGGACCTTTAAAATGTTTTCTATACAAATTTTGAAGTCATTAAAATGTTTTTTAACAGTGTACATTGATCCGACGTTTACATAATTAAAAAAATATATTGATTTATTCGAATACTGACACGTCCCATAATTGAAAACAATGTTCTCAGATTAAAAATAAACCAATAAAATAAAAAATCGGAAGAATTCTCTATTAGTGGTTATACATACTACTACTTATTACATTTCTAAAAAATTAAAATAAAATCACCTCTTATTTTAGAGTGATTTAACAACATAAAAAATCAGAAGAATTCTCAATTAGTGGTTATACATATTACTACTTATTCAATTTCTAAAAAATTAAAATAAAAACTGTTTATCTTTTAGATTGGTCTTAACAACATAAAAAATTGGAAGAATTCCCAATTAGTGGTTATACATATTATTACTTATTCCATTTCTAAAAAATTAAAATAAAAGTAGTTTTAATTTTGAATGAAATAATTTAAAAACTCATGAGATAAAATAAAATTTATGAGATTTCATATCATGCAAAAATGTATTAATAATTTAAGTTTTTCTGCCACTTAGAGAGGGGTATCGCTAATTTACTACCTTTATTCGATTCCCAATTAGTGGTTATACATATTACGGAGTATTACTTATTTCTTTTCTAAATAATTAAAATAAAAACAGTTTTTCTTTTAGAGTGGTCTTAACAACATAAAAAATCAAAATAATTCCCAAGCTTTTGCAAAATCAAAATGCATAAACTACCATTCAAGAGTAACTATCTATACCAAAAAAATAACCACATGCTTATAAATTAAATTATTTAATGAACCAAATATACACATGCATGTGTGTGTGCCACTGCATATATAATCCTTTTACTCTTCCAAGCTAAAGACCTATGTGCCTCCTACCATGAGATGAAATGGGGTGCATCATTAGGTACCTAACCACCTCTGTTGGAGTTGCTGTGATAACATCACTTTAAGTTTAAGTCAAGCAGACTACTATTATATCTATTAGCAACATGCTCACTCTTTTACTTTCCGTACACATCCACAAATAACTTTACAAACTTGGTTCTCTCTTTCTTTTTTTTTTCTTCATTTTGATTTTGACTCTTTCTTTGGCTTTCTAGGGGAACCCTCTGTTTTTGGCATAAAAACAACCAAAGCAGAAGGTAATAGGGTAAGGACAAATAGAAAAGTAGGATTAGGAGCAAATAAGTAAAACATATCTTTCCCCTGATTGGCTTCGTCACTGCACATTCTATCAAGACTCAAGAGAAATTAAACCATAGGAGAAAAAGGAGTTTGCACAAAGAAATTGAGCCCAACTTTGGTGTTCTCTCGTCTCTCCTCGGTTACTCCTCGTTTCTTCCGTCGCAACCGCCACCAACCATCACTGCCGGAGATGGATTGAAATGCAGCAGCTGTGGCATCGTGATCAGAACCCGTCGACCTAGGTTTTTTTTTCTCTTATCCAAAAACCCAATAAAAACCCACCAACACCTTCAAGTTATATCTTGGTCAACAATGGTGTTTGCATCATTCTTTCTGCCATTAAAGACACAAAGAAGTCAAATGTAACAGGTTTGCAAAATTTCACAGTCTCCCTGAACAATGTGCATAAGCAGTAACAAACTTTTTTTTTTCAAATCTCAAAGAAACAAAGAAAAATCAGAAAAGTGGATGAACAAAAAACTCAAATTAATATAAACGCAGAAGACACAGATGCTAATCAAACAACATGGATATTGAGATTTCAGAAATTTGGAAGAACAAAAAACTCAAATTAAACCCACAAATAAAAAAAGTGTATTCAAAGAAAATCAAATTAATATAAACGCAGGAGACGATCATGTGATTTTTTAGATGATGCTCAGATCAAAAAACGGCAGAGAGGCAACAAACATTTTTTGTTGTTGTTGCAAATCTCAGATTGTGATCCTAACAAACCAAATATGGCGAGATATATAAACCCATGAAAAGGGTGTTCAACCTAGGGCGTTGATTTGAGCAGTAGACATAGCAATCGAATAAATAACTTACAAAAAGAGAAAGATCAACCGAGAGGGAAGGATGAAGAAATCGACCGAAGATAGAATAAGATAGATGAAGAGGAGGTTGAGCGAGACGGAATGATTGTGATCTAAGTTAATACTGATCAGTAATTGTGTTTGGTAAAATAAAAACCAACTTTGACCAGTAGTTAATTTTTTATAACTAACTGATCTGTTTTATATTATAGATTATAAGGGGTGACTTGTAATAGGGAAAGAAAAAATAAGGAGTTAAAAATTGATAACTACTCACACATGTGTCAGTATATCTGAATTCGTCAATTGAAATGACAGTGCCTAAATAGAAGGTGAGATTTAATAAAATGTTATAATTGAGGGGTACATTGCTTCAAGTGATAGTTGAGGGATTGATATTTTATAAGGGGTAACTGTTTAGAAGATTAATCACATGATGTGACTTTGTAATATGAAGATAAAAAATATGGAGAAGAAAAATAGGTGATTGATCATTATATTAATTATAGGGGGTGACTTGTAATAAAGAAAGAAAACATAAGAAGTTAAAAATAGATAACTACTCATACATATGAAAATGAGGGTGAATATCAACCATTAAATGTTTTAAGATAATTTAATAACACTAATCAATCACCTAACTGTTTTAGAGCTTCTACAATGGAAGCTTTTATCAACCTCTTAAAGCTACTTTAAAGCCTTTTATTGACACTAGATGCCACAGTGAACCTTTTAAAACCCACTCTATCCCTATATTCTGTTAAGGCTGACCCGAAATATTGAGGGAGGCTTAGCAGAATAGTAACTCAAATTGTGTGAAAAACATGAATAAAAAAGTTGAAAATATTGTGATAGTTAGGTTTGTTAGTTGAGATGAGAGAGATTTGAATTTTTTTAGAGGATTGTATAAATTGTGAATATTAGAGTGAATTATTTTTTAAAGTGTTGAAAAAAATGTAAAAAGAACAAAAAAAAGAGATGAATAGAGTGTGGTATTGAGTATTATTGTTGTGGTTGCTCTTATAATATAAAAAGGGCCATTCGTGGGTCTCCCACTACCCCTTCTTTCCCACATCTTCATTGTTTTCATCCCCCTCTCCATTAACCTCTTTCTGTGTCTCTCTGTGCGTTTCTTCTTCCATTCACCTCTAACTGAGACGAAGAAGACACGCATCCTGTGAGGTTCTTCCTCGGATGTGC
>CM028377.1:12036064-12127956 GCA_013146195.2 Codonopsis lanceolata
AATCTAATCCGGGGCAAAGACAACTACTTATATTGGCTAAGTATCAGGCCAGGGATTTAAAAATACAACTTTGAAAATAAATAAAAAAATATATAAATAAAAATAAAAATACGCCCTTAAAGGTATTACCTTTGTAGCGGTGGTGTTTTCCGTCTCCTCTCAAGTGGAGTCTTTTTTGCTTTTGAATTGAGGCGACTGAATTGAACTCGGATTTGAAGCTGGATTTGAACTGGATTTGAAATCGATTTGAGATCGCCAGTCAAATCGCGCAGTGACGATTTTATTTGGGGTAGGTTTTGGCCTTTCGGGCCAAGGTAACCCAGACTTAAGTTTTGACTTTTTAGCTCAAGCATTCTGCGTAGTAACGGCTTATTTTGGGATTTTTGACTGGGGTTTTAAGGTGGATACCTAACAACTAGGCTAGGGATCACTTATAACCTATGGGTTTTGGTTTGGCGAGTTTGGCCGGGTTTGAGATTTTAGGTGGCTTCCACTCACCTATCTCGCACCTCTCTCGCATTTCTTAAGTATCGGCGAAAGTGGTAGTAGCTCGCCGCGATAAAAATCCCATGAATGTGAACGCTGAAAATGCAGCCAGCCTTCTATTTATAGCAGCATTTAGGGACACTACTAGAATTGTTTTCATTTCTTCTCCTCGATCAGTCAGAGCTTGTACCGCTGGCTTTAAAGACTTGTACTTTATTTTCTCCCGCAGAGAGATATGAGAAGAATGCTTGGTGCCACCAGCATGCTTGGTGCGCAAAATGCAGCGCCTTAGTGGCACCAACCCCCTTTTGAAGTTTGAAAATTTTGACACTTTCCCCCCTCCCAGCTTCACTGCTTTCAAGCTGATCCCGCGTTTTTTTCCTTTCGTGATTTTGACTTCTCGCAACTTGACATTTGTTAAGTTTTAACGCTTTTGATATTTTATGTCGGGCATACCGTGGCAACGAAATTGGGGTGTCTACAGAGCCCCTCAACGATGGAGTTTACTGTAACCTTTCTGCCATCGAGTAGACGAACATCGTTGATTAACAAGAGACTCTCCAATTTCGCTCATTTAAGAACAGAGAATGCAATTGGTAGCGCTTATAATGCAAGCTGACATGCTATCCAAACTCTATAACCTAGACATTTTTAGTCGGTTATAAAAAATTATCGAAGTTTTTAAGCAGATGTGAATTTAATGTGCTCGATGGTCTGACCTACTAATGTAGGTCGCCACGTATTCCCTATTAAAGGAAATCGACTCAAGCCGTGAAGTTCAGGCCAAACCTTAAACTACAATGGAAAAAGATTTTGTGTTTTTTGAAAAGCCGATTCTCCTATCCTGGCCCCAAACCGTTGTCAAATACGGTATGAAGATTTGAATGTTTTTTTGCTACCACCTTTCAACTAGTTGAAATGTGTTAAGAAAAATTTTCTAATTATGTCTGGGCCTTGATCGCTGTCTTGTTTCCAGACATAATCCGAAAACTTTCAAATATCAGAAAACTGTGTTTGACTAAAGATCCGTTGTCGAGCATTTCAAATCTGTTACCACAATTTCAACCGGTCAATACCTTGGCATTGAAATGTGTTAAGAAAACTTTCTAGGTATGTCTGGCCTTGATCGCCGCCTTGTTTCCGACATAACTCGAAAATTTTCGATATCGAAAATTGTGCTTGACTAAAGATCCGTCGCCGAACACGACGAATTGATCATTCTTCAAGTTTTTTCGAAAATTGTGCAAATGGAAAACATTCTTTTCCTTCCTTTTTTTTGTTTTTGAAATATTCCTTTTTTTTGTTTTTTCTTTTTTTTTTTTTATTTTGTGTTTTTGAAATATTTTTTTTGTTTTTGAAATATTCTCTTTTTTTTTTTTTTTTGAAATATTATCTTTTTTTTTTTTTTTTGAAATATTCTTCTTTTTTTTTTTTTGAAATCAAAACTCTTTTTTTGTTTTTTTTTGAAATCAAAAAAAAGAGTTTCTTTTTATTTGAAAATAAAACAATTTTTTTTCAAATTTTCCGAAAAAGGAAATATTCTAGAGTCGTGGTAGGAATATCAGACTTACTTACCTTTTGCGCCTGTGGTCGCCGCAGATTCGGGTGATTTCGACATTTCGCCACTCTTTGTCGGGGAATTTTTTTTTTTTTTTTTTGCTTTTATGATTGTGATGGTCGGACCCCATACCGATGTAGGCCGCCACGATCCTTTTTCATGAATCGCACCAAACGTAGTTCGGCCCGAGCCGAATCTTATTCTTGCTTGCTTTTTTTCTTTTTTTCTTTTGATTTTTCTTTTCTTTTTTTTTTTGATCCGGCTGGGATTTTTTCTTTTTATCACTGTTCGCCTTCCGCCTTCATTGAAAGTCTTTTTCCTTGTCCCACTTTGTTTTCGGCTTTAGTCGAAAATTTTCTTCGATGCCGCCGATTTGTTTCTTGTTATTGCCCCTTCTAACCTTGGCCGAAGCTTTCCTTTTTTTTTGTCAGAGCATCTTTTGGTATCACCGATGTCATCTTTTCTTTGTCGTTGTTTTCTTTTTTGCTCCATTTTCTAGCTTTCAATGAAAATTTCTTCTTCCGCCGCATTTTCCTTTGTTGCATGTACCGAAATTTTTTTTCTTCTTGTACATACATTCTTCCCTTTCTCCCGATTTTTTTCTTTTTTTTCTTTTTTTTTTCTTGAGGAATGTAAAAGAATATGGTATATATGTACAATATATACAAAAAATTTTTTTTAATGAAATCAAATGTTTATTTACATGTAAATTTTGTTCATGTATATTTACATATTTAAAAAAAATGGCAAGTGTTTATTTACGTAAAGAATGATACATTTTTTTTGTTTTTTTTTTTGTTTTTTTTTGTTTTTTTTTTTTTGTTTTTTTTGTTCCTGATATACTTCTAATGCTAGATTTTGGCACTGTTTGGTACTTTTGAAGCATTCCTGACTTCATTAATGATGCATGTGCATGTCCTATTTATGCCTAAATGATGTAATTGAGTGATAATGCATGTAATTTCTGTGATTTATTTTTGCGATGCATGATTTGAAATAGTGGTCACTATTTGACCCTACTATGCATGATTTATGTTCTAAATGCAAATGAGGCTATATGATGCATGTTTTACACTAAATCACATTTTTGCATGCAATAGAATGGCGAAACGAATATTCGGAGTATAAATTTAATTTTTCCGAAACGCCGCATATTTTTGGATAAAAACATGACAAAACGTATATTTTTCATGCCCTTAGATTTATTTTCCAAGCATGCAAATGTCGCAGGGTATAGTAAATACCACAAAGATATTTATTTTGATGATTGGTGATATTTTACCTTCTCTTTGTCGTATCTCCATGGCGCTTATTGACGACAAATGAAATGCAAAATATGAATGCATGAATTATTTTATGCGATGCGATGCAATGTAGAATACATATGAGATGATGCATGAATTTTTCACATTTTATTATGCACATGACAAATGCGCTTATAATATGTACGTTGAGATGCAAAATTAATTACATATATGAATTGCTTGTTTTTTTTTTTTTTTTTTTTTTTTATGAATGAAAATTTTTTATTTTATTTTATTAATTTTGAAAAAGAATGATTTTTGAGAAAGAATGATGTTTATTTACATGTAAATTTATGCACATGTATGAAAATAGTATGTGACAATTTAAAGAATTATTTTTCTTTTTTTTTTTTATGAACAAGATTTTTTTTTTTTTATTTTTTTATTAAAAGAATTTATTGTAAAAAAATGAAGTATAAAACATGTGATATGTTCATTATTTACTTAAAGGACTGCATGCAGAAGGAGATAAGGGTAGAGAACTTACCCCTGTTGTTTTTTTTTTTTTTTTTTTTTCAGTTCGCAAGGAGCGCCTCCGCCGACGATGCCGATGATGATGATAATGATGATGATGATGATGACGGGTCAAGCCGCCGGGCAGAGGTCGAGGATTAGCAACGGGTCCCAGTCGTGGGTGGTGGTTTTCCCGTAAGCCATTCGTCCCGAGCACATTAGCTTTGAGTTCCGCGAACATTAGTATCTCTCTTTTCCCTTTTTTTTTTTTGCATTTTTTTTTTTATTTTTTTTTCCGTGAAAGAAATCAGACAAACATTATGAAATAATGCAATATAATGTATATGATGCAAGATGTTACACATGCAAAAATAAATTCACACGTAAAATAAAACTATGCCAAACATCTAAAATGTAATAGCACTGCACTTTGAGAAAGGGTTTTTTGAGAATACACCTTTGGATAAGAGCGGCTTTTTGGGTGATATTGAACGGAAAGATGGCCGAATCTCTTATTCTTTCTGCATCAGTGGTCGTTTAGTCCGTGGTCGTAGCTTCCTTTGTAGGTTTTTTCTTTTTTTGCGATCGCAGCAGCAGATGATGGTTGAGCCGAAATATCATGGTACCAAAGATTCTATCCGGGATAACGGGACATTGATGATGAGGATGAGGACACTTGGGGCTCTCATGCCGATGAGTCTAGGGTTTCTTCTTCGCCTCGCAAAGAGTATATGGGCCCTTGGTGGACGCCGCAGTAATCGATGGACCACTCGGCTATGGTCGCAAGAAAAGGATTGTTTCGGGAAAACAAAGGGGTACAGCAATAATAGATATGTACATGCCATTAATGTATAATCTAAATTTTTTGCAATTATTCCTAAGTTGCACCTTAGACCCGTAATATTATATTTTAGTATTTTATTGTGAGCTTATGTCGTGGTTTTTCTTTTTTTTCTTGTCACCGAGCCTCTTTGCTCGCCAAGACGAGAGATAGGATGCCGAGGTTTCAAAGAGTGTCTTCCTCTCCTTATTCTCCTCGATATATATTTTTATTTGTTTGGCTCTAACTTTTGCCTAGGCCGCCTTTCGGTTTTCAACCTAGCGAGCCCTTATTTTTTTTTTTTTATTTTCATTTTTTTTGTTTGCTCTAATTTTTGCCTAGTCGCCTTTCGGTTTTCAAATTTAGCGAGCCCTTATTTCTCCTTTTTTTTTTTTTTTTTTGAATGCCCTAACTTTTGCCTAGGCCGCCTTTCGGTTTTCACTTAGCGGCTTTTTTTTTTTTTTTTTGCCCTAACTTTGCCTAGACCGCTCTTTCGGTTTTAGCGGGCCGAGAGGGAAGCACTTGTTGGATAGAGTGGATCGAGCACCATACCTTTTGAACTTGTTGAGATTGAGGTCGAACAAGGTCTTCTTTCTTGGCTTGTGGGGAGTACGACATCTCCTCGACCGGATCATTTGACAATATATGACACATCGTGGAAGAGGGGTAGCAGCCTTTGATAAGTAGCCCCCAAAGATTTTTAGTCCAGACGGCATGACATGATAGCAAGAGGTCCCCCAAGGGATGAGGTCTCTTCTTGGTCTCCTCGCCGCTTTTGATTTGACTATAGCCTCAAGATGTCGTTGTTGGATTTGGGAATGGTCACTATTTTGGACAGATCTTTTTTTCAATTTTTTTTTTTTTTTTTTTTTTTTTTTTTTTTTTTACCCGAATGAAGTTGACGGTGGTCAAGCTTCATGCTTTCTTTCTTTCAACTTGTAGTGACCATTCCGCTTGATGCGGTGGAGCTTTTGTCCGATTATCGAGCATCCTGACATATGAGGGATCCTGTGTTCAACCATGGTCGGGTCTACTCCCTTGACATATCTTTATAGGACTAGCGTAAGCATGTCCACGAACCTTTGAGGAGATCCATGAGTGGTGTTCTTTTGAGCCTCAGTAGTCCGATTCTCGACTTCTTTTGATTTCCTTGTCCAAATTTCCCGTGATTGATGGTGGATCGCCTTCTTGTCGTTGATGATGTCTCTCGGCTCTACCGACTTTACAAGCTCAAGCAAATTTTTTCTTTTGGGTCCTTTTAAATGACTCATTATTATAATTATTTAATGTGTCTTTTAATGCAGTGCAACTAAGAAATAAGCAAAGACGTTTAGATTATTATTAAAAGCACAACGCATGGTTTATTACATTATTGAGGACCCGGGTTTGAGATCCTCAATTGTAGGGAGCGGATTGGTAGATGACCAAACTGTAAGGCTAAGGAAAGGAATGGGTACTAATTTTAGGGAGCGGATTGGTAGATGACCAAATCCGTAAGGCTGGAAAGGAATAGTAATATATCCGGCGGTCCACCGACTGGGCGCCAAAAGTGGGCCTGGTCGTAGTATACTAGTTCTCAGAGGTTTATTAGAAGTAGCCCCAAACTCAACAGGAGCCCTTCATAATCGTTGTCTCCTTCTATCATACCTGTGAAGTCGTCTTCTCCGAACACTTGTTGGGAAACTCCTTTATTGATCAACGATTTTACAAAGACCTTTATTCATACTTAAATATGCTAACTTGCCTCCCTTAAACTTCCTGGGCTTGACTTGTTTCAAAGATTTTCGTGCCTGCCAATGAAATTTCTTTGTTGTCGATGAGGTCTTGAATGGCGTTTCTGAGTGTATAGCATCGATCGGTAAGATGACCGCCGTGATTTATGATACTCACAAAACCGGGCATGGTTCCAAGTTCCGGGCAATGGCTTGGTGGATTGGTAGTTATCCATGGGTTTCAAAGATCCCACGGGCACACGTTGTTTGAGTATTTCGATTGTGGGGCGTGCAAGTCATCGTAATGTCTTTCTTTTCTATTTCTTGGCTTTGCTAGATGGCTAGGTCGGGTTTTGGTCAGCAAATTGAGCCGGGTTTTTTTTTTGATAAAGTTGAGCGGATTGGCTTGTTCGACTGGGCCCAAAGCAGGATTCCTTTTCCGTATGCAAATGATACTTTTAAGTTCCCCGATCATGTGGAAATAGGCATCCGATGGATCGAAAAGGGGATGATTTTCTGGGTTGTGGTAATAGGCATTCAGGTGGGGAGGATCAAGGTTGATTTCTGGAGAGTTTGGGCTAGAGTCAGGGGTATTAGAGATCATGTTTCCTTGATCAAGGAGGTCACCACTGGGTTGGTAGCCGGCACTTGATGGTTTTTTGAAAGCTTGGAAAAGGATATTTTCGTGGTATCGGGGAGTTTATTTCAGAGAGTGGGAAGTATTAGGAGCATACCCGAAGTTTGGCTTTTGTGAGAAAATGGCAAGGGTTTCAAAACCGCCAAAAGGTCACTTACCACCGATCCATTATTTTCTTTGCATGGGTGTCCAGCCTTTTTTAACCAAGCCTCAAGCCTGTGAGGAGGTGCATACGCAGGAGTTTCCCTTCCAGCTTCCCAGTTGCTATCGCTTGCTTCCCCGCCTTGTTTGTTCTTTGCTGCCATACTGCTTGGATTTGTGCCGAACCGATTCTCGCCTCGGTCCGATCAAACCGATATCTTCTCGATTCGATTGCGACTGTTTCCCCGAATTAATCGGCCAAGATCGCTTTTGTTTCCAAATTCGGGCTTCCAAATTCGTTGTTTCGAGGAAAATGGGGTTTGGTAGGTATCGAAGGTCGGATGGAGGCTATATGGGCTTGAAGTACAGCAGGCCTTTTTATTAATATTTTATTATTATTTTTTCATGTTCCCTACAATTGACCGGATAAGCACTCGCTTTATTTTGACAGCCTCAGACTTTTCCCGAATAGTGGATTCTTTCTCCGCAGTATAGGACCAACGATTCCACCTCGCTCGACTCCCAGATCGGATCGTCCCAGCGGGGCCTATACTCTTTCCAGATCCACCATCCGAAATGGTCTAGGTCGAGCATCCGAGAATTATAAGTCGCCCCTCGCTTTTATTGTTTATTGTATATATATATATTTTTTTTTGTGCGCACTTATATTTTTTTCGAACTTGCGCATTTTTTTTTTGACATATATATATTTTTTCGATTTGATTTTTTTTTTTTTTTTTTTTGACGTGGGTGACCCATAATTCAAAAATGCAAAACCGGTCGGTCGAAGTGTCCCGAAAAACTATATGCATTCTAACGTTGGCTTATATGGTAGGGCCATGGTGTAGGGTAACGAATATATTTACATGCGTGCACGTGTGTGCGTATCTAGAAAGCAAGAAAATCTTTATTTATTTTACGTATATATAAAAAAATAAACAAATTTGGCCTGCCTTGTCGCTTGTGTGGATTTTCTCGCTTTTTAGTTTGAGCGAGCAAGCAAGCACATCACATTAAGAAATAGAAAGAAAAGTGGGGAAACTATCTATCCCTATTAATTACAAATTTTGGTCCTATGTCCCCAAAATAAAATGACATAATGAATGCTGAGATGTACAAATATACAGATTTACAGAATAAAGTGAAAAGGAAAAATGTACTGAAAGAAATAAATGAAAGAGAATAGAGCCTAAGTAAAGCCCCAAATTTTTGTTGTCGCCGAATTTATTTGTATATATATATATATATATATATATATATATATATATATATATATATATATTTTTTTTTTATTTTTCGAAATTTTTTTTTTATGTATATATATATATAATAGTGTTTGAAGGCTTTTGATCGGCCAAGCACGCGGCGTTGTGTCTCGGCGATACCACACCCTATTCAGAATGCTTTAAGGGTATCAATGGAGTTTCCAGCCAATATACTTAGACCGCCTTATATATATATATATATATTTTTTTTTTTTTGAATTTTTGAAATTTTTTTTAATACTCTCGAACATGCCTGTAACAGATATCGGAACGAGACTGCTGCCAGATGGAGGATCATATCCACAAATATAGCCACGACCGTAATGGGAACACTTTATTGAAATGCGTAAATTAATATAACGAGCATATTGCAGCCAGAAACAAAGAAAAGCCAAAAAAGGTTTTATTTTATGAGTCTAGCCCTCCATTTTATTTAAAAATAAAACAACTCCCCCAAAGAGTCGCCACCGTGAGGTTCCGGTGTGCTCCGCGCCCGCGCCCTTTTGGGTGTATGCGGGACACCACCGCTCGCTCCACCCTCCCTTGTTTAGGGAAGACGAAATCCAAAGTGCGAGAGGAGTGCTGTCTATATTAGCACGTTGGAATGTGCCTCGGTTGCCCTGAGTGGATTTTGTATCCAAAATGGGAACTAAAGGTTTCCTCATGTCAGGTTATCCCTTATTTCGTGGATAACAGGATATGGGAATGCATTACCTTTCCATTCTCATTCTCCCCTTTTTTCTGTCAGGGGATAATAGAGAAGTGCAAGAAAAGATATTGCGACGCCCCCACTTATGGATTTATTAAAATGGCCTTATGGCCCAATCGATCGCTATGGGAGCTATGGGTTTCCCGCATCAAGTTATCCCTTGTTTAGGGATACAGGATATGGGAATACATCACTCCTCCATTCCCAGTATCTCCCTTTTTGGGAGAAAGAAAGTGCAAAGAGGGAATGTTGCGTGGCCCCACCTGGATCCGAAAGTTTTAGAGTCGCCACCTTTATTTTAAGGCAAAAATAAAGGAAAACCGTAAGAGAAAACCGTAGATTTTAGAAAACGGGTTCGGGGCTAAGTTACGAGTCAGGTGCTAGGCACCCAACTCGCCTTTCGGTCTCAAAGCGTTTGGTCAAATATGCTCATTGTTATATTAATCTAGCAAATAAATAAGGTCTTATTTTGACAAGGGAAAATTAAACAGATACATTCGTGGCTACATTATTTACTGACTCGCAGCCTCCTTCCAATAATTACAAACACATTTAAGAATATTTGGCCATTATAACGGCTCTTTTACAAAATATTTCCTAATCTAATCCGGCAAAGACAACGGCTTATATTGGCTACATTGTGCCGGATTTAAAATACAACTTTTGAAAATAAATAAAAAAAAATATAAATAAAATAAAATACGCCCTTAAAGGTATTACCTTTAGAGCGGTGGTGTGCTCGCCTACGTCCTCCGGGAGAGGGAGTCTTTTTGTTTTGAATTGAACTGACCGAATTGAACCGGATTTGAACCGATTTGAACCGATTTGAACCGGATTTGAAGATTTGAGATCGGGCTAGTCAACTCGGGCAGAGTGACGCCTTTATTTGGGTAGGTTTTGGCCTTTTCGCTTGGCGGAACCTAGACTTAAGTTTTGACTTTTTAGCTCGTTACCTGCAGTAACGGCTTATTTTGGGATTTTTGGACTGGGTTTTAAGGTGGATACCTAACAACTAGGCTAGGGATCACTTATAACCTATGGGTTTTTGGTTTGGCGTAGTTTGGTGGGGTTTGGAGATTTTAGGGGCTTCCACTCACCTATCTCGCACCTCTCGTACTAAGTTATCGGAGAAAACGAAGCAGAGCTTCGCTGCGATCTAAAAATCGCGGATGAATTGTGTCGAGAACTGGGAGCCGGGCATGTCTATTTATACTTGCATTTAGGGACACGGCTGGAATTCTTTCATTTCTTCTCCTGCATCAGTGAGTTGTACCTTGTGCATAAAGACTTGTACTAATTCTTTGTGAGAGAGACGCATGGAAGAATGCTTGGTGCCACCAAGCTTATGCTTGGTGCGGCACCAAGCTGCCTTTGGGCACCCAATGTTTTTGAAGTTTCAAATTTTGTCACTTTCCCTCAGCTTCACATTTCAAGATCCTCTTTTCCTTTCGCATTTTTGACTTCTGCAACTTGACATTTGTTAAGTTTTAACAGTTTTTGATATTTTATGTCAGTTACATACCAGGGGTACGAAATTGGGGTGTCTACAGCATCCCCTCAATGAACTGGAAAAACCTTATATCTACAAGACGATCGTCTTTCCTTACCTCGAAACGATGCCTGCGAGACGGTTCAAGTCCTCGAGCTTTTCCGGCAAGGCTAGCTCTAACAGAAACGTCTCGTCGGTGGAGACAAGTGCTATAACGCCGTCGGATTTGAGGATCTCGTTCTTGAGATTGGAGATCTCGGTGTCGGTTTAGGATTTGTGGAGATGTACAGTCTTTGACATTACATTGGCGACCTCGAAAGATAGGATTTCGATTGTTTCCTTTGGCAGTGCTTGTTTTATGTGGGTTGATTTTTTCGATGAAGGTTCAAGAAGAAACGCGTACTTGAGATTTGTGTTTTTCTTGACTACTTGCGCTTAGCTGAACCTTCTAAGGCTTTACGCGAGTAAAGAGAAGACGACCAAGTTCAGACCTATTCTGGATTCCCAGATGCAAGGGGAAATGATCGAATCTCCATCCTCTTAGGGGATTCCCAGTTTGTCTTTTTCAACGATATGGATTGAAGAAAACTTTCATATGTCGATTGATTCTTTCTTCACGAGCCCCTTATTTCTTTCCTGTAGGCGGGCCCAGTAAGAAATGAAAGACGATTTGTGCTGGCTTCAAATCATCTATCCCACTCTCTGTCACATCTTCTGTCCCATTGAATCTCATCCTACACGTTTCCTTATAAAAAGAAGACTGACTAAAATAACAAGGAAAATCTACGACCGAGATTCAATGAGACATGGAATGTGACAGAGTGTGGGATAGAGGATTTGGAGCCATTTGTGCTTACTTGGTTCCCCATTCTCAGTAAACAAGGCTCAACCACCATTCTTACTGCTTCCAATAGTGTGAGATCTTAAGTTGAGTCTGTAATATTTTCCGAAATTAGACTCTTAGGTCTTCGTCTAGCCTGGATACTTTCCGGAGCCTACGAAGATGAACCCATTGCCACGAAAAGTCAACTGGGATTTGATTGAAGAAGAGATTGAGTCCGCGCATAGGTCCTTGATCGATGAGCTGGAGAGTGAATAAGGACCTTCGAATCCCCTTGGCCATAGCATCTCGCTAAAGATCTTTTACTGCCTGAGAAAAGATGTAGCCAGATTACGGGAGATCAGCATCACCAAGAATACGACCAATTGAACGAGAATATTCCAGTAGTTGTAATGGAGAACACAGTGGTTTGTCTTCTGATATAGATCGGGCTTGCTTCTTGTTGCTTTGTCTAGGGTAAGGGCACTTTCGTCATTTGAAGAATGGCAAGGGTATTTTGGTCATTTTTTTAAAATTGACGGAAAGTGAGCCGATAACGGCTCCAACAGGGTATCTAATAATAAAAGGCAACATGTAATTATGTAAAGACCAAATAAACATATATGCTATCCAAATGTTTGTTATTTTTTTAAGGGTGTCGTTATTTAACCCTTTTTTCTTATGACTTGATTCACCAAAAATTATTAAAACTCATTCGTCCTATTTTACCCTCCTTATAAGTTGAGCCCTCACCGCCCCCCTTCCCTCAATTGTTCGGTTAGAGCATGTCGAATAACACTAAGCTTAATTTTTTTTAAAATTATTTCCAAAATGTTCGGACGTCTTTGGCCGAACACTACTGTGTTGTTCGACTAGAGCATGCTGAATAACACTAAGTTTAATTTTTTTTTAAATATTTTCAAAATGTTCAGACCTCCTTGGTCGAACAACACTGTGTTGTTCGGTATGCTTTATCCGAACAACACAGTGTTATTCAACCAATGGGGTCCAAACATTTTAGAAATTTTTGGGGGTTAATTGAAAGGGTAAAATAGAAAGTTTACACTTTTGATAATTTTTGGGGATCAACTTATAAGAAAATGAATATTTTTTCAATGTCGGAAATAACTCAAGTTTGGTTTTTCCTCACCAGCTTCAACACTATTGTAAGAGCCATGATTTCCCTTTTATCCAAATACAGTACTAATTTGGACAAATACAAGCATTAAGAACTCAAGAGACAAACGAGCATTAAGAAAACTGTGCCAAGAGTTGCATAAAAACATTACAAATTTTCAAAATACAGGTATAATTTTTAAACTTTGTATCGTAATAAAATATTGTTAAGTTTGTGTTTCCCATTAAAAATAAAAAAAAATTAATCTGAATCTGCCATATGTCTTTGTATTCTCAATTCAGGTAGGCTCATATAAAAAAGAAAATGTGAAAAACAACATCGCGGATTACTCATTTAGATATTTACCATAAAAACTCAAGAGTCAAGAGCGACATAGGTTAACGGTCGTTTGGACTTTAGTGCACAAGGCCGGGTGGTACAAAGAAAGGGGAAATTGTGGGTCGGTCTATTTTTAAAAGTTTTTAACTGCTTCGCTTTTATGTTATTTTTTGTAATAAAAAAAGTCACTTATTGCATTACGATATATCATTTGTACATTATGATGCATGAAAATGTTTCAATTTGTGCATCGTGATGCATAAAATCTTGCATCGCGATACATAAAATGACTTTTTCCAGTTATTTAAAAAAAAAAACAGAATGGTTAAAAACTTTAGAAAGGGGATGAGCCCAAATTTCTCACCTACCAAACCCTAAGGCTCCGTTTGTTTCACGGAAAATGACTTCCGGATAACGTTTTCTTCATTTTCCGTTGTTTGGTAACCTTAAGAAAATGTAGTCAACATAAAAGATTTTCCGAGGCAACGTAAAATGAAGCTTTCTTTTCTGGAAAATGACTTATGGATTTATTTTCCGTAAGTCAGTTTCCGAATGTTCGAGCATCCCCCCGTGCCCTTCCAAAACTACACATATTTACATATACACACTCAACAAATAAATTGTTTAGAAATATAAACGGAGTTTGTGCACATTATTTATAAATTGTAATTTTAAGATACTAACTACGTCCTAAAATTAGTATCCAATATATTATATTCTTATTTAAGGACATCCAAAATATTATTTTTTTTAAACAATTTTTCATATCAATTATCAAAAAAAAATTGTGAACTTGAAAAAAAATGGACTTTATTGATTTGACACAATTAATGATAAATTGAGGGTTATTAAAAGAAAATTACTTAAACTTCAACATTATTTTATATTCAATATGTATATTAATATTAGAATATATTTTTTGTATTTATTGACATATTGTTTTCCGTAACATTTTCCGTGTATCTGGCAAACATCCAAAAATATTTTTCGACATATTTTCAAAAGATTTACCAAACACATAAAAATAAAATCTTTTCATTTTCCAAAATCATTTTTTGAAAATAGTTTTTCATAAAACAAACGAAGCCTAAAACTCAGAAGCAAGTGTGTTTTGTGTCCATATCAGTAGCACTGAAGCCGAGAGTTGATTGATTAAAATTTTAGTTGATTATATATAATGGCAAATTCAAAATTTGTAAGAGATCTTCACTTGCTCCACATCCCATAATGGCCATCAAAATCATTTCAGAAATAGCAAACTCTTTCACCATTTAATTAGAGATTTCAAATATTTACAAAGATATGAATCTGTTATAGCATAGATCCTACAACCTCACAAAGAGCCAGGCAACACAAATCATCAAATCATTCTGGAATATAAAAATCATCCAAGTCCTCCACCAGGAACTTCTCCAACTTGTCCATTCTTCACCATCTCCCCAAGTTTCCTCCTCCACTTTGTTCCAGCTTAGCCACAGGCTGTTACCGCGTCTTTCCCTCCTAAATCATCAAATCATTCTGGAATATAAAAATCAAACTTGACATCTACAGAACCAGAAGTTGCACCATTGTCTTTGTACTCTACATTTGTAATTGTCGCAACTTCAGCATCAGCTTGATATTCCGGTTTTACTCTTCGGACAGGCACTGTTACCGAGTAAATAGTCCCAAGGGATAGATCCGTAGAGACACTCAACTGAACTTTATCCTCTGATTCAATCACCACGAAATCTGACAGAGCGTTCACAACATTTGTCACTATCATTTGCTTAGCCTCATCACTAACTGCACAGCGATCCGAGAATAGAATCATCTTCAATCTTTGCTTAGCAATGTGTGCATTAGAGTTTTGTATTGATGTTGGAGATGGAAATAGTATCCTCCAAGCCAAATTCAAGCGCTCAAAGAAGCTCATATTTATGGCGTTGAGGAGAAAGCTCTCAGCTTCCTGGCTGATTGAACTTGTGGATAGCTTAAATCCATTGATGATCCTAAGAGGTCGTTTTGAATGGCAGCGTAGGCTATGCCTATTGCCTAGAACATGGGACCATTTCCGCATGGCCTCCGAAACGCTGGATCCTAGGAAACCACTGAAATCAACCTGTAATGCAGCAGATAATCCTTTTTCAGAGATACACATGGAGTAGAAGGGAAACATTCACCTCAACATTTTGTTACTGAAAGTATCTCAATAAATGTACTCTTTAGTCCAGCAAAAACTTCTGGCCCATGTTTACAGATATGGCAGTGGCAATCATACCAGTTTACCACACTCATGCTTGTCAAGAAAGATACAGTGGGTTCTGAAAAATTCAAAGAACTGAGAAAGGTATAATCCTTCAAATTTTAGACCTGCAAATCTTGCATCGCATACAAATTAAATGCTTGGCAACAATATCAGTTATATAATAGACATTAGAGGGATATCTCTTAGGATGATAGAAACAGGACAAATATCCAGGTATCAAAATGAAGATGTGGATGGCCTGGGGCCCTGGGTAAATCATGTCATAAATCATAATGCATGAAGGAGCTCTCAAATACAAAGCTAAGTAAACATCGTTACACCATATTCAAGAACATTTCATTATCCTACTGAAGGAATGACCATCTCAAACAAACTTCTTTTTTTACAATCTGAACGTCTGAACAAACGGAATATGTGGAACTCTCACCATAAAAATGAACAATAACGCAATAGCTATCCTTAGAAGGGGAAAGATAACCGACTCACTCTCACCATCACATTAATCAGAATTATCCACCAAAGGTCCAATGCATCATAGCAAGTTACATGATCAGATTCCGGCATCCAATAATCCCATTTACCGCCAAGGGACAAAAAGAGGGAAAGGAGCAGAACTCTTGGAATCAAGAACCGTCAATCTGACGAAGAAATGATAGATTGTGTTTGGCTTTGTGATTCAATTACTTGGATAATGGGGTTATGAATTTTTTTTCGTAATGATTTAAGAAAAAGTGAGTGAGTGAGTGAGTGAGTGAGTGAGTGAGAGTTGGTGGAACCAAAGAGAGAGAAAGTCCAAAACCGCAAACCAAGTTACTAAATCGCCAAGGAGAACGCACTCAAAGAGACTCAAGTTGAGATAAACAGGTTCAAACACGTACCATCATGTAGTATTCCTTGCAACCTTCCATTATTGGGTGGAAAAGTTATTACACTTCTTAAAGCAAAGGCAAGAAAATGATGAAAACCATCTGCTCAGTTTCTACTTTCTATTTTCAGACAAGTATTCAAATTAGTAGGGGTTTCCAAAGAGTCCTATTTGAAAATGAGGTTAAGAAGTGGTGCTGCTTGGAAACTGCAAATGTTTAAGATCACATTGAGTATGATTAGATAGAGACTCAATCTCAAAAAAAAAAAAAAACAATTGTGTTAAAAGGTACACCTCCCCACAAAAATAAGGAAATAACTAAATAAAACAACAGCAGTGACAGTTAGAAATTATACACAGTACACGTGTAGATTGTACTTCTAGGTGCCACATAGGATAAATGACAATGAGACTATGAGAGTCCACACTAAAAAGTTAAAACAACTTAAGGAATACATTACTACCCTTGGAAGTAACGGACCTAACGGTATATCAAATTATTCCTAACACTTAGTTCATTCGCATAGATATGATATGTTTAGAAGATTGTGGAGCTTGTGAGCTTAACTTTCAAATGAGGAGTCGGATTTCGGAACATCCCAAAACAAAAGGATGACAAAAGTCATCATAAGGGAACACTAATATTTTCATTTCAAATCAGGGGACATAATAGTAACATTTTCATATTAAGAAGTACATTGTTCCGCCCTCCCCCACCCCTTTCTTTGGCAAGGGAAGTGGGGAGAGTGGTGCTGCTTGGAAACTGCAAATGTTTGAGATCACATTGAGTGTGATTAGATAGAGAGAGGCCCAATCTCAAATAAGAAAAACGATTGTGTTAAGAGGTACACCTCCCCACAAAAATAAGGAAATAACTAAATAAAACAACAGCAGTGACAGTTAGAAATTATACACAGTACATGTGTAGGTTGTACTTCTAGGTGCCACATAGGATAAATGACAATGAGACTATGAGAGTCCTCACTAAAAAGTTAAACAACTTAAGGAATACATTACTACCCTTGGAAGTAACGGATCTAACGGTATATCAAATTATTCCTGACACTTAATTCATTCGCATAGATATGATATGTTTAGAAGATTGTGGAGCTTGTGAGCTTAACTTTCAAATGAGGACTCGCATTTCGGAACATCCCAAAACAAAAGGATGACAAAAGTCATCATAAGGGAATACTAATATTTTCATTTCAAATCAGGGGACATAGTAGTAACATTTTCATATTAAAAAGTACATTGTTCCGCCCTCCCCCACCCCTTTCTTTGGCAAGGGAAGTGGGGAGAGGCAAAGCTTAGTCAAAAGGTCATGCAATGGGCCTAAACCAAAAACCTCCTTCTGACAACTTAGTTTCTACTCTTCAATCAGATAGCAGAGTGCTATTAGACATGCTGAGATAGCATGTCAATCTTCTTCAGGTTGTGCTCCAAAATTGTTAATCTAAGGGATAAAATCACTACCATTTGTCAGCACTAGCCCATGACATGAATTTTAAGATGAATATCACAGTTCTGTACATGATCTTGCTTTTCAGTTTTCACTACCACTCTCACATGCTATGACATGTGAGCGGGCATCAACTAGATAGTATGCGTCAGGTGTTGGTAATGTATACTTGCAATATCTTATTTGAGTATGCTATAACCAATAGGTTGGGTTAGAATGTGAATTTTGTAAGAAATTCAAGTGCGCAATGTTTAAAATATGAACCACAGTGTTAAATGCAAGTGTGACAAGAAGGAGAAGATAATGAAAATGCACGTGCTGCTTAATGAAAATAAATAAATATTGTCATAATGCAAACAACATACTTTACAAATAATCATGAGAGCGATCTGGACCATCAATGACCAAGAAGAAGCAGCACATAGGACTCCCTCCACAGAACTCTTCTTTCCTATATAGGATGTCTTATTTAGAAAGTACAACTAAAGCATATGTTATTAGTGATTCATGTTCATACTTCAAAGGTATATATCGAAGTTGCACAAACAATCTCGGACTCCCTAATGCAATTGCCCCTCCTATTAATCAACTAAAGTTTGATTCTATGCACGAGCACATAGATTTCCCATTTAGAAACTCATAATTCCAAACTAAGCTTGATAATTCAATGAATTTTTTAAATTTATTCCCCATAAATTAAAAATACTCAAGCTGGATACTTTCAGATCTTCTGGTAATGATTACTCCCTTTTCAAACTTCTCAAACTCAATTGACTAGTTTCAAATCATTATCTTACATGCATTTATTTAGTTACAAGCAACGACATTTAAAAACGACATACGCAATACTGAACCGCAAGTTTACAGTTAGGAAAATGCAAGTATACCCATATCAACTCGCCATCTGAAAACTCAAAACAAGACTCTTCATATGGCATATGGGACAGAGGGGGTGGAAGTTTGAATTTCAAAGTAGTATGGAAGAAGAGCTCAAACATATAGATGAACTGCAAATTTTCTGCCAGCACCAAAATAAAATAAAATACAATACCCCCAGATAGGTTAGCAACAGTGGCGGATCCATGTGTACCAATACGGGGTACATGGACCCCGCTCAAAATAAAAAAATATTGCCTATTAATTTTTTTTATGATATCAATTTTCTGGAACATTACATAACCAGATAGTGAATGTAGCTAAAGTGGTAAAGTGCTTGTGAGATTGTTACAAAGGCCTTGGTTCAATTCTTTGCATCAGCACGGGAAATGTAGAACACCATGAAGGGAACTTTTGAAAAAAAACATTGCATGAATATATTGCCATAAGCTACTCCCTCACTTCTCTGCAAAGAGTCAATTATTTTATTTTGGAATATTTAACTTCAAGAGTACATTTTCAAAAATTATGCATACAATCACCATAAACCTTTCATCTTTACCCTCCACATATGCTATAAAGTATAAACATCTTGGCTATATTTAACATTTTTGTAATTGTGACCAACTACATTACTACTTGTATATTCCTTAATTATTACTTTCTACGTTCCGAATAAAAAGTCCACTATAATATTTTGGAATTATATGTACCATCTCCATAAAATTTCAACTTTACCCTCCACATTTGATATTAACGTATGAATTATGTTCAACCATTATTGTAATTATGATAAACTCTAATCCTAGTTATATGTCTCATAATTATTAGACTTTTCAAACATAGATTCTTTGGGTGAAACTCAGGGAGTAGATGTTTAATTGCGGACACTCTGGTTACTGAGGGAGTATAACCTATTTGGCAAAGTTCATATCGGGAAAATGGCCCAAGGTCAAAAATGAGATCATAAATAAGGATGAGTTCTAACAATAAATATCATATAAATGGAAGAAGTAGCGTGAAAAAGCAGTCGATTCACGGAGGAAGCAGTAATTTAGAAGTAATTAATGACAGCAAATGATTGAGAGTTGATACCTTAGAAGAAGGTAAATTGCATCGAAGTGGGTGCGAAGGAGACGGGCCTAACGCCGCCGACACCCTGAAATCTCCGGAAATCGCCATTTCTCAGCTTTCTCTCTCTTCGGTTTAGGGTTTGGATTGATCGTTGTTAACGCACTGTGCGATAGTACTGTTTCAGCCTTTCAGGTCCTCCCACAGGCCACAGTTGAGCAGTTAAGATTAGTAGATTACTGTACCTTCGCATCTTACGACGTCGTCAAGAAGAGGTCATCGGTCTACAACTACTTTATCACCCCCTTCATTAAAAAAAGAGTATCTTTGTTTTTAATTCTGTTATTGTTGAAAATGATGATAATTGATAAGCCATATATATTTGAGAAAATTATATTTTTGACCATCGTATTATTATCAGCTACTTGTTTTAATCAATCATATTTCATAACTCTTAAATTGACCAATATACTAAATAAGTTGGTACATTGTGATCCATGTCGTTAACATCTCATTCAATTTCGTAACAAAAGTGTTAATGTCGACTAACATATGGATTTTATGAGGGTATTTTTATCCATCTAAATGAAAATATAAAGACAGAGTTGGGTAGCTGGCAATAGTACGATGGTCAAAAAGATAATTTTCATTTAGATGAACAAAAATACCCCTCATAAAATCCCTCCGTTAGTCGACATTAACACATCTGTTACAAAATTAGATGAGATGTTAAGGGCATGGACCATAACGTACCAACTTATATAGTGCATTGGTCAATTTGAGAGTTATGAAATATGGTTGGTCAAATCAGGTAGTTAATAATAATACGATGATCAAAAATATAATTTTCCGTATATATTATAGGCTTATAGCCTACCACTTTGTACCCATTTTTTTTTTCTCATTCACATATCAAAACCATCTTACCTTTTCATACAACTTACCATATTCTTCCATATTCTTTAACCATATTCTTTCATACTTGTTTGCATGCATTCATGAGCGACTATCAACAAATTTCTTCTCAAAAACCTTTTAAAACCTTTAATCTTGATGTAAAAAACGCAAGCATTTCTAACCATTTCATGCTTAAAATTGTATAAATAATTGTTCTCTTTTCAAAAAAATGAAATCTTCAGCCACCATCAAATGAACATTGTCCAAATGTTCAGTCGGAGCCAACCAAACATTTGAGTATTGTTCGGTTGGCTCCGATCGAACATTTGAGCAATGTTCGAATTTATTGTCAATGCTACTGTTCAGTCAGAACCGATGGAACAACTGCAAGATGTTTCGGTTGGAACCGATGGTACAAATGCAAGATATTCAGTCAGAGCCGATGGATTGCTTACTGTTCCATCGGTCCTGGGCGAACATCTTGCATTTGTTCCATGTACCAGGGCTGAAAATCCAACAAAATTCACAACGTTTTTTCTCTCTCAATGTTTTGGCCTTAAAACTAATCACAATCAACAATCCATACCATAAGTCATAACTCAACTTCACATACAAATTATATTGTAACAAAACACCAAACACTACACTTTCCATTTTACCAAAGAAAATGAAGATGATGAGGTGTGTTTGTTTTTCCTCTTTGTCTCTGTCTCGACCTCTTACTCAAGCTTTTTATTTTATTTTCGATGAACTGGTGTTAAGGAAGGGAAAGAAAGAGGGCCATGATGTTTGGTTTACGTAAGAGGAATGGGGTGCAGGTTTCCTGGATTCAAGGCAGGGGTTAAGAGGGGAGGGGTATTTGTGTAATAATTTGGTTTCAAACTAGACAAGGACAAAATAGGTAAACAATGGGGGTATACCCAGTGGTTTGAATTATTTAAAAATGAGGGGGTATACTTAAGAAGGGATCAACTTATACAATTTTAGGGTTTATATAGCACGACCCTTTCTTTTCACGATAGGGAATTCCAACAAAAAAACAAAAGAAGCATGTAGTGAAGTATTGCCCAAATGTATCAAATATATACACAACACACACGGAATACTAGGAACCAAAAAAATTGAGGATCTAAAGATCTTAACTAGAGGGTGGAAATTTCCGCTCACGCCCAGATCATCCATAAAATAATGGGAATGTGAACACGTAATTTTAAAAATGGGCACAAATGAGCATGCACATTTAAGACTAATTAGCTGTGATGGGCTTTAATGGACACCCACTTGATCAATTATGGCTAAAAGTGTAAAACTCAATTTTTTTTTTAGTTGAATTAGTAGTTGATTGGAAAATCGCGAGATGTTTAATGGACACGATAACACATACAAGGTTGCAAATCCACCAAGTATATGATCTTATGCTATGCCTCGGGGGACAAGTGTAAAACTCAATTGTTGTTACTAACACACGATAATTATTACCTATGTCCCAAAATATATGATGTTTTGGGCTTTTCATACATACAAAGGACACATATTATAAATATTAAACTGCTCTTATCCAAACATTAATGAGATGTCTTGATATTTTTTTCCCAAAGAGCTAAACACGAGTTACTAAGCCAATAAATATGGGTAGAATTGAAAAAAAGGAAAAAAGTCAATTGAAAATTGTAAAGTGTTATCTATTGGAACAAAAAACTCTCCCAAAACGTCATATATTTTGGGATGGAGGGAGTCAGGGGTGTGCACGAGTCAGTTCGACTCGGTTTTGAGCAAAAACAGTGCCTAAACTGATAAGGATCGGTTTTTATCAAATAAACTCGAAAAACTCGGTTTTGGTTTCAGTTTTCGGTTTATTTTCAATTCGGGTTCGGTTGCAATTTGGTTTTTTGGTCCTACGATCAGTCCAGCTAATTATATAATTGGGCATGTGGAAAATAAAAGGTCCAATGGGCTTGTTTGACATTTATATAACAATACTTTAAAGGGTAAAATTTTGGCCCCTTTTTCAAAGTTTGCAACCTCAAAAAGCCCACCTTTTTTTTTAAACTGCAAAATACCACTTTTCAAAATATTGTTTCGAAAATGCCATCGTCACCTTCAACAGCTCCGGCCACATTGGATTCGAAAATCACCATTGTCGCACAACGAAACGGGGATCGACCTACTGGTTAGGTCGCAGGGGCTGAAGGGGCAGCGTCCCTTCGTGGGGGTTTGGAGGCAACGCCCCCGAAAGGTAAACATTTTTTTATTTATTAAATACGAAATTGTAATGGATATGTGCTTGATTGATATTTTTCAGTAAAGCTGAAGGTAGAGGAGGATGAGGATGAAAAAAGCTTACGACAGAGGATATTGAAGAAGAAGGTGGATGATGTGGTCCGGTTCTTTATGATTTTATATCGTGGTGCAAAAATATCGGATTAATGTATCGCGTTGTAAACATTGATGTATCGTGATTAAAACATTGATATATCGCACTTCAAACATTGATGTATCACGATGCAAAAATAGACTAGGTAATTAAACTAGTGAATCGCGGTTCAAATATTAATATATCGTGGTGCAAAAATAGACTAGACAATTAAACTGATGAATCGCGGTGCAAAATTAATATAATAAAATTAACGCATCACGGTTCAATAATCAATGCACCTAATTAAACTGATGAATTACAGTTCAAACATTGATGTGTCACGGTGCAAAAGTAAACTCGGCAATTAAACCGATGAATCACGGTGCAAATATTAATACAATAAAATTGATGCACCACGATTCATTTTCATAGCGCGCCTCATGCTCATTAAGGGTAACGTATTCTTTTTGCCCCAAAAAATATCATTTTTCCAGTTAAAAAAAAAACGGTATTAGAGCGAATAAAATTTTTTACATGTGGATCGGCCGGCAACTTTTCATACTTTTAAAAGCAATAAACAATTGAAACGGAGATCGATCTGCCCGGTTAGATCGCGAGGGTCAAGGGGGCAATACCCCCCGAAAAGTAAACATTTTATTTATTTATTAAATATAAAACTGTAATGGATCTGTGATGGGTTGAAATTTTTCAGTAGAGACGAAGGTAGAGGAGGATGAGGAAGAAGAAGACCTACGACGGATGAGATGGAAGAAGGTGGAGGATGTGGTCCGGTTCTTTATGATTTTAAATCGCGGTGCAAAAATATCGAATTAATGTATCGTGTTGCAAATATTTATGTATTGCGGTTAAAACATTGATGTATCGCACTTCAAACATTGATGTATCACGGTGCAAAAATAGACTAAGCAATTAAACTGGTGAATCGCAGTTCAAACATTGATATATCGCGGTGCAAAAATAGACTAGACAATTAAACTGATGAATCACGGTGCAAAATTAATACAATAAATTTGACTCATCGCAGTTCAATAATCAATACACCAAATTAAACTGGTGAACGTGATGTTCAACCAGTAGTTGAAAGGTCCTTTTCAGATTGATTATGACATATATCATAACATGGGACACTATCATCATCAATGTCCACAAATGAATAATTAATATTGCTTTGATAAGATATAGATGAATCGCGATTCAAATAAGTTGAACTGCTATTACATACTGAGGCATCTATATTTGTAGTAGATACACCGCGATTACAATTTATTGAATCGGCTCTACGAAAATCTGTTAAATCCCTAATGTTACAAGAAACAGAATCCCCAAGTAAACCTAATATGTTCAATCCAAAACTAAAATCATTTTGATTTTCAACAACATCTATGGATGTAATACTACTTGATAAAAGTCTGGCAAAAAACAACATGTTTACGCAATCCTCGTCATTCGCCAAACAACAATTCATGTGAGATCCAACAGAATACTTCATAGATAAATTTGAAAATTCGATATTAGAATATTTACATGTTATCAATTGAATAGCATCATCAATGACAAAATTTTCACTAAGTTTAAAAACAACTGTATCTCGTCGAAATTTAACCAATAACACAATGAGTTTTTCCACTGAAGAAGGGAGTGACTAGGAATAGGAAAGAAACGACGATTTACTGAAAAGATAGTAAAATCCTTTAAGCGTTGAATAAGGTTTTGAACCGCGGTATATAAAACTATGCATCGCGATTCAATCAGCTAGTCATCCGTTAAGCGTTAATTATGAGTAACGTAGTCATTTCGATCCCAAAAGTGACTTTTGAACCGCGGTTCACGCGGATAGTTATGCATTAAGCGTTAATTAAGGGTAACGTAGTTATTTCGATCACAAAAGTAACTTTGGAACTGCGGTTCGTGCGACTAGTCATCCCTTAAGCATTCATTAAAGATAACATAGTCATTTAACAAAAAACGACTTTTTTTAATTGAAAAAAAAAAAGAAAAAATTGAAGCGATTAAATTAATGGGAAAAGAGACCAACCCGTATTTTTATCAAAAAAATTGTTGCATTCATGCCGCCATATATCACATGTTACATGGCAAATATGAGTGGGCTGGGCTTCGAGTATGTGGTTAAAGGGCTATTAGGCCCAGCTGCTTTTGGTGGGTGAGGACTAAGGACCGAAGAAGGTAGAGGCAGCACTTGAAAAGGGGTTTGTCTATCTAATAATTATAATTAATTAATTAATCATTAAATGTGACGCATGGTTGTCTAAAGTTACATAATGAAAGATACCTACCCACCTCTGGTCCTCTCTTCTTTTATTTTCTAATCATAAGCAGAGTAATGCCCTGGACCCTTGATGCTCCATATAATGGGGTTGGACCCCGACCCAGACCCACCAGCTACTAATACTAATGGAGTGTGTGTAGTTGGCTCAACCGAATAATGAGTTTCTAAGAATTTTATGAGGTCTTTGATTCCCAGGGATCATTTATATGAAAAAATTTGGATTAATTTTAAGTGGGTACAATTTTGAAAACATGTTTTCATTTAGGATCATCAATTTTTTAGAAATTTCATTTAACTACAAATTAGTTACCAAATGACAAAAATGTCATTAATGAAGACAGATCTAATCCAACCTAAAAAAAATTCAAAAAAGCTGATGCCAAGGTTTGGCATCAGCATTGATTTCACAGTTTATTCAAACAAAAAAATTTCAAAAAAACTGATGTCAAAAAGCTGATGCCAAGGCTTGGCATCAGGTGAAAAAAATCCAATAAGACTGATGCAAAGGTTTGGCATCAACATTGATTTCACAGTTTATTCAAACAAACAAAAAAATTAAGAAAGCTGATGCCAAGGCTTGGCGTCAGGTGAACAAAAAAATCAAAAAAACTAATGCCAATGTTTGACATCAGTATTGATTTCACAGTTTATACAAACAAAAAAAAATTCAAAAAAACTGATGTCAAAAAGCTGGTGCCAAGACTTGGCATCAGGTGAAAAAAATCCAATAATCTAGGCATCAGGTTGATGATTCAGGTTGACAAACTCATTCTTTATCTTCTCTGGCCCAGCGAGCAATCCAGCTCCTTCTCCAAATCCCCAAACCCCAGCGACCTTCGCCATCCCCAAATCATCCACAGCACAAAGTCGTCGACCTTGTCCTTTTCCCAATTTCAACTTTGATTTCACGAATTTTTGCTGTTTAGAACGGTTCTCTGAGATGTTTATAGAACTTAAATGTAGGGGAGACTGCTTTATAATACTCTTGGAACGATCAATCATTGATTTCGACCTTAAATTTGAATAAAACGAGTGATTTACATGTGAAAAATCTCCATCTCCATAGTTAAAGTTTGAAGCTTTATGATGGGTCACTGGTACAGCGGGTGCCATGGAGAACAGAGCAGCATTAAATGTGGCGATACGGACTAGTCTGGAAGATTTTGAGCCATTGTTTGGATAAATCGTGGTTGAGGCTGACCCATTTGTGTTTGATCGGCGAATAGGCCACTGGAGTCTTGAATAGAGTCCGCCTGAGATTTCTGTTGAGGATTTTAAGCTTTTTTTTTCTTTTATGTTTGATTCTCAAAGATGGGTTGTTGTTGATTGCATGAGAATGTGTGGAATTAGTGCTTTGTAGTTTTCAACACAAACTGTGTGCCCTCTCCCTCCCCCTCCACTGAATTTAATGAGAGAGGACGATCGTCGTACGACACAAAGGGGCAGTGATGTACTTTCACCCTAAAAATATACCTAAAAGATATGTTTAAAAAATGACTGGATTGATTTAAAAACATGTTTTAAAATATGTACCGGCTTGTAATTTGTTAAAAAAATTTCCTTACAAATCTCCATGTTATGTATACCACCCAACAGGCAAGGCCACTAACGAAATAGTTAAGGGATCGAACTTCTTCCAGATAGGTCTATCAATGGATCGCATTCGGAACGAATCAATCAAATCCATATCCGATTTGTTAAGAAATTATCGAACTTGGATCCGATCGGATTATCTTTCTGATAATTAAAAGCTCAATCCATATCCTAAATTTTTGGATTCAGATTTTATTCGGATTTTATTCGTTCCTTATTAAAATTAATATTGAAGTAATTTTGTTTAATCAAAGGTTGAATAATATTAAAAATTCTTGTTTTTAACTTATACAAACATGAATAACAATGTTAGTAAGATTTTTGAGTGCGCTGAAAAAATTATATTTATTAGAATTAGTAATTATTAATGACTAAAAACTCAACATTGATAATTTTTATATGTTTAATATTAATATATTTTTATATATGATCGGATCGGGTTATTAACGGATCGGAACACCTTAATTCATATATGATTTGTTAAGCTTTTGGATTTTTTGGATTCGAATTAAAATCGGGTAATCGGATTTAAAAACTAAATCTATATCCTAAAAGTAATATCGGATTCGAATCAGATTCGGATCAAAATCTGATCCATTGACAGGCTTATTTCGAGATCTTAACATTATTAATGAGATTGAGGGTTAGCCTAATGGTTAACATGCTCTCTCGACCTGCTATTGTTCGCATGACCGAATCTCATGAAAATTGTAGGGTAATAATTGGAGATAGGCCTTCAAAAAGGAAAAAAAAAAAAACATTATTAGTTTTATGGATTAATTGCGGCCCGGTCCCCTTTTGTGGAATTATAACCGCCCAGGCCTCTTATAATTGTTTTCAATCGCTAAAGTACATTTTTTGGGAGGAGAATGACGAATATACCCTTAATGAAGAAAAATGCGCGTGGAGGACAAAACTCCTGCCCAAATTTAGGTATTGAAATGTAAAAAATTGGACATCGCAATACACAGTTGAAATATATTAAAATTTTGGGCATCGGAATGCAAAAATCTCATCTCGAATTTGAGCAATGGAATGCGAAAATTGGGCATCATAATGCACTTTTAAAATCCGTCAAAATTTTGGGCATTGGAATGCAAAAATCTCATCTCAAATTTGGACATCGAAATACTAAAATTGGGCATCGCAATGTACAATTGAAATATGTCAAAAGTTTGGGCATTAGAATGCAAAAATTGGACATTGAAAAAACTTCTGAAACCCAAACAGTGCTTAAGCAACGTTTTTTTGGCCTTACAACGAAGACTTCACAGGATAACCCGATGAGTCTTGTAGATCTCGTCAAGAGTTTCGATTTGTTATGCGGTGGGTCTCGTGGTTCATTCGGGATCAAAAGTTATGTCATATTTTTTATTTCCACTAGTGCATCAGTTTCAAAACTGACAACTAGCACCCTTAAATTTCGTTTTCAGTGCATTGCGATGCCCAATTTTGGTGGAACTTCAATCCATTATGACGCACGTTTTTTGATTATGATGCTCAATTTTGGTGGTACTTCAGTTATCTATTATGACGCACGGCTTTTGCTTTGCGATGTCCAATTTTAGATGTGAGCTTTTTGCGCACATTTATTGTTATTTAAGGATATCTTTTTCATTTTATCTTCAAAAATATAGTTTAATAGTTAAAAATAAATATGATAAATTTTTTCAGTTATAATTTCACGATATAGACTTGCCCGAATTTCGTCCTAGTTTTATTCTCTCTTCTTATCGTGGGTGAGGCAGACCTTAGCCAGAGTATCTACGCCCGAACAAGCATCTGTTGGCCCACATGTGGAGATGGTGGACGCTCACACACGGTCCGCGAGACACTGCAAACGCCACTCCCTCGGTCTCTCCCTCTAATGATTTGCTGTTCACCCAAGAGAGAGAGAGAGAGAGAGGAAATAATAGAAATTGGCACATAAAATCCACTCAAATGGATTGAGTGTGTGGGCCTTGGGCCAGTATATTAATAAAACATTCCATATGAATTTCTTAAAAAATGTTTTTCATTTTTTTGGAGCTCAATAATCACTTATTGCATTGTTTGGTCTTGTAATGCTACCATGGGATGCAAACTATTGTATAGTATTAAGGGGAGTAGAGGTAATAATTTTTGTCCACACTCAATTGTCCGTTCAGACCGCCCAATAAATAATAGGTATGGATATATTAAAAATTTATAATGGGGACAAATGGGCATGCTCTAAAACTCATTCTTTTGCTCTTCCAATTTTGCTTTGATTTTTGCTCTCTCCAATATTTCCATTCGCTTAAATAATTTTTTTAGAGCTTAGCTTTCTTTCTTCGAAAGCGCAACACTGCAACCTCTCTCTCTCTCTCTCTCTTACACACGTACAAACTGAGAAAACACGCACACGTTTAATAAGGGTGCGTAGTACAAAAAAAATGAGTACTGTGCCAGGCTATACCCGCTGAATATGTGATGCCCTTTTCCAGTTTTCCCTCTACCTAAGTATTTCATTTGCTATCTTTAATTATTCTTTATTAATTTCTTTGTTAATTATACAAAATATATAACAATTATTTTCTCAGTTTTGTTTTATTTTATTTTTAAGCAAAAGTTAATGTCTTCGTAAGGATGCATGTTAATTACGAGTGGATATTGGGTATCATGGTGATATCACATTATTCATGTCACCACCCTTCTGTCACCCCCCCCCCCTCAAAACAAATTAAAAAATAAACTATTTTTCCTCTTTAGTTTGTCTCAAAAAAAATTGGTGGTACAATTTGAAGAAGTTACAAGCAAATTAAGCTACAATCTTACAAAACTTGACTTGTCAAATGCGATGCGGATGGTACTAGTTTCAATTGAATTGTGAGGAACATGAAATTGATGCTATTGAGGAAAGGCTTGCAACTAACGGTTAGATTGTAATTATTTTTCTTAAGCGAAATGATTTTTTTTTATAATTATTATATTTATTTGATAATTTTGTCTTAATGAGTATATGGGCGCACATGCCCATTAATTGTCCGCTCATATATGTCCATGTTATTAAATTGACACTTACTCACCCACTCATTTGAGTCCATTGCACATATAGGCAAGCCCATATCCGCTTGTTTGACACTCACACCTCCACAGAGTAATGCTATATCAATGTGCACTCAAAATGTGTAAAAAAAAAAAAGTATTGGCTTGTCCCGGTTGGTTAAGTAATTTGCGAGTCTTACCATTTAATAATATTCATATATTTTAATTATGATGGAATACATATTATCTTAACATTTATAATAGAGTCAATTAGATGAGACAAATAAGACAATCTTTTAAGAATGAATGAAATATTAAATATTTGAAGGTATAAGAATACTTTAGAAGTGTAAGTGTAAGTGAGACGAACATTCAAATAAGATTTGAATTTGACAAAAATGTAGGGAATTACATTGCAATTTAATCACAGTCTTCTTCATCGTCATCAACGTAGGTTTGTGTTGCAATAGAAGTTTTAATACAAGGTTTTTGTGGCTAGTAAAAATTAAAGAAGATATAATTTAATTTGAATTTCGTAAAATAACCAAAAGATTTGATTTTATTTGTAATTTTATCATTATATTTATATATTATGACGGGGTGATCTGATAATGAAAAAGTAGGTCACGGGTTTAGTCGCGTGAGACATTGCCAGCAAAACAACAGAAAAGATAAAAGGAAGACTAAAAAGCAGTCACGGTCACGGGGGCGTCAGATAAACTAGCGTTCCTGTTCAAATCGTATATACATATTGGCTGCTTCAGCATCAAGCGTCCAAGACATCCATGAGTGACCATGAGGATTGAGGCATAAAACATGTATAGAATTAGAAATAATGAGAGAATGAATAATAAAGAATTAAATTTAAAGGTGGTTAAAGCCATCAGCAATTATATTCATTCCGTTTTAGATAGAGAATCCGCTATACTATTTTGAATATTTTATTTTAAAAATTTAATTTTAAAAATTATGTTATTGTGCACATCGAAAACAATTAAACAGTAACAAGTAGTAATAGTAAAGATCAATAGAGAGATATTCGGGTCAACAGACTATTAAATTTTAGGGAAAATTGTTTATTTTGCCAACGTACTATATGGTAGTGACACAATTAATTGACCACGTACTTTGTATAAGACAAATTTAACGAATGTACTAAAATTTGAAACAAAATGTATGAAATGGACAAACAATTTATACAAAATGTGACAAAATTTGTTAAGTTGCCGTTGAACTTCGTTAACAACTCGCTTACGTGTTTATTCACGCAAACATCCATGTATGTGTCTATATCATCGCTCCTTGACGGCTTACAAACAACCGTTACGTAAATGATGTCATTTGCCTTTAAAATATAGTATATTTGTTAAATTAGTCTTATACAAATTTTAAATTAGCCTTTAAAATATAGTATATTTGTTAAATTAGTCTTATACAAAGTGCATTGTCAATTGTGTCACCCCCAATTAGTACGTTGGTTAAAAAATCAATTTTCCCTAATTTTATTAAGGTCAACCTTATACACGTTTTATAGTTATAACTATATATATGATATAGTACAAAACCCTAAATACACCAAATAAGGAAACTAAAAAACTGACTTGCCACAATGAAGTGCTTCAAACCAACACGACGTGACTGCCTTGACTCATATGCGGTCGCTTCACACAACCACTTTAAATTCTAGAAAACCACCCAAACGACGCAGTCGTTCTAAGCAACCGCTCCAAGTAATGCGGCTTCATCAGATTCTTACGTGGTCCTTGCAAGTGCTTGGAAGATCCTTTTGCCTAGGTAATCAAGTCATACCATCTAACACATATCTATTTTTTTTTTTCCGTCTACAATCTAAATAACATTTCAACATTATCCTTCATATTTTAAATTACGAAAGAACTGTAGTTTGAAATTCAAAATAATAAACTAAAACAGACTGTAAATGTAGTACAAAAAGTTGCTACATTCACTGGTTTAACAGACAAACAAGTGAAACAACTGCGGAAATAAAATAATAAGAAATCAGAGATGAAGACCAAGATATAAGATTGAGGTCTCATCTGGTGCAGCATTTTAAAAACGCAGCATTTTCAAAACGTAATTTTTTTATTGTAAACATGTTTGGAAAAATATTTCAAAATACTATTTTTATAAACAAAATAGTTGTAAACGCAACACATTTTTAAAACGAGACACATTTTTAAAACGATGCGTTTTAAAACGCTGCATTGAAACACTTTTAAAGAGAAAATGTTACGTTTTTTACCAGCGTTTTGGTCAAAACGCTCCACCAAACAAATACTGAGTCTACAACTTGTAGACTAGCCAATATAGCCAAAAACTTTCATTATAGAAAACTATTGCAAAGCTTGCATTAACTAAAACAATTGCTATGTGAAAATCACACAAAAACTCCTTAATGAGTATATCTTGACAATTTAACAAAATACCCCGTAGAAAGCATATAACAAAAATATACCTACAAGTGAAAAGACAATTATAGAAAGCAGCAGTTTAATGTATCAGACAATGTGGCGATTGTATTATGTACTGTAGTACATCTGTCTTCAGCAATTTGTTCTTTAAGCACAATTTCTTTCTGAGTTCTCTCTCAATGCATAACCTTCTTCTGAGCTTGAGACCACCTTATACTATTTTGGAACCTACATAACTTGGCAATAACTAAACATGACAAGATTATACTCCGTAGTTGTTAAATATAAATTATACCATATTTAAATAAACCAATTAACAAAGTCAATATCTTGATTACCAAGACTACTAAGAAAGACAACAACAATCAATTAAATCAATCAATCAAAGTGTGAATTTATCATGAGACAATTACACGGCAATAGCTATTAATCATATGCGATTAATATGCTCTAACATATTAATATATGGATTATGCTAAAATTTTATTGTTATTATGACCAACTCTAATGTTAATTATATATTCCTTAATATTTAGACTTTTCAATTTTAGATTCTTTTGATGGAACGGAGTAATTAGAGTTTTCAAACAAATTATATGTTTTTATTAGTAGCAAAATTTTGTGCTAATTCACTCAACTTCTCTTTTTTTTATGCTTCCTTTGTGTCTCATAAAAGAGAAAAGGGCTTTAGCAATACTTTAAATCCCTTAAAGATAAATAGATAATACACACATAATCGGGTTTGCTATTATGATTAACTAGTTTTATACTCGTGCGTTAAATGTACGAACATATACCTTTTTAATTAAATTTTGTTTAAAAAATTTAAATTAAAATTAAAATATTGAATTGTAACTATTTAAATAAAAATACATCATCGTATCGGTAAATGACAAGATTTGAATTCATTATACACAATATTTATTGTGTTATTTTGTTGGTTTCCTCTCTTTATTACATATCAATATGCTCAGACCGAAAAAATAAAATAAATAAATATATATATATATATATATATATATATATATATATATATATATATATATATATATATATATATATATATATATGCTTAGACCGAAACAAATTATTTCCCTAAAAATTGTAATATGCTTATAGTTGAACCATACTTCAGAAGTGTCTTACATGCGACAATGATTAACCTTAACTTTTGTTAATTGATATTGCATCTGATACTACAAATTGAAGTATCATCTAGAACTTGAAAGACAATCACACATCTGATGGAGACAGTGACATTCTTGGGATAAAAATTGTCTCCAACATTGCGTACACTCAAGAGTTTAGCTTCTACAATGTGATGTTCAACATTTTTATTGGTTAGTTGGTAAAAAAAAATTACAATGAAATATTATTTGATTTTTTAAAATAGAAAAATGATAAGATTTTAGGGATTTAGTATAAAAAACCGAACAAATATGTTAATAAGTTGTCTCTACAATTGTGATGAGGAATTAGATTTGTTAAGTAGTATTTCGATATGAATTATATTTTCATGATCAAGTAAAGTTTTTTTCTTCGTGATTTTCCTGTCATCTAGATATGTTTTTCTGTATTTTTTCGTTTTGTTTTACCGATTTAAAATTTTCAACGATTCAACGCATTTTCAATTAAATGAAGATTATTTCTGGAGTGTAAGGGCTTGTTTGTTATGGCTGGTGGCTTATAATTTATGACTGATAACTTAAGTTGGTGGTTGAATAATTTGTAGCTGATTGCTTGATAGACTGTTTGTTACAGCAGTTGAAAAACTGCTTATGAATTGTTATAATTATTTGATAAAAAAACTTGAAAATTAGTATTCATATTTTTATGTATATTTCATAAAATGATGAAATGAGGATAATCAAATATTTATTAATGAATAGTTGTCTTCATGTTTAAAAAAAACCAAAAAAACTTAAAATTTTGGCTTTTTGGCTTTAGCTTTTCAATGCATAAATAATGTTGTACCTTACTTATTGCCTTTTGGCTTATAAGCTGAAACAAACAATCTAAATATGACTTTTCAAAAGCCAAAAGTTACTTCAAATAAGCTGCAACAAACGAACACGAAGTATAAATTGATGAGCTAAATCAAATCAAATCAAAACATATCAAATGGTTTTATTCAATTAATAAATAACATATTCTAAAGCAGTATTTAATTGATTTAAACACATGTAAGAAACTATTGATAATCAGATTTATGTTTTCAATACATGACCCACCACTTTTATTACATAGAAATGACTTTTTATTTTGGGAAGCAAATTTTGACAGAATTTTGCTATTTTTAAACTATCTATGCTTTATATATATATATATTACAAATGGTCAATTTAATGCTTAAATCGTAAATTCTGTTACAATTGATACAAAATTATAACATTAATCGCTAAATTACTAAAATATGAAATTGATGATCCTAATTGATACAAAATTATAACATTAATTGCTAAATTACTAAAATATGAAATTGATGATCCTAAAATACAAAAATGTGTTCATATTAGAGCATCACCAATGCTAATGTAAATGTGAAATAAATCAAATGTCACCTAGAATTTATATAATTTTTGAAAGAAAAAAAAACTTTTTCAATGCAAATGCAAATGTGGATGAGGGGTGTGAGTATGACGCGTCAACCAAATTTATTCACATTGTGGATAACAGTATCGAATTTTCACATATTACTTGAGGGTATGAACATATCATAGTCAACATTATTCTTTTTAATTTTTTTTCTATTGGCTGTTTCCTTTTATTTTTTCTTTTTTATTTGTTGTCAACTTTCATTTTATTGATGGATGCATGTCACATACGATCAAATCAATATTTACATTAAAAATATTTGTTTCAATTGAATATGAATGAAAAGAGGAAAATTATCATATATGATTAGAGTTATTAACTATCCACAACTACGTAAGATAAAATCAACAGTTGTAATAATGATGATTTTACAGCGTAAAATACAATCAACCTTCAAAATAATCATCGAAAATCCTTCAAAAAATAGAAGTGAAAGTGGGCTTATGCAATTAAACTACTACGATGTCACTTATTCAAACTAGACAAAACCCTCCTCACTTTAAATTCTATTAGCACTTTATTTTCAACTGTGAGACCCCTTTAGTGCTTTATTTCTCTAAAACGAATCCATATCATTTATCTCACTCACTTTCACATCTACGGTCTCATTAAATCTTAATTATACACATATTTTATTATTTTACTTAGTTTTTGTTCGGTGGAACGTTTTAATCAAAATATTGACAAAAAACACAGTGTTTTTCTCTTTAAAAGTATTTCAATGCAGCGTTTTATAAATGTGCAATATTTTAAAAATATGTTGCGTTTACAACTACTCTATTTATGAAAATATTGTTTTAAAATAATTTCACAAACGTGTTTATAAAAAAAAATTGCATTTTGAAAACACGCTGCACCAAACGACCTTAGTCTTCTTTCCATAAGCATACTCGTTTTAACGGGACATAAAATATGATAAGAGTGAGATAAAGTATTTGAAACCCTCTAAAAATGAATGAATTATGTGCCTATTTAAAAGATTTAAGTATGTGAATTATAAAATTAAGTGGTCCATTAAATATCTCCTTTGAAAATATATCATTACTAATCTAAGTTACAAATAGGCCCCATCAATTATGGATCGAGTTTAAATTGCACACCTCAACTATCGCTTGAAGTAATGAAACCCCTCAACTATAATATTTTCTTAAATCACACATTCTATTTAGACAATGACATTTCAATTGATGGAATTATACGATATATTGACACCGTGCTCTTTTATAACTTAGATAACTGGCGGCCCGGATTGATCCCAGTCGCAAAATCCAATGACCATGGGTTAATTACAAATAACCCTCTTACAAATAGCCCCATTAACTATGGGTCGAGATCGAATTGCGCCTCTCAACTACCATTTGAAGTTAGGGGTTTAAGTCTGAACCACCGAATCGATGAATCGAATTGGGCGGCTTGGTTTGGTTTTTAATTCAAACGGTTCAGTTTTGGTTTGAAAAATTAAAAAAACCGAGTAGTTCGGTTCGGTTTGAGATTTTCAATGTCAAACCAAATCGAATCGAACCACCTTTAAAAAAATATATTTTTATATATTATATATACACTAATATTATACATATATAATATTAATTTTTTGATAATTCTATTTCCTAACTTTATTAATTGTTTGTTGTTGCTCTTATTTATTGTTGTTGATGTTTGCTATTGTTGTTTGTTGATGATGTTGTTTGTTTCTTCCACGTTTTCTTTTATGTTTATTTATAACTTGTAATTTGCAAAGAAATTGTGAAGAGAGTAAACACTAAACATTGAAATCCTTGTTGGTTTACTGGTGTTTCTACTTCTTGTTTCTTAGATTGTTTGAAACGTCCGTCTTTAATTAGAAGTGTGAATATGCTATTTTATTTATTTGTATAAGTTGATTAAAAAATTTATTTGAAACCATAAAATCGAACCAAATCGAATTGAATCGAGTGGTTCAGTTTAGTTCGATTCCAGACTTTGCGTGGTTCGGTTTGAGAAATTTTGAAATCAATAGGTGATGGGTGAGAAATCCCTTGAATCCACCAACTACCCCAATGTAATAAACAACCCTAAGGTTGTTCGAGAGTTCTTGCAAAAACAACCCTACAAGTTTATGAAACCCCAGCCCTTATAAGAAAACTTGGTATTTGAGAAACTACCCAAAGAATCTTAGTTTCCTCAAGTTCCAATCGATCACCCAATAACGTGTATGGACTGCCCAATCAAAAGAATCCGTCCACGCAATGAAGACCAACCAAACTATCCAACAACTCTCTAGGTCGAGAGTCCAAGAACTCGTCCAATCTGCCATATAATTGCCTTGGCCGAAATTGTAACACCTCGCTCCTTCGTTAGCTCAGTTGGCGTACCATACTCGCAATTCTTCTTTTGTGGGTTGTATGATTGGTTAGTGAGATTGCCTAGATGCGTATGAGAGATCACATCAAGACCCAAACACTATTAAGAGATGCCCTATAGTTGTTGACTTGCTAAAGTCACAAGTCGTAACTCGACGATAGTCGGAATGCGACGCGATTGAGAGTTTGCTTGCGTATCGTGTTCGTGACCTCGGTTTGGTCCTAGACCTTTAAATGATGATTGCTTTTACATGTTTAGATGTATTAGACTTCAAGTTGGAGGTGTTCCTTAAGTCTATTGATGAGTTGGAAGCTTTGGAGATAACATTCGTCTCTATCGCGTAGTTCGGGGGTTGAGTCGCGTAATCATCTCTTCTTTGGAGTCCTTATTCTCCTAGTTGTTGCTTAACTTCTTAGAAGTATTTGAGCCTATTCATTAGCCTTTGAGACTTGCTTTAAGCCTCCTTTCATTGCTCGTTCGATTGCTAGTTCATTTGTCGTTTCGGTTGCACGTTGTTGCACCTCTTCCCCGTTTCGTTCCGAGTTGTTTTGGGGGTTGTTTGTGAGTGTTCTATGGGAGTTCTAGGCCCACTTTTGAATGGGGTTTGAACCTTGTTTGGTTTGGTTGAGTGTTTGGGGGTCATTTGGGGTTGAATTCTAAGCCCTTTTTGGTCTGGGAGGCTTGCGGCCGCAAGGGGGAAGGACCTTGCCCCCGCAAGGTCATTAGAATTTGTCCAAGGATTGTGCTGAGGTGGATGCGGCCGCATGGCTAGGGGGACCATGCGACCGCATGGTGCCCCGACTCTGCCTTGCCATGTTTTGTGATTTTTGATGTTTTACACATTCCACCCTTACTAAAACCCATCCTAATCCCTCCATGCCTTCCTAATTAGTCCTAAATGAGTCCTAAGATGTTGGGTTGATTTTATTGAGCATCATTAACCTAATCTAAGTTGTGATTAACCCTAAACATTCACTAAGTGTACTAATGCAATGTCTATTCTACCCTCTTTAATTGTGAGTGTTATAACCACAAACCCCCAACCATTTTCAGCCATTTCCTCCTTCATTTCTTTCCCCCAAACCGTGAGTTAGAGAGAGAGAGTCCATGGGATATTTGAAACCCTAGCATTTCTCTCTTCAATCCATGAAGATCCAACCGTCAGATTGCCTTCAAACTTCGGATTCGTGAAGCCCTCGACGAGTAGAACAAGTTCACCGACCGGATTTTCATTCTTTGGAGTTTTCATTCAAGCTAGGTAAGTTACTTTCTTTTGGTTTTGGTTCATTGGCCCTAAGGAAAACAATCTATGTGCTATTTGTGGGCAATGAACACTTGGTATGCCATGTATGCCTATTTTGTGAGTTTTTGGAAGTATGAACTTGCTAATGCCATGAGTAGGATGATTTGAATGATATTGTGTGTTGGGAGTAATGGGTTATCCCTTGTTAAGGTTTTTATGAATTTTAGGTCTTAAGAATCAAACCCGAATTATTGGGGAAATTGTTATTAATTGAAGTGGGTGTAAATGTTGAGATTGATGAAATGTGTAAAGAATGGAACTTAGTATTAAGACTCAACGGAGTCATTATAAGTTCAATAATGTGTTAATGAACTCAGGTTGAAGTCCTACGACATTTGAGTTTCATTTGACTATGATTATGATGAGTTATATGGAATTTTAGGCTTGAGAATCAAGCCCGAACGAATTTTGGGATTTTGTTGTATATTCGAATGGAGTGTTTAATTGTGGGTTTATGAAACACATAAAGAATGAAATGTAGAATTAAGACTCAACGGAGTCGTTGTAAGGTCAATAATATAATAATGAGCTTTGGGTTGAAACCCTACGATGTTCGGGTTTTGGTTGGTTATGTTTGTGCGCACCTGAACATCTCGAATTGTGTCCAATTGTGACACCCATGTTTTGGATACTTATTGGGGATTATTTAGAGCGTGCTCGTTAGAGCGCGGAGCATTAGAGACCAACCTATGAACTCGAATATTTTTAAGAAATTATTATTTGAATGAGTTCTCTTTTAGGGAATTTGGTCGCGTGCACATGAAAGCACTTGTGAGGTTATGACTACGGGGTGGTCTTGATATTCTTGAGAGTGGTTTTGGGGATGCCGATCCCGTGTGTTTTTGTGGAGACTAAATATTGAGTCTTGATTTGTGGCTATTATTCGACCAACATGGTAATCTTTGGTGTAATTTCGAGTAGAGGTCCGGGATAGACCTCATAGTATGATTTGGTAAACCTATATGCTATTTCTGATTTGGTTGCGTCTTGGGGATCTTGAGTATCCCGATACGTGGTTCCTTAGACTAAACTTATAAGTTAGTTGGATTTGTTAAATATGTGCATTGTTAAATTGGTGTGTAGAGCTTTATGACCTACTTGATTTGATGAGTCTGCTCTTGTCAGACTTGGTTCTTGTTTGAGCATGCGAGTAAATATCTACTTGTGCATTGCATATAAGTCCAGCTGCAGGGTCGGTCCTGAACTTTTGGGGGCCCAGGGCGAAAAGAAAAGAAAAGAAAAGGCCCCCTAAAAATATATAAAAATATAATTTTTAGACGAATAATTTTTTTTTTTGACTTTTTATCGTTCATAGTATTGAAAATGTACAACACCTATAAATGTATAAAAAAATAAGCATTAAAATTTTATTGAAAACTACTATTTTGCATTGATTTAAACAATTTATGACAAAAATGATATACCCCATCAATCCTTTTCTTTTTTGACTTCTGGATAGATATTTTCTTGATAACATGTTTGTACTAAAAATTCAAGTTTAAAAAAACACAATCACTAATAAAGTTAAGAATTAAAGAAACATAAGCAATAAAAATGAGTCAAATAGTAACAACAAAAAACGCTTGCTTTTTGCTTGAAATGTAATAATTAAGCTATGAGAGATGGATGAGCGTGAAATTAGCTCGGCAAAAAGAGAGTGGACCTAAAATGAAAAAAATAAAAGGCTTGCTTGAGACTTGAACTCATGACCTATGTATTTGGTTACCCAACAATTTCCACTGAGCCAAGAAGACAATCATACATCTAAGTTATGTGGTATATAATATATTTTTAAAATCTAGCCTACACTTCTTTAAAATTAGGCCCTCTAAAATTTTGGGCCCTGTGCGAAGGCCCATGTTGCACCTGCTCAGGGCCGGCCCTGTCCAGCTGGCACTATTTGGATTGCTTTTATAGGTCAGGGTAGGACGATACATCGCCTATACGAATCGTAAAATTCGTATTCGCTATGGATCGCCGTATCTGGAACCTCACACACCCTCCACTGTTGGCCCCAGTGGGGAAGTTAGCCCATCTCGTAACCAATAGAGCGAATGGATTATGCTAAACTAGACTGAGAAAGGGCTGCCCTTGAGGTGTAGCCGCTCAGTATGTCGATGTAATCACGAGCATCGATGGTACAACCCGGTTATTAATGTGTATTGCAGGAGCAACACAACGACACTATTTGGGTATCTTCTCTATCCCTTATGTGGCTTACTACGAGCACTTATATGAAAAATAATGTGCTATATGGTTTATAAAGTTTATGTTCTTTGATGACTTAATACAAGTTTATTGTTGGTATACTATTAAGATGCCATGATTTTATATATGCTTGTGCGTTATGTCATGCCATGCAATGCTATGCCATACAGTTGCATTTAGTAGTTTACTGGGTCATTATGACTCATTTCGTGTGTTTGTTTTCCTTAGTCTGTGCAGTGAGCTCATTAGTACGCGTTGCGGTTGCGGACTAGTGATTTATAGTAGGTGGTCTTCCCGACGATAGCTTGGTTTTATTATTGTATTTATTCATCTTGTGAGATACGGATGCAAAGTTATGTAAACTTTACTTGGGTAGTTTATGTTAGTATTTTATTATCGTATTATTTTGGAAGCCGACTTGTTTGGTTGGGCTGTTGTATTTATTTAGAAGTTTATTCCGTTGTCTTCGCGAGTAAGGTTTTAGCTCGCATATTCTAGTATTGTTGTTGTTATCTCCGTCAAGTTTAGTCGTGAGATTTTGCTTTAGTTGTCTAGTATTTAATCTCTTATTATTTTAGTTGATTGGTCCCTCCGGCATGTGATAGCCGTTGAGTGGTTGTTTATCGAGTTGGGATCTTGTTGGTTCGTCGGCCTTTGGTTGCCGATGGTTTGTTGCCCGTGCGCAATGTTGCGTCATGTGTGTCGTAGATTTGTCGAGAGATAGTTATCTCTCAGCCTCGCATTCCCTAGTTTAGGAATTAAGACTTGGGTTCCACTTATGATTTGCTTCCGCAGATTTTAGTTTTGTTATTCTGTTTTGCCGTTATGACTTTACATTCATGTTTCGAGCTTGTTGGCTCAACTTTTGACTCGCACCATTATGCTTAGCAGGTGCTTGTCCGTCTTTTAGCTTGTCTTGACGACACGACCTTGAGATTTCGTATTGGAGTCCGGGTCGGGTCTTTACAGAAATTCCAAGGTTCTCCCAAAACAACCACAACCGATTATAAAACAAAAGTAACACAAAACAAGAAAATTACGAAGGATATCATTTGGACTCACCGATTGAGTTTCACTAACTCAACGTAAAGACGTCCATTGTTTAATTCAAACTCGGCTTCACTCACCAAGCTAGAAGAAATCGGTAAGAAGAACAAACTTGTTCTTTAGGTTTTTTCTTTCGAAAACTAAAATTTGTTTTATTCATTTTAATTGTTGCCTTACAAGAAAGTAAATCTCATTCTACTTGAAAAGATAAAAAGACTTCTAATCCATCTAAATAACATAAAAGAAATCCTAAACTAATAAGCAAGTAAATCCTAAACTAAGTAGAAGATTTCTAAAGTCCTAATATAACCCAATCCTTGAGTCTCAAGGATTAGGGAGTCCCTCCAAGCCACACGACTACCCTTCTTTCTTTCTCCTTGCATGTCGTGACATAAAAGACCTTGGACCACCATGCACGCCCCTCATTTTCCACGAGCCCATTCTGACCATGCAAGATTACCTTCTTCCTAACGAACAACCCAATCTTCTTACCCCTTTCACCAAACCTATCCAATCCGTAGCTTCTGTACCAATCCATCCCCTAGCACCAGCCCAATCCCTTGCACCAAATGAGTCCACCCATTATAGGATAGAACCTTGCACCCATGTTCTCTATAGGTTTCCCTAGTCGGCCTTGAGCCCACTTGTCCATCCTTGTCGTGACAAAGCCTTCTTCCAGTCCAATATGGTCTACCTCCCTTAGCCAACCCCTTGGTCTTGTTAATCCAGCCCGCATCCTTGTGTTGAACCCCTTTAGGACTAGGCCAAATACCTATGCCCTTCTTGTGTGTTCCTTTCCAGTCTCAAGTCTATTCAATCCAGCCCATGTGTTCTTCTCCAACCAGCCTCAATATAAGGTCCCATTTAGCCTGGATTGGATTAGAATTACATAGCCCGTTTTTTTCATTGGACTGTTTTCCTTTTCAAGTGCATTGGTCATCGCATACGCACCAATATGGGTGGTTCGGTTTGCGGTTTTGCCCAAACTTAATCGATCGAACACTTACACCCCCACTTGAAACAATGTACCCCCTCAACGATTACATTTTTCTTAAATCACACCTTCTATTTAAGGACTGTCGTTTTAATTGACAGAATTATAAGATATATTGACACGGTGTCATAGGCACATGCACAATTGACTTTAGCTAATTGGTAGCCCAGATTCATCCCGACAGCAAGATCCAACAGTTATGGGTCGATTACAAAAATCCCTGATTAATCTCAGCCGCAAGATCCAACGACCATAGGTCAATTGTAAATAACCTTCTTACAAGTAGCACCCCTCAATATGGATCAAGTTCGAATTGTGCCCCTCAACTACCGCTTGAAAGAGCTCGATCGATTAACTTTAGCTATTTGGCGACCCAAATTGATCAGGCGGCAAGATCCAACTGTGAGTTCCCCGTTTCACACCCTCTCCCGCTACTGAAAAGCCGGTGGTTTCATAACTTAAAGCGCGTGAAATACGTCTAACCTCATATATGGACTCAAAAATATTAATAGACTCGTCATCTTTATTTTATGGTTAAACAGAGAAAAACCAAAAATACCAGAAAATGTATGTTCGGGGGCTAAGTTACGAGTTATGAAGGGGTTAAACACCCAACTCGCCCTTTCAGTCTCAAAATGAGTTTATCAATATGCTTGTTTTATTTTATACACTTTGGTTCAGAAAAATACATTTATATATAACAAAAGGGAAATAAAGAAAAGTTACATTACATTTACTAAAGAAGGGAAAGAAAAATTACAACTGAAATAATACAAGTAGAGAATAATTACAACAGTTTTATAAGCTACTTTAAGGGTAAAAATATTTATACTAACAACAAACTTTATTTACATTATATGTATAAGTATGAAAGAAACTTATTAAATAATAAGAAACATAATTATTTTACATTAAAGGAACAGAATGAAAAAGAAACTATTTCTACAACATATATATATATATATATATATATATATATATATATATATATATAATGACAAGGGTATATATATATATATATATAATGACAAGGGTAGATTTCTCCCTCCAAAATCTTACTTTTGAATTATTGACTTTTGAGTTACCATTTCACTCTTTCTCTCTGCTATCTTCTCCGCTTGTATTTCTCTTTCTCTCTCCCGCCTCCTCCCTATTTTCTCTCTCATCACCACCATCTCATCTCTTTTAATTATGTTTAAACATTTTTCTCTCTTTAAATATAAAAAAATAGTAACTAAAACAAAAATAATAGTACCGGAGTCAAGAAAACAAAAATATAAGAGGTTAGTAACATAAAAATAATTTATGGAACAAGCCGCTATAAAAATAAAAGCTATAGAATGAACAAAACGAAAATAATTTAATGTGGCGGTTAGTAAAATAAAATAATTTACGGAACAAAAGTTTAAAATAAATTCTTAAAAATATATATATAAAATAAAATTATTTTAGTAAAATAAAAATATTTGATAAAACAAAATAATAATTACAAAATTAATAAAAAAATAATTTAAACTGAGGTTACTGAAAGTCTGAAACAGTAATAAAAATAATTCACAGACAAAATTTTAAAAGATGCAGGATGAGGAGTATAATGTTTGGGGTAATTTGTCAAGTCTAATTACACGTTTGTCCTCTTGATGAATTGTTTGTTTATTAATAAGACACATCAAAGACCAAGACATCTGACAAGATGAACAAGGTGCCAAAGTTACAACTTCACAGGCTTTTTGGGAAGAACACAATTTTTAGGCCTTCCTAGATATATATTCCCCCTTCTACACTACACAACACAAGTACACAACCCAACACAACACCAAAGTACCCCTACTTAAAATACCCAACCCCAACCCTACTCCTTAGTCCTTTCCCCATCTTGTGTCATTCTCTATCTCTCTCTCATACAAGTGGGTATTTAATTATATTAAATGGGTAAGGCCCACCTAGTAACTATCTCTTTTCAATAGCTCAATTTGTAGTAGGTTTCGGTCACCAACCTACTTACTACACCTATAGAAGCTTTGTCATAGTAACTTTTTTGACCTAACTCCGCAAGTCCATTGTACTTGTTATTGGTACTCAAAATTAAAATTTGATACGGATTATTATTATTTATAGGTATTAAATGATCATCTGTATCAAAATGAAAGGTATTAAAATTAAATAAGGTACTAAGGAAGCTATCAAATTTGATACCTTCCCTAGTACCACACCTAATTTTGATATTTTTTACTTTAACCATTAGATAACCTAATATTTTTACATAGGTATCAAAATTTGGTTTTGATCCCTATCATTGAACTTGCCCACCACACTTTTCTTCTTATTTAGGCAGGAAAATAAGATGATATTTTAAACTTTTTATTATGTGAATTTTAAAATAAATGAGAAGTACTTCCGTATTCATTGTTTTGTTTTTGTACGTTTGAAAATAAATATGTAATCCTTTTCTTTTTAATTTTTTTTACTATATAAATAGTCTATAATACACTTTTTAAATTTGAGATAAACATAATAAATAGGTGTCATTGATTTAAGTTTTAACACCTCTAAAACGTCACTTGTGGGTATCAAAGAAAAATATAGCATACTCCTTTTTTTTCTATTCAAAAAATTTATGTTTGTAAAGTCTAATTATTTAAAGATATATAATTAATATTAAAGTTGTTCATAATTATTAAAATACTTAGATAATTAATATATTAATATCAAATATGGAGGGTAGATGTTGAAATATTATGAAAATTATAGATATTATTTTTGAAAATGAACTTTTAAATTAAAACATCTCAAAATAGTATAGTTGATTAAATACAATATATTAATATTAAATACAAATATACTATTGGGAGTAATTAATTAAATACAATATTATATATATAATTATAAAGTAAATATGAGAAACTTATTTTGAAAAAGAGAGGAAAAAAATATTTTGTAACTTAATAATAATAATAAAAAGAATAAACAAAATGGGAAGGAAACAAGATAGGGGAAATTAATATTTCCTCAGCTCTAGATAAAGAGTTTACTATTTATTTTTGAGATGTTTCGTTTAAAAAGTTTACTTTTAAAAATTAAGACATAAAAGTATCATTTTATTACTAATGGATTACTAAAAGATTATTTTTCTTAAAAAAATGACTTTTAAACGTAAACTTTTTACCCATAACCTAAAAAAAAGACTTTATAGAGTTAAAACAATGAAATTAAGCCACCATGAAGTGATTAACCGAAAATTCAATTTATTATAAATACTTAACAAATAATTACATATACATACGGGTGACAATTTGACATAGCCGTATACATACAGATGACAATGTGACATAGCCTTTATTATTTCAATATTGTTAGGATTATGAACGGAGTTACGGTTATCATTATGTTGACAACAAATATTTAAAGTGATATATGCACCTCATAAGTCATATGCACTTTGCATGTAACCCTCATAAGTCATATGCACTTTGCATGTAACGCAAAATCAGTAGAAATGTAACATGGGTACGTGAGTAGATCCAAATCCAGCCCCATATAGATGTATCATGTCTGTAGGCAACTATGCATCAATACTCACGGTGGTAAGGTCAATAAATCAATAAAATTAATCAAAAGGGCAAGGTTTGTAAATAAATAACCCCCCTCCCCTCCCGATCGTTTAGTGCCGATGGTCATATTCTTGATCTTGAAAAGGGTACTTTAACAAATAATTTTTATACATATTTATATATATATATATATATATATATATATATATATATATATATATATATATATATATATATATATATATAAGAGGGGAGTCAAATATGGAAAGTTTTCATCAAAATGGACTTTCTAGATTTGGAAATAACTTTGCTTTTAATACCTACTCTCTCTACTCCAAAATATATGATGTTTGAGGTTTTTTGAAACATATTATAAAGACTAAATTGCATTTATCCAAACATTAAAAATATATGATGTTTGAGGTTTTTTGAAACATATTGTAAAGACTAAATTGCATTTATCAAAACATTAATGATGTGTCTTGATATTTTGTCCAAATAGCCAAATACGAAGTTAAGAAATCGATACATATGAGTAGAATTAGAAAAAAAATGGAAAAAAAAGTTCCTTAAAAATTATAAAGTATCATATATTTTGGAACAAAATAACTCTTCCAAAACGTCATATATTTTGGAACGAAGGGAATATCTTATTTTTTGGAAATTGAAAATCAAAAATGTTAATTAATGTGGTTGACTAGATAAGTTAATCTATAAACCTTTTGAATTATTCCTTAAAAGTGGGATACTAACTTTTGAGCTATTGATATTCATTTTCAGTCAATTGGATACAATATATATCCACACAAATCGATTGACAATATGGACATTTGGGTGATCAACAATAACAAGACAAAAATTCTTAATTATATCTAACACATTAGACATTCTGCTTCTATACATAAATATAAACACATTAAATAGCCAAGTATACATGTGAATATTCAATTTATAGTCATCCTAATTAGTGTTTGCATTTTTCCTCTGACATAAGATTCTGGAAGCATGCAGCGTTAGTTCGATACTTGATGGAAGCAGTTTGCTTTCTTCTGAGGTTGGACCTTGTATGTATTATTAGTTGACATGTTCTCAAACCCTGTATCATTTCAGGCACATCCCGCGATTTTCCTGGTAGTAGTAATGAGGGACCGGAACTACTACCCCAAGATTCAACCTGGTTTAAAAAAATGACTATATGAAGGTGGCATAAAAGTCATGTAATAATTTTCATGAAGTATTCATTATATTATGTGTTAGTATACTTGAAATGAAGGAAGAAGATCTAAGGATGTAAAGTTCATAATTCACAATAACATTCGAGTTGGCATAGATAATGACATATTTGTTTGTAGACCAATAATATGAAAATCAATAAATCAATTTGATGATGCAAAAATCAGTCTTGAGCCGTCCGATTTGATGAATGAGATATTTGGGCTTGATTGTATGGATTGGATTTCTTCACAACCTGCTAAGAAGGCGAAAACACCTTAATTGGAATGTAAGGCTTGGCCTCGCGAAACCACTCCGGCGTGAGAGTAAGTATCGCGTTTAATCAAAATGTAATTTGACAAGGTTTTAGGCTATAAATAGTGTGTACCTTATTTAGGGTTTATGAATGGATATTTTTAGGCCGCCAATATTATAGAATCTGTATAGGATTCACTTCCATGGTCACCTAGTAAATTTAAGAGGAAACTCCTAAATTATAGGTATAATAAACAGCTGGCCGCGTAAAGATTGGATCAGATGTGGTAAGGGCTCTCTTCGAATAAAGGAAAACTTTGACCTGTCTTGGAGAGTAAATCTATGAGGCTTCCTGCTCGATGCTTACTCGGGCGAGAATGACTCTGCCCCTCTGCATGGGGTAAGTCTGATAATGATAAGTGTGATTCCTAGGTATGGCCCCCTGGTCGGGTAAGTAAGATCTTACAAGATATACTAATTATCTTTGTTCGGATACCTTGTTAGATTCTACTCGCTAGACTTGTGGGTCCCATGCTAACGAGCTCGTGACTGACACGTAGTGATAGCTCGTGCTTTGTCCGTGATCGAGTTTGGGCCTGGCACATCACAACTATCATTTCTTATAAGCGATGAACATTAGTTCATCAAATAGTGGTTTTTTTTCTTTTTGTTGTTTGTAAATTTATATTCATATTCTCTTGATCTCTGTATCCACGTATTTGCCTTAGTTATTTGTAAATTTAAGTGAAAATGTTACGTAAAAATTATCTCATCTAAATCTATAGTAAAATGTCAAATCTTTGCTAAAAGGCATGAGTGTAAATGAATTGTCCATCTACCATGTGAAAATACTTATCAACCCAACAAAATGAACCCTAAACCCTTTCATTAAACCCTCAACAGTTAAAATACAAGCACAAACAAAACTTCAAATCGTTGATTTATACATCCACGACTTAAGCCCCCCTTTAATTAAATATTATTTTTATAGTAGTTATCGTGTCCATATATTTCATAATATTTCATTACTAATTTAAAAAGTATATAAACGATATATTAAATTAATTTATAAACCATAAATCAAAATAATGTGAAAAATACAAATGTATTTCAAATACGTAAAAAGGTTAACTAATATTTTTTTTGTTATTTTTCATCATTAGTAAATCAACAAACATTGAGTTACTAAAAAATAAGTATTCAATCCAATTTATAAACGATATATTAAATTAATGTATAAAAGCACAATAAATAAGTTAGCCAGTTTCATGAATCAAAATGCATCTAGGAGGTTCTATTTAAAATAATCGTTTCCCCAATAATGGTAAGCCATTAAACTTCAATAAAAGTTAAGAAATTATACCACTAAACAATCACTTAAATTTGACAAAGTACACACATTATTATCAATATCGTCTAAATTCATCAATAACTGATAAACAAACACACAACACACACACAATCATTATTCTTTGAGACAAAACTTCATAGACAATAAGAACAACAAAATAGATAAATTATATCAGTAACGCAACTTTGATATATTGTAATATACTTAACAATCTTTAAGCGTCAAGAAAAGCTAAGAAATTAAACTACTAAACAATTACGTAAATACGACAAACTACACACCTAATTACTAACATCGTCTAAATTAATCATCGTTGATAAATACTCACATGCACCTCCATTACTCATTGAAACAAAACTTCATACACATTTTGATTTGATTTGACATAATTATAATTTGTTAATAATCTATATGCATGTAAAGGTATGCTATTTACTGATGCAGTTTTCAATCTAGAAACATCTTGTTTGTGAGTTTTTTTTAATGATCATAGATACTAATTGCAACAAAATAAATAATTCAGATGATGATAGATCTCCGGTAAAATTACAGATCTTATAAATACAGATAAGCCATCAAGAAATAAGATCTAAAAATTACAAATATATATTTTAAAATGTATTTTCTTAAATACAGATCTATAATTTAAAATTACTAACCTAAAAATCACAGATCTAAAATGATCTATATTTGTTTTAAAACAAATCTAAAAATTACAAATATGTATTTTAAAATTACAAATTCGATGTATTTTATTAAAAAAATTAACAAACTTCATAGGCAAACATATTTGTATTTTAAATTAATAAATACGTCTAAAAATTACAATTATGTAATTTTAAAGTTACAGATCTAATAATTTTGTAGCTAAAATCCATATATATTTAAAATAAATCAAAAAATTATAGATTTGTATTTTAAATTAAAGATGTGAGAAATAAAAAAATATATATTAAGATATATATTTTAATTTCAAATGTGATAGTAGTTATAATAGTTGTACATGTTAACGATAAAATGTTGTATATAAAGAAATATTCCAAAATTTATAATAACTTTTTCAAATTTATGTGATTTTTTATCTTTAATTTTATTGTTTATTAATATTTGTTTATTTGTCCATATAAAAAAATTAATTGTATATTATTCAACTTTAACTGAATATATAATTTTATACTCGTGTACAAATTGTGCAACGTACGGGGGCATTACTAGTTGACTACTAACATAAACATCATACTCTTTTCTTTGATTTCGCTCAAAAAGTTTGACAATTAAAAAATCAATAATTAAAGGATATAATGTTAGTTCTCATGCGATGCATGAACTTAATTTTTCTTTTTTGCAAAAGTTATTTATAATAAAAGGAACTCGTCATAAGCAATCGAAATACTTTGAACAAAGCTAAAATAAGATAATTATTAAATATGGCACGTGAATACAAGTCAAAATTACTTATAACAATTAAAAAAATTAAATTAACATAAAACTGTCATGAAGATAGTTGAAGGAAAAATATTAGTAGCGGATAGGCCTGACAATTGTAACTCATTATCCATTAACCCACTCAATCCAACCCACTAATTACCCAACCCAACCCATTAATATTTTTGGGTTGAAGCAGGTAACCCGTTTCGACCCAATAATACTAACGGGTTGTGTTGAGTCGGGTTAAAGTGGGTCGGACCCATTACCCATTTTGACCCATGCCTATTTATGCTATAAATTTATGTTTTTTAGGGAAATTTTTTGGGTTGCGACGGGTCGACCCGCTTTAACTCGTTATTTATTTCAATCCGACTCATTCTGACCCAACCCATTTAACATTTGGGTTCTAATGAGTTTCGACTTGTTTCAACCCATTACCCATTTTTACCCAACCCAACCCACTCAATTGCCAGGTTTAGTAGCGGATGTTGTTTTAATAATAGTTAAAACTATCATTATAATTTGTGTAGAAAAGTGAACTTAAAAGATTTACATATAAAGGGATCAGACGATAATAAAATTAACATAAAACTGTCAAGTGGACAATAGTGGATTTTGTTTTAGTAATGGCTAATAAACATTACATTTGTTTTAGGCAAAGAGTCGTCAATTATGTTTCACTTTAAAGTTTATTTTCAAAGTTATGTTTATAATTTTCATAACGTTTCACGGTTTCATTTTACCCTTCACTTCGATTATAAACATATTGGTTGTGCTTAAATAATTTGTAATCATGATCAACTTAAATAATATTAATATATTCTTAATTAATAAACTTTCAAATATGTGTTATTTGGGTGGTACGGAAGGAGTGTTGTTAGTTGTATTAAAGTTGATCATAATTATAATTGTAGCCAAGATACAATGCTTATACTCCCTCCGTCCTTAAATTATCGTCCTCCTTTCCTTTTTCGTCCGTCCCAAAATAATTGTCCAGTTTGAAATTTATTACCTTTTTAGAACATCACTTTTACCACGTTACCCTTACTTTTTCACTCTACTTTAATTATGTGCCACATACACTTGGGTTTTAAAGGAAACTACACATTAAACCAATATAAATAATCAAGTCAATTATTTTTTCTTAAACTGTGCACCAGGTCAATTAGGACGATTATTTAGGGACGGGGGGAATAATATTTATAGAGAGTTAAGTTAAAAAGTTTATAGAGATCGTAGACATACTTTTTGAAAATATACTCTTCAAATGAGGTATCACAAATAAGAATAAGTGTTTTTTTGTAACTCAGAAAGGTATTTATATTAACCAATACTAATCATTAATAAATATACGAGTAAAATTTACATCCACCACGGTGCAGAATCCTTTTTGATATAAATGACATTTAAAGCATAATACGTGTCAATCACAATTTTTATCTTAATTTTTAAAATTTTTGGTTGACATTGTCTCGCAAGCTAAAAACCGTTTGTATACCCGAAGACAAGCTGGATAATTGAACGATCTTCTCTCTTACAAGATACTGCTACTAGGAGCAAGTGAGAGAAAGAGAGGGGGTAATTAATTTTGGGCAAAAATTTAGGTAAAATGATTTTATTGTAATTTTTTGTAAGATAAATCATTTTTATCCGATCCATTGTGTGTTAATAGATTGAGTTGTGAGAAAATGAGGTTCCGTGTTACGATTAAGATCCTTACAAGAGACTTATTCTTAATTTTGGTGTAACTTGGTTTGTTTTTCAGAATATTTACTAGATTTTAACATATATTTTCATACTACGAGACAGTAATAAATACAACAAAATAAAATAAAATTGAGTCGGTTAGGTTTTTAAACCATTTGCACAGTTTTTATCCATTTACATCAGCTTCTACGTGGAAAAAAAAAACAAAAAAAACCTCATCTCGACAAACATTTCTTCATAATAATTAATCTATTTTATAGCTTTTCAATGAGTCTCACCGTCACATAATTATTAATTATCTTACTCCATGAACCAGTCGTCCCTACCAATCTCTCTCACATCGTGACGATCCGAATCATACTTCCAAAAACCGCTATAGATCTGAAATGGAGATGCACCTAGTGACTAGTGTATCATGGGAGGACTGAGGACAGGACATAAGGAGCAGAAGGAGGTGATTAAAAGCCATAAAGAGGGGTTGGTTGAGATTACAAAAGCAACAAGTAAACAACTGGCTGTTGCCAACTGACCTGTGACACATCACACATGATTTGCCCATGGGATAAAAAAAAAGAAAAAGAAAAAAGCTATCTCTAGAAACAAGACTAAAAAGTAAAAAGCTTGGGTTGGGTAGTAATGTAATTATACCCTTGAAAGGAAAAACACAGTAATGTCGTAATGTCACCAGCTCCAACACAACACACTACATTGGTTCATGAACCCCTCCATTTTCCTCCCTCCCCAAAGATTTCCCCCAAGGTAAAAAGGGTTATATTTTCAAGAGATCAAGAAAATCCCAAAATCCATTCCAGCCCCCCAAAATCTCTCTCTCTCTCTCACACACATCATCTTCTCCATCCATGACCTGGGTTGACTGTGATTGAGTGAACCCGACAAAGATTTGTAGCCATTTCCCATCCTCTCCCTTGGCTCCTTTCTCCACAACCCACAATTGGGCATTTTCTCACCCCCTTGAAACTTTCCCAGAAAATGTGGGAAAGTGTAAGAAAAGTAATCAAATCTAAGAGAAATCTAGAAAGCATACCCATTGATCAATTTCCACCCCTACCCACAACTCTTTCTTGCTGATTCCATCTTCTAGCTACAACATTGCAAAAATGAGGAAACATGGATGGCAACTTCCTTACCACCCTCTCCAGGTTTCTCTCTCTCACACGCACACATTCACCTTCTCTCTCCAACTTTTTCTAATTTCTGCGTATTTATGATTTTGTGCAGGTTGTGGCTGTTGCTGTGTTTCTAGCATTGGGTTTTGCTTTCTACGTTTTCTTTGCCCCTTTTGTTGGGAAACAAATCTATCAGTACATTGTGATGGGGATCTACACTCCTCTTGTAAGCCATTTTTTTACTCTTTTTATTGTCAATCTTTCAACTAATTTCCTTTTGGAGAAAATATCTAGGATCTGTGCTACAATTTCTTACACAATAATTGTGATTCCTTTCATGGACCGGAATGACAATTGTTGCCAACCACTTAAGAACTGGGCTTGTTGGATTCTAGTTCTAATTCTAGTTTTAATCTTTATCACTACTTTACTACTGATTATTTCAAATATGTTTCATTTAATTAGTAGTAATTATTTAGAGATCATTTCATGTTTATCAAGAACTCGCCTCTTTAGCTGGCCAATAGTTGCTTGTCCTCTAGCTCTCTGTTTGGTTGCGTAGCGGCCACTAGTCTCACTCTCCATTAAGTGTCAATTCACCTCTAAGCCTTCCGCTGTTTGGAAATTGGAATTAGTGACTGTAGTGAGTTATGCTAAAATTTAACTCCAAGGGTGGGAGTGATGGCAGGAGCACTCAAGGCAAAAACATTGAGGTTTTCCTTGGTTCTAATCCTCGTACCAAGGGGCCATACTATCCGGAAAAAATATAAAAAATAAGAGTTTTACCTTTATGTTTCGGGGGCAACTATTAGTGTGCTAATCAGCTCAATCAGTTCCCATTGTGTCCTCGGTTTTCAAAATTATTTGCAATTATATCATAAGGCTTTGTTTAATATAATCCCCAGAAGTTTCACTTATGGCAATCCTGGAATAATCCCCGTTTGGCCCTTCTTGTTGAAGTGTATCTGATATATTATTAAGTATTCTTCAGTATATTAGTTATTGTTATAACAATTTGAGTATTGACCATGAATTTCTCTTGGTTAGCTTGTTTGAGATATGCTTGACTCGAATTATGTTTGTCAAGTCTTCTCCAACCACGACAGTTGTTATTATGCAAAATTTGCAATGACAATGGAGTTGTTCAAATAAGATACTTGAGTAGTACGTTTAAGAAGCATGGAGCATGGAGCTCAGTGACTGTAATTGTTAGCTATACAAATGAACGAAATCATGAATTTCTCTTGGTTAGCTTGTTTGAGATATGCTTGACTCGAATTATGTTTGTCAAGTCTTCTCCAACCACGACAGTTGTTATTATGCAAAATTTGCAATGACAATGGAGTTGTTCAAATAAGATACTTGAGTAGTACGTTTAAGAACAGCATGGAGCTCTGACTGTAATTGTGTCTATACAAATGAACGAAATCATCACAACCCATTTTGGGGTGTGCCCAAAAAAAAATCTCCACTTTGTAAGAATTTGATTCACATAAAAATCAATTATACATCAAAATATTTACAACTGATGCGCCATGATAGAAGAGATAGCTATTTACAAACATTGAGATATCACACACTAAGAGAAACTTGACTAGAATTTTGGTAGACGAGGACACTGGCTATGTCATAGTAAATCACTGATGAGCCGGTACTGGGCACTTCTCTTAACGGAAAAGTCAGGTGTTCAAACCTTACTAGACCTTGCTAGAGGTACTGTTTCTCAGAGGTACCATTGTTCTAGTCGCATGGCACTGCTGCTCAAGCCTCACGCATGGCAATGTTGCTCAAACCTCACGCATGGGAATGTTGCTCAAGCCTCACGCATGGCAATGTTGTTCTAGCCGCATGACACTGTTGTTCTAGCCTAATGACACTATCTATAAACTTTGTAGCCTTTCAAGACATTAATAATAATAATCGATTCCAAGGGGTGGGAGAGATAGACAAGTGCACTCAGGCCTTTGCCTGAGGTCCTTCATTCCATTTCACATACCAATAAAGGGTCACACTTGCCTATCAAACAATAATAATAATAATAATAAGAATAATAATAATAATAAGGATTGGGGTAAAGTCAATGTCCCCTCCAATCTTTTTTAAAAAAAAAGAGGTCTTAAAAAAATGTCATAGTAAATCAGTTTCCTTATTAAGTCTTAACTCTCTGAACTAGAATTGCAGAACTTTATGTTAAGAAAACTCACTTGGATGTCATACAAATCAAACTGGAATGAAAAAAATAATAGTTTCCCTGGTATTTTTTAGTCATTGCCAATGTTTCCCCAAATTTCTCAGTACTTTTATAGACCTCCCACGAGTATTGATCTTATTATTGCTTTTTCTTGCCAGATTATATGTGCGTTTGGTTTGTATATATGGTGTGCGGGAGCTGATCCTGCAGATCCTGGAGTTTTCAAGTCCAAAAAGTATCTGAAAATTCCAGAAAAAAAGATGAATGCCCTCCTCAAGGAATCTAAGTTAGGCGGGGAGTCAACTTCGTCAATACAGGATGCGAATGCGGCAACCATTGGTGGGAAACCTTGCAGTAAGAGCATGAAGGATTCGTATGCCACAACAGAAGACCATACAACTGAAATTGAAGAGAAGGATGCATCTTCTGCGCGGTCATCTTGTTGTATGGCTGTCTTGGCTTTTATTTCTTGTGCTTTCATGTGCAACTGCTCGATTCCAAGTGAAGTATCTTCTGACACAAGCGAAGATGGCATGTTCTACTGTAGTCTGTGTGAAGTTGAGGTGTGTAGATATTCTCTCACCTAGCGTAAAATACTCTAGAAGTATGAGCAAGTGTTTGTTGCTTCGGTTCTTTCAAAATGTCTAGTAAATTGAGTAGTCAGACTAACAAAAGAAATAAATAAAAGAAATTGAGTCCACATCAAGTATAGGTGTTGTAAAAATGTTTTCTAGCCCGTTAAGATCCATTATCTTAGGATCAGTTTCTTTCATAAGAAATGACTCGCCGGAAATGATTGTGAGAAGTTCTTTTTCATGTAATATTACTTCATTTCGTATGTTGGGTTAATGGAACTACCTTGGGTCAGTCATTTGTTGAAACAATAGTAATAGAATGTTTTTCAATAGAGGAAAGAGAAGACGGAATTGAGAGAAAGGATCTTCATTCTCCTTGAATGGACTTATGGAGCTCACATCTGTAATTCATCTTCCTCATAAAATTGGTGATTTTTCTACTACTTGTAGACAGTTGATTCATTTTCCTCAGTCGGCCAAACATAGGAAACTATGGAAAATATTTTCAAAAAATCATTTCTCATAAAACAAACAGAGCATAAAAGTTTATTGAAGCATATTCCAAACACTTCTCATGAATTCTGTGTAAATTGGAATCACAAAACCAGTTTTATAATATGAAGTTATGAACTGGACAAGACACGTGCTCGTTGTTATTTTTAATAAGGACACGTGCTCGTTGTTATTAGGTTAGTTTCTTTCCTTTTGCATGGCTTTCACACCATCAAATGGTATATTCAATGTTCTTCATGATTCCTTGCAGGTTTTCAAGTACAGCAAGCATTGTAGAGTCTGTGACAAATGTGTTGATCGATTTGATCATCATTGCAGGGTATTTGAGGATCTAGATTTGGTGAATACTTCCCTAGTTCTTTTCAACAAGACATCTAACTCCTCTCTACATTTTGGTTTTGTAGTGGCTCAATAACTGTGTAGGCAGGAGGAACTACAGAAAATTCTTTACCCTCATGGTTTCGGCTCTTCTCCTGGTAAGCACAAGCCTCTGTTCTTCGATGTTAATCAATCAAGAGGACAACCGGGTTTAACAGTATGATGTATCAGAGCCTGAAGATCATCTTAGAGAGTAACTGTTACTTTCAAGTTATGCTTCATTTAATTAACTATTGACAGGTCTATAAATGGTTTGTCCACCTTGGACTTGAGATTGCAGCTTATACTTCAGTGGTCAACTGGAATCGTAGTCTTAATCTGCTGTTTCCTTGAGCACAAGCGATTCACTGTAGACATCAGCACCAAATTAGGGAGCAGTTTCTCTATAGTTCCCTATGTTATTGTTGTGGTGAGTGCTTTATTTCTTTCCCTATTAAACCCGGTTTTGTTTTGCAGTTGATTGCCTGTGATGATCAAGTGTAATAAAAGTTTCTTCCTAGCTTTTGTTGACGCAACAAATGGCAATCAAAAAAGATTTTATTTGATTCTATTTCTGACTGACAAAATGCAAGTCTATATGTGACAGGCAGTGTGCACTATTTTGGCAATGATTGCAACCCTGCCACTTGTTCAACTGTTCTTCTTTCACATTCTTCTCATAAAGAAGGTTGGCCTGGAAACTTTGTTTATATTTTTGGGTTACAGGGATTCAGCACATATGACTATTGAAGAAACTCTATGTTAATATTTTCGAGATACAGGGAATCAGCACATACGACTACATCATAGCGTTGAGGGAGCAAGAGCAACAAGCAATGGGAGGGCAGCAAAGTCCTCAGATGTCACAAGCTAGCTCCCTCACTGGGTTAAGTAGTGCTAGTTCCTTTAATACTTTCCGCCAAGGAGCCTGGTGTACACCCCCACGCCTGTTTCTCGAAGATCAGGTATCATTCATTCATTCAATCTTTCTCTATGTTCTTGGCTTTAGTTTACATATTGCTCTAAGCACGTGTTGGCACAGTTTGATGTTGTTCCTCCGGACACTGGATCCATAAGCTCGCTTGGGAAAAAGACTGTGGAAGATCCCGTAAAGAAAAAGAACCCTGCAGCCGTAAAGATCAGTCCATGGACATTAGCTCGATTAAATGCAGAGGAGGTCTCCAAAGCTGCTGCAGAGGCAAGAAAGAAGTCCAAAATCCTGCAGCCTGTGGCCAGAAGGGAAGGCCACACCCAGGCCCAAACCACTTTCGGGCTTGAACGGGACAGCAGCTTTGGCAGCAGTGAGCGCCGTATGTTCTCCAGGCCCGACAGTAGTAATCGAAGACGAGGTAGCAAGCGGGTCAGGCTTCCTGCAGACCTACCCTTGGAACACTTAACAAAAGGTCCTGACAATAATGGAAATGACATAATCATCCCTGAGATAACAACTAGTTTCGCACCTCTTCAGCTCGAAGCTCGGAGCGCTTTCAGAACGAGCCGGGCTATCTCCACCTCAACTGGGATTGTTGATTCGTCTCCTGACAGCAGCTTAGATTCCCCTGATCTTCACCCATTTGGGGTTTCCTCATCAGGAGTCGAAGAATCGAGAAGGCTGACAGGTTTACCAGCAAATGTTATACCTGAACAGCAGGGGATCCCGTTGTCAAGGTCAACTAGTGATGGGTATGAACCATCTGGTGGGGAAGATAGTGACCGTGTTCCTTCCAGGATAGTGCAGCGGTCAGTAAACTGGAGTAACCATCTCTTTGGCTCGGGTCAGGATGAGATGGTTGCTAGATTGAAAGCCTCCGCTTCATCTAGCCATGCAAACAATAGAAGAATTTGATCATGTTAAAGGAATTTCACGTCCATTTTGTTTCACAGGTGGTACAAATGTTGAAATTTTCTCATTTGTTAGCTAAGGTTGTTCGAGGATCAACTTACTGACTGGTTGGCTAACCTGAAATTATGTTGATTGAAGATGGGTTAAGGCTGAAATTTTTTTGGCAGAGGAAGACATGACAAGAAGGCGAGGTTACTTCTGCTGCGTCTCCCCTAAACTGTTACATTGAGTTCTGTAAAGGTTTATTCAAAAAAATGGGGCCAATGTTGTCTTGTAAAATTCCTTTTCATGATGATCTGTGTTTATGGCATTAATGTGCTATTTAAGGATATTGGAAATGTCTTTAGAAGCGAAGGTGAGACCGACTCTCTTGCAGATTTGGGTCCAATTTTTGTGAATATTCTTTGAACTACGTGCAATGGCAAAATTATTTTAATTGATTCATTACCGCCAGATGAATATTGAGTTATTGATCCTCTCTTTGTGAATATTCTGTGTACTGTCACGGCTGTTAAGGAAATGATAACAACAAAAATTAATGAAACAGATAATCCACTAAAAAAGTTTTTTTTTTTTTTTGAAACAAGTGAAACCACCTAATTTGGTAGGGCTGCGAAACGATTGTGCAAAATACTAATAAGCTTGGCTCAGCTCTGTTTAGGTGTAACTATGACTGAGGTTCAAAAGCCCGGCTCGTTTAAGTGCAACCAAGCAGGGTGCAATTATACAATACTGCAAAGCTTGGCTCCTTCTAATCATTCCATATATAGATTTGGCCTTTTGGTTTGTCTCGGCTTGAAGTTGAAGGTGGAGTTCATATGCTCTCTCAGAGAAATTGAATCACCATGCATATAGAGTATGATTAGAATTGTTGATAAACGGAAATGAATTTTGAGTACTTGATGTTGTCCATTTACAAGATTTTTCTACCTTTTTACGAATATATTGATGTTTCACTCAAAAGAGGTCACTTCCATAAATTATGCCTACAAATTTTCATAATATTTCAACTTTACCCATTATGTCCGCCTACAATCTCTACAACTTTTCAACTTTACCCCTCAAATGTGATGCAAGTATTATGCTCAACTATAACCAACTCTACTATTTATCCATCCCATAATTATTAAACTTTTAATACGTGACCTCTTTGGGTACATGCTTTAACAAGCTTAAAGCTCTATAAAGTCTACCCCAGTTTGAGCCAAATCCCATATAAAAGCATAATGCTCCAAAGCCTTTAAAGCCGAGTTCATCACATTCAAAATTTGGTTTTATTAGAGAAGATGGTTTAATTTTTAATAAACTCAGAGTCGAATACAACTATGGATTCGAGTAAATTCATAGGTTACTGAGTTTGAAGCTAATACAGAACTTCAAGGAATTATGCACCCTTAATCATCTACTTGGGAGACTATACAGTGTACAGTAATTTAGGACAGTTGGGTTACTGAATGTAAAGCTAATACGAACTTCAAGGAATCATGCATCGCTAGTCATCTACTTGTGAAGCTTTATGGTAATATAGGGGCAAAACTGCATAGTTGCAAAGATTTCTAAAAGTTATTCAAGCATGGTATAGCTTTTAGCACAACCACAAAATAGTAATCAAATGAGTGAAACAATATACACAGATTATTCACGAAAAGGAGAATTTCATTGACCTGCTTTTAAGTTGGGCTGTTAAGGTCTAGAACTATTTCAAAGCTTTCCCACGGTCATGTTCACATGATCACTTTTGCTCCCCACAATGGATTTTTTATCCAAACGTTAATTGGGCATATGCACATATACATATGTAAGTTCGCGATGCATTGCCACTAGATATTAAGATACTGGGGTTGGACATGTCAATCGAGTCATGATCTTTTCAGCACAATCCATATCTATCTATCTGAACACCCTTTACTTGTAGGAGTACATCTTAGATCTGTTGATTATGTTATGGCCGCACATGCAAGGTTACATCTCCAAAAATCAGGAGGCACTTGATTCAACAACTACTCAAAGAGTAATATTGATTTTTAAAAGAACCCAGTGAATAAGCTCACTTCGATTTATATAAATAAATAAATAAAGCTCAACTCTCCAAGAGAAGACAAAAGTGTAATTCCAGGTATGCCAAGATTGCAACCAAGTTATACACAGATACTGCTCAAGTTAATTGTATTACTCCAATATTCTGCAATTGCAACAACAGCCCAAGGAACCTAAAGGATGAAGAGAAGATATTAACAAAATTGCTTAGTATTATAATTTCTGTGGGCATTGGCATTTTGAAAAACAGACAAAATCAACTAACAATTGGGATCACAAACAAGTTCAAGGAATGGTTAACCAATTGAACAAAATAATTTATATAGGTCAAGTGGTCAAGATTGAGCCCCAAGCTAACCCATAATCTGCAGAGAACTCAACCTTAAATAGTGTTGGAACGTGTTGCTCAGAATCACTCAAACAAACTTAGGTTCATACGCAATCATACTTTGCTTGTCCCTAACTATCCCTAGGAATAAGATCCCAGTTTCCCATTGGGAAGGGGGATAAGAGGCCCCGGTCTGCTGATGCAATTCCATCCTAGGCTGTTATCCATCATGGGTGCCCAACAAAATGAATACTTTTGAAGCCCAAAATCAAGACAAAAGTCAGCCATTCAAGTCTTCAAAGTGGAACAAATTTTTCAGTCAACTTCAATGGGCTGCCTAGGATGTTCTAGAGCTCTAAAATTGGAGTATAATATATGGTTGGAAAGCCCTTGATGTTTAGTTTCCAACAAATCAAACGGATTTCAATTCCGAGTTTTCTAGGAGCTAGATCCCAAATACTACAAGCTGATCAGAATAGACGGGAATGTATTCTCTTCTTATTCTTTTAGTCAAACAAATTTTGTTTTCTCCACCACCCTTTGGAGTTTTCTAGCACATGAATTTGCTGCCTTTTTTGAACCTTGTACGCCTATAAATAGGCATGATCAATATCGTGTTGGAGATATAGAAGATATATAAAAATTTGAGATTATTAGTGACGACTAATATTGTGAGGTTTGATCCTCCTTAAATATGTTTGGAACATGTTGAACTTATCAAGCTTGAGAGTCAGCTTGTGGCGTTCCGTGATTGAGGTTCATTAGGCAATTGCGTCTTTTGGGTTTCGGTTGCACCCTGAGGTTCCTAATCAATTGCGATTAGCGGGTCGAGGGAGACTCATCTATCTATCCATTTCCTTTTTTGTTGTATTCAAGAAAACCTTTATAACAATCGTCTTTAATCAATGTGTTTGAATCCTCCCGGGCGAGTTCACATCATCTGCACAAACCAAGTATATCACCCGAAGAATAAGGACTGCTCAACTAGGAAGACTGATAGTGAACAAATAACTCCACAATACACCTCGTCTAGGTCCCAATGAGGACTATGTAGATTATACTTGTGACAAGCTATTTCAGCTACTTAATTGATATTTGCATGTGTGAGTCCTTCTTTCATGAACATCCTAAGTTTTATATCTACTAATCTTAGCAGACTAGCAGTGCAATAGATCAAGGAGCAAATCAATGCAAAAGTTGCCATATGTACACACATCTGACTACGATTAGTGCTAAAATATTGTGGTTGAAGGATATGTTATGATAGATAAGCGAGTATCGAGATCATTGATTTATTGCACGCTTCCCCTGAATTGGCACCTCAAAGGATCTGGGCGAGTCGATGTGCAACTCAAGAAGCTGGGCGTACGCCTTTGTCGACTTTTTTTGATGCGAGAGGCGCCAAAAAGTTGACTAAGTCACTCGTTTTTTTTTTTTACTTTTTAAGTGGGAAACGACGTAGATTTAGGTTAGAATAAATATATTATATAACCCAAAATACCCAAAAAGACTCCATTTGTTTAGACGCACGAAATCAGGTCGACATCAATAATTTGATACAAGCCCTAGACATCGATATGCAGCTTTTCGACTTCATCTTCCGACTTCAAGGAGGGTTTCGTCTTCAAGGGTTTCAACTGTGGCCATCGATCTTCGGCTTTCTTGACTTCGTGTTCCATGTAAACTCTCCTTTCTTCTCAGAGTTCACTCTGTTCAACTTCTACTCTGTTCCATTTTTTTTTTTTTGCTTTTTAACTCTGTTTGACTGTGCTTGAAGCCTTGAACTCTGTTTGATTGTGTAGAGTCTGTTCGTTTAAAAAAACCCGAGTGTATACTTAATATGTTCTTTTTAAAAAAATTACTTGTTCTGTTCTGTTATTTTTCCTTTCATTAAAAAAATTACTTGTTCGGTTCTGTGAAACACTCATTAAAAAAATTACTTGTTATGTTTTGTTTTGTTTCATTTCATTTAAAAAATTACTTGTTCTGCCTGTTATGTTTCGTTTCATTACTTGTTATGTTCTGTTTCCTTTCATTAAATTACTTGTCTCAATTAAAAAATTGTCTCAAAAATTATTTTTTTACTCTGTTCTGTAACTTATGTTTCCATGGCTTTATTTTCATTTGCTTATTACATTCCATGACTTTAGTTCTCCTTTGATTTCCATGACTCTATTTTCATTTGCTTTGATAACTATTTATTTTCTTGTTTGAATTTTTAGTTAAATTCATCTAATGCATTGGAATTTCAACTATGAATGAAAAAATTGTGTTATTGATATTATGTTAGAACTTAGTTTCATGTATCATGCTCACTTATAACATGTTTTGTTGATATTTGTTAAGTCATATACTTATATGTATTTTTCCTTAGTATTTTTTCCGTGAGCACCTTTTTAGCGCCTTGCCTCTCGCCTCAAATTTGGACCTATCGCCTTTTTGGCGCCTCGACATTGACAACTATGGATGAGACTTGGGTGGGTCCTCTTTGGAAGAGAAGTGGTTGATACTTAAGTTTTGTGGATTTGGTGATCCTGAGAATGGTACAGCTCTTGGCACCTTAAGGCATTAGGAATTTAGGATGGAGAGGAATGCACCCATTATTAACGGCTAGGGTCTTCCTTCTGATCAGAGCTGTAGAATAAGTTGGTGTTCTTAGCTCTTAATGGTCTTCAATTTCTAGAGCTATAAGTGTCCGATTTAGATTTGAGATGAATTGGAGAGGATATGTTTCTCAGTTTCATTTTATTTTAGGACAACTCTTCGAAAATCTCAATGTGAAAAGAGTTGCTACATCAACCTCATTTTTTCCTACTCATCCTAAAAGATGATCTGAAGCCGCATGCTATCCAATTTTGGTCTTACTCAAAGCCATACTTGTATCTATCCATAGCCAATTCAACAAACAAACCATGCAAAATTCATGTAAATTCAATGTAACAGGTTTTTTGGTGGTAATTTGAATGTTTTATTTTATTTTATTTTTTTATTTTTTTATAGTGGAATGCCAACAAACCTCTGTTGCATTCATATAGAGATAATGACACTGAGATACTCCTATTTCTTTACTAAACTAGTCAATGATAAGAAAATGCTCAATTTCTCTGCTAACTATAGTAAAGTAGTAGACTAATCCCAAAACACATCAAGCTCATTCTCAACAGTACGAGGCAAATCTCAGTTCCCAAATGCCATATGATAATATAAAAACACGTTCAATTTTACAAAGAAGACACGGTTCTAAGGCAAAAGTATTTTCTATAGAAACCAAGTAGAATACAGCTCTTGATATGTTACAGTAGAAAGTAGATTCAATCGTGTCAACAAGCTTCTTATTCCTCAAATATGTTACATAGTTTTGATTGTATATACACAAAATCCTAAAAAACTAATTACATGAAACCATACGGCAACGCAACAATAGTAAACTAGAACTATAGCCACAAAGAAAATCCCACTAACCTCAAGCTTTAGATAACAGTAACAACATGAGGAACCTTCTCATCATCAAAAGGCAAGCTAACGTACTCGTGAGCAAACTCCTCTGCAATCTCAAATGCTAATTCCCCATGTAAAGCCTTGCAATACATATACAACACAGTATTGGCAGATGCATTGTGAAGCAGAAGTAACGTCAACAAACTAGACCCCAACACAATTTGCAAAACAAAAGCCCAGCTCCTCCACCCAATACTACCTATACTCAACACCGTATGCGAATTCCCCCACACCAAAATCCCAGTCAAAGCCCCGAAAAACAACAGTAACGAGAGGGAAACTGATGTCATCCCCTTGACTAACTTGGTGCTCCGCCACAATGGCTCAAACCCCCATTTTGATTCTGCAACAACAATCACGGGGGCCAGCACCCAATTAACTTGGAAATAAACACATACTGATCCAATTACTACGAACAAAAGTAAGTAAGAAGCCATCATATAATTCGAATTGTAATCGATTTCCAACCCTAGAATTTCAACTCCTTTGATAAAGACACCAACAAATAGAATAAGTATGACACAGATTAATAGGAGGTATAGTTGGGCGGCGAGCGTGGTAGAGATTAATGGGAGGAGGGAGTTGAGGAGAGATTTAATGGCGGCGAGGAGTTTGACGGGTCTGCCGTAGAAACCGTGGAAGGTGCTGTAGGTGATTGTGGCAAGGGCGCAGAGGGAGAGAAGGGAGACAAAGAGGGTGTAGAGGATGGGAAGGAGGTAGCGATCGGTGGAAATGGAGATGGAGTTGGAGGTGGTGAAGAATTGGGTGGTGATGAGATTGGATTGGTGGGAGAAGGCGGGGTAGATGATGAGAGAGAAGGATAGGGGAAGAAGGAAGAGTACGGATAAGGCAAGGAAGTGGCGGGAGTGGGCGTTGATGATTCGTTTTGATTCTGAGAGGACGCCGCATAGGTTTAGGGTTTGGGCCGCAGGCATTGATGCCATGGATGAGAAGAGAGAAAAATGTTGGTGAAGGTGGAGTAATGGGTACTAGACGACGGATGGATTCCTTAGTCGGTGTGGTGAATGTTGATTTGGATGGGACAGCGAATGAGTTGAATATGTACCCCCAGGCGCAAGCGGAAATGGACTGTGGAGTACACAAATTTGAAAGGTCAAGACTCAAGAACCGGTTATGAATGGTTAAAGTAAAGGGGTGGTCTCCTGTAACGGTCTTACGGATCTTTGTCCGTAAAACGGTCTTACGGATCATGAGATAAATTAATAATACGTTAAAAAAAGACATAAAATCAAATCTGTTGAGTTGGTTCAAAGATCACCTCATAAGGTGCAGAGTCAATGTGCGCGATCTAAGGTTCGAATCCTTTCTAGCGCTGTTTTTGAGTTTTTTTTTTTTTTGTCATTTTGGCATTGTTTACATTTACGATCAATCAGAGTGTCACTTTTAAACATATAATGTGTCGCTTTTAAGTTTTACGTGTGTCACTTTTGATAAAAAAAAATTACTGTTTATCTTTAAATTTTTATTCATAAGTGCCACGTTTAGTATGTCACTTTTATGTATTAATTGTGTCACTTTTAGGCATTAGATGTGTCACTTTTGGTAAAAACAACTCATTTTTATAATCATACAATTTGTATCAGTAAGAGTGTCACTTTTAGGCTTTGAGTGTGTTAGTTTTAGGACTAAAGTATGTCACTTTTGAGCTTTTTGTCATTTTGGCATTGTTTACATTTACGATCAATCAGAGTGTCACTTTTAAACATATAATGTGTCGCTTTTAAGTTTTACGTGTGTCACTTTTGACAAAAACAAATCACTGTTTATCTTTAAATTTTTATACATAAGTGTCACGTTTAGTATGTCACTTTTATGTATTAATTGTGTCACTTTTAGGCATTAGATGTGTTACTTTTGGTAAAAACAACTCATTTTTATAATCATACAATTTGTATCAGTAAGAGTGTCACTTTTAGGCTTTGAGTGTGTTAGTTTTAGGACTAAAGTATGTCACTTTTGAGCTAGTGATTTTAACAGCAATAATCAATTAAATATTACTGAAATGTATCTTCTCATTTATAGAAATGTATATAATCCCAAGTGTCAATCGTTAAAAACACAAAAACATAATTTTTTCAAGGTAAAATATATGTTTCTTACTCAAACTTACAAAATTTATTGAAAATATGTCTAAAATAACCGATCATTAGGAGTCTTGGAACCAAATTCTTTGGTTTGATGAGAATCAGAAAAATCAGTAGTCTTTGTCTTGTCATTTTCAATATTTCTCTTAATTCTTTTTCTCATTCCCTTCGTAACAGAGCGACCAGGATCTAGATATGTAGTAGATGAACTTGAAACACGAGATGATTCATTTTGGTCCGGTAAATTCTATAAGGAAGAATGTCACTTTTTAGTATTAAGAGTGTCACTTTTTAATATTAAATGTGTCACTTTTTAGTATTAAGAGTGTTACTTTGTATTTTAATAAAAATTATAATAAATTTTCATTTATAGTATGACTTTTAATATTAAAATGTGTCACTTTTGTGTTTTTAATGTGTCACGTTTGGTTTTAAATGTGTCATTTAGCATTTCGTCAAAGTCCGTTAGGATCTGTCAAGTATCCCAAAGCAATTGATGCTAACGGAGCTAACAAAGGATTAAACTGCAAGGCGTGAGAATTCGGCGGCAAACATTGAAAGTAGAGGGGCACCGGAGCAAATAGAGGAAATAAATATTAAAACTAAATTTTGAGACTCAAGAGAGTCGAACCCTTGACCGCCAACGCACTGAAGCTTTGAGGAAAAGCGATGACCAGCTTGCCTAATCAAATATTGTGCTTATCTTTAACAATTTTAATTATTAACCCACGAATTTTTAAATGAGGCTCCGTCTTACGGATCTAGGATCCGTAAGACCGTCCTATACAAGTTTTTGCCTAAAGTAAAACCATCAAAATTAGGTGCGTTAAGATATCAAATTTGATAGTATCTCAGGGCTCGTTTGGTGCAACGTTTAGAAAATGCAGCTTTTTCAAAACGCAGCATTTTTAAAACGCTGCGTTTTCAAAACAGAGTTTTATATTTGTAAATGCGTTTGGAAAATTATTTCAAAACGCTATTTTTCATAAACAAACTAATTGAAAACGTAACATATTTTTAAAACACTACAAATTGAAGCGTTTTAAAACGCTCCACGTTTTTAAAACGATGCGTTTTAAAACGCTGCATTAAAACACTTTTAAAGAGAAAATGCTGCGTTTTTTACCAGCGTTTTGACCAAAACGCTCAACCAAACAAGCACTTAATATCAAACCTAATTTTTAGTACCCTTCATTTTAATTATATACTAGATTCTATGCCCGTGCCTATGGCACGGCTCCAGTATGGGACGATGTCAGTTTGGAAAGGTGTTAGTATTCAAATAAATCACATTATCACAAATATATCACTCAACGTGTTTCACTCAAGAATATTTCCGCCCAGAATCCCCACAAGCAAATATATCACATTATCACATAAACATCATACATAAAACTTAGAATCCTTCCAGAAACAGCAATAATATCACACTCCTATCATCAACGAAACTGATTGAAAATGCTCTCGAAAGAACCATGGGCACAATATCACATTATTACTAACATATCTATAATTACATGTTCACATCACAATATTTATGCATTACTTGAGTCTGAGCGCGAGCGCGGTCGAGCATATATGTGTGTGTGTGTGAGATAGAGAGATCAACAACAACAAAACCCATCATCAAAATCTCCATTATGTCATATTCACACATACGTATCACCTTCATGGATGAACTGGCCACCCCACTGGCTCATCTCCTTCATACGAACTTTCATTCTTTTCAGTTTCTGCATTTTCCCCAAATTCCACAATCAAAATACAAATATGCAAAAATTAGACTCTCAATCACACTCCTGTCATCCAGCAATCAAAACAGCCTTCCTTTATCGAGTCTTAAAAAGGCACTTGAACAGCAGCTGTGGAGCAATTGTTCAACTTTCCTGCAACAAAAAAAAAAAAGGAATACTCATGAATTTCAGCAAGCCTGCCCCAAAAAAAAAAAAAAACATTCATAATGGTCTCAAGTTTGCCATAATGAGGTGTTCCAAGAACAGCCAAACCCATTGATGACAAAGTGGCAAAGTGCAAAAACAATATAAAGTTCCAATCTTTTTAAACAGCACTACATTCTTACATGATTCATTCCTCAGCTTTGGTCTTGGAAAATTGTATGGTCTGGTAGAATACAAATACAAATGAATAGATAAAAAATATATGAAAGAAATAAGGAAAAAGAAACATATGTACAACTATAGCATATATGAGTGTGCAGTGTGTGTTGATATTGATAATCCAACAGAAGGGAAGAATAAAAAATCTGGTAATGTAGAAGCAAGAGCTCCTGAAGATTAATAAGCAAACTCTATTTGAGCAAGCTCATAAGAACATGTACTGCTCTAGATGCAACGGTTTGCTGCTTGAGGGTTTTTTGCAGATTGTTATGTATGGGAAATCTTTGCAGCAGGAGGGAGCTAGTGGGCAACTTCCTTGTAACAGGCTAGGAGCCTCAAAAAATCAAAATCATGATGAATTGTGCATGACAATTGGATGTCATGATGATGTTCAAGATCCTTCTGTCCACCCTTGGGAGGTCTGACTACTACTCGGGATGGGACACTCACCCTTCTTGATTGCTATTTGTATGCAAAATCTCTGAAGGGGCTTCAAAATGTACATACCTGTATAATTATTATATTTCCACCCTTTGTTATTCCTGTTTGGTAACTTCCAGCAGCTCACATTTTACCTTACTCAGGTCTTTGACAGCGCTCGTGTAAGAGAAAGGGAGCGAGAGTTACTTTATCCAGATGCATGTGGAGGAGGAGGCCGAGGATGGATAAGCCAAGGACTGGTGGGTTATGGCAGAGGACATGGAACACGGGAAACATGTGCTTTGCATACTGCTCGACTTTCTGTAGACACTTTGGTTGATTTTTGGTCCGCTCTAAGTAATTAAACAATCAAGCACACACGGACACACACCCATCAAAGAGAAAAAGTACGAACCTTGCAGAAAAGAGAAGGGTCATTAAGAAAGTCTTCAACATGCCACCCGGGTAGCGTCTCAATCAAGTACTCGGATATGCTGCTTGTGTTTGAACCGTATCAGGATCCATTAACAAATTGATTACTGTTTCTACCAGCGTTGTTAGTTGCAGCAGTCTTAGTCGTGGAAGGATTGACAACTGCAGAAGCTGATTTATTGCCATAAGTTGGTTTTTGACCGTTAACAATAAGGTGATCTGCAGGAACAACAGCACAGCCGTCTGTCAATGATGCAGCAGACGAAGATGGAGATGAAGAATAAATAGCCGAAGTCACAGACAGCTTAACGCCGGTAAGAAGAAACTGATTATGTTTCTGAGTGTGCTCATTTACTTTGTGAATTTTAAGATCACAGTCTTTACATAGTATTGCTCTGTCCTGACGACAAAACACCAGGCCCCTTCTCTCCTGAAAAAAACAATGGAACAATTTTTAATCAAGAAAAACATAAGGGTTAAAATTCTTGATTCACTTTTGTACCTGGCAGATGTCACATATAGGGGAGTCTTTAGGGGTAGGAGAGAGGAGAGTGAAACGGGGGTGTTTGCCGGCGAGCTTATTAGCATGGCGGACGCGGTGGTCGCAGGTGGTGCATAGTGCCGCCTCATCTGCCAAACAGTAAACGGATGCTTCATCTTTATCACATACATCACAGTGGATCTTCATTTGACACTTGTGAAAACAGAGAGGAAGAAGTGGGGGGTAGAGATAAATGATGGGTTTATCAGTTTATAAGTTTATGTTAGTAAAACAGAAAACCAACCTTAAAAGAAAATTAACTCACAATAGCAACCTGTAAAGCCTCCACAGGAAATCCAACATTGATCATAAAAGATTTAAGCAAATCCAGCAATGTCACTAAATTGAAACGCAGTAGCAAAATAAAAAAAAGAGAGAGAGAACAATTATCTTAATTTGAAATCGGAAAAAAAAATCCACAAAACGAACCAGACAATGCTAACAGAAGGAAATGAAAAACACACACACATAATTTTAGAGAGAGATGAAGAGAGAGAGAACCCATTTTAAAGAGATACGAAGCAAAGAGAAAGCTTAAGAATTTTAGGGCTTGATTTCGGCGGCCCTGTTCTTGTTCTTTTTTTCCCCATTTAATCTCTAAAACCAATGGAAAAAGGAAAAGGAAAAAATCAAGGATTTCTCATAGACCCAAAACAAAATTATAACAGATGGACTGAACTGATTAATAAGGATTTCTGATTCAGAAAATAGGTGTGGCTGTTTTTTTTTTTTACATTTACACTCTAATTAAGGTAAAGACATTTTATTTTGAACTACTGTACTTGGCATGAGCTTGTACATAGGTTGCTGGTGATTTTAATATGAAGGATAGGCTCAGTGCCTATAAGAAACCAAGTGGTCCTTTTGTAGTCCTGTATTAGATGCAAACAAACTACTCAACTAAAAATGTCATTTCCACGAAAAAGTTTTTATCGAACACCTTTTGCATTGTATTAGCATCTGAATGAAGCATCGGAGTAATTAAAATGTCATGAACTGCACTGAAACAGAAAGCACTCAAATAAGTATATATATCTGCAGGCTATCCTACCATCCTAGTGACATTTATCAACATTAGAAAGTTAATTTCTAGATTTCTTTTTGGTTCATCTCATTCATTTATTATTTACATTCTCCCAAATTTGCGAGAATGGTTTGGGGGCAAATAAATTGTGTAAGTGCTGAGAACATATCCTAGAAATTACTTTAGTGCAAAATTCAAAAGAAATGTGTACTGTGATAAGAGTTTTTCTTTGTGTCACCTATGGTGTTTCGATTAACAGGAATTCGAAGGCAGTTGATCCAATTCAATGAATCTTTTTGAACGACCTTCTTCTTGGTGGATTTGGCAGCAATGTGTTTAATATTGTTCTTTGCAGTCTGAGAGGAGAGTTTGTAGATACTCCGCAGTAGCTTCGCTGTCTGTATCATAGTTCATCCCAATTCCAGCCATCATTGATCTTTGCGATCGATATTTCTGATGTCACAGTGGTTGATGTGGGCATTAGCGAAGCCATAGAGGATGTACATGATAGGAAATTACTGATAAATTATGGACCCAGCAGAGCAATTTGGTGCATGGGGTCAGTACTGGAAATTTCTTATCATTGTATGCAGCAACTTCATTTTCTCGTGAGAAAATTAGTCAAACTCTGACCATGGACATCCTTCATTCTGCAAAAACTTCATTTGACTGAAGAATTCGGTTATAGTTCTATGACTCTAGCATTTGGTATTTGTATGAATTTTTATATATTAGGCTAATAGCCATTGACTTTTCTTGAGTAAATAGATTCAAATCCGACTTCCTTCTGGACTGGTGTACATCTTATACACAGCAAGTGTAAGATCAAGTCATCAAGCATTGTCAAAATTCAAAGAGACCAAATGTTTGACATTATTCGCAGCGAGTGTTCTATGACTGATACTGCTATAAACAGAGATGTTAGTTACAGGCAGATAGATTAGTCAATACTATAAACTAAAACAATCTTACTGATATAAACAAAGTGAATCAAAAGCCCCACTCCCTCACATTGTCAGTAGTGCTCATATTGGCACCTTGATCGGTATGTGATCAAGCCCTTACTGAAGCACATTTGTTTATCTATCCACACTTGATCAGTTACATGTGAGGGAGCGGGGAGTGTTCAGTTTGATATATACATTGTTAGGTCGTTGTCTAAAAGCTAACACTTCCCAACATCCAACATACTAAAACTTAAATACACATATTAAAGACCAAAGCCCAAGGAATTTGTTGAACTATATAGGCATGTCGATAGTTGCATCTGTTCTGATTAATTTTTTTGTGCAACCAAAAAAAGTTCTGTTCGTTAATAACTTAATTGTTTGATTGTTTTATGCTCAAAATTTGGAATGAAAGATTCAGCTAAAATTTCAAAACTCCATATAAATCCACTCTACAGCCATAATCTTGTCCAGCAGATATGGACGTACATCTTCCTTAAGTTCAAGGTTTGGTTAGCTAACAAAAAATGTCCTACTTGATTTCTACTTCTGGATTTAACATAAGTACAATTCTTTAGTTTTTCAGTTCAACCGTATGCAATTTCTTCTGTACATTGCTGTTCCACCTAGTTATGTAACGTTTATGGCTTAATTTTGAGGATATGCTGTTGAATTGATGATCTTTACAATGTAAAAAATCATGTTAAAGTTTACAAATCTTGGGAAAGTGATGGATTGGCAATCACTAATTCGAAGTGAGGAAGTTGTATGCAAAGATTATTAATGATTTCAAGCTTGATAAATCAAAATCTTGGTCCAATAAGTTGCTCTAAGATCTGAAGTAGTCTACCCTCCAAGATCCCAAAGTCTTGTTCTTCCTAATTTATATTCGAGGCTGAAAGAATCGGAGCATTATTCGATGGTTTCACCACTATTCCTGGCAGGGAGCTGGAGGCTGTTGGGGGTATAACTTCTACCTTGCTTTCTTTGCATCCTTCATTTTTTATTTACTTAGTTTTCCCATCATGTCTTTGCATTTTTTATGGCATCCCTTTTTCACATTGCTGGAATTTAATTTTACTGCAGAAGTGCTGCAAATGACAAACCTAAAACCTGTTAAGTGGGGATGGGGCCAGTCCTTCTAACATATGGACTGGGGTATGGGGAAACCGATGTAGCAGCAGTGGGGGAACACCATCACAGCCATTGACACGACACGGGCAAGAGGGGAAGAAAGAGACAACCCCTCGACAGAAAAGGAAAAAAATGAACTAATTGTCATGGTATTTCAGCAGCAGCAGGTAAAGCAGGTGCCATTGTTGGGGCATTTGCTGCAGGTATTGAAATGTTGCCAAGTAGTGATATGGTCTGAGTTTCATTTACAGATTTTCAGTCTCATGGACATGGATGGCGGTAGCTGGTAGCTTACATCAATCAAAATCGAGTACATTTTCATGTGTACTAATTTTAATAAAGAACCAAACAATGAACAAACTACAATTAAACCAAAACAAACTTAACTATAAAACAAACTAAAGCATTGCAATAAAAAAAGCAAACCGGGCAAACAGAGAAGAAACATATTATCTGATGTTTCTGATAAAAAATATAAGAAACGAAATCAACGAAATCAATTAATAAAAAATAAAAGAAACAGAAACAGAGAAAACAGATAATCGAGGAAGAAACACCAATTGATAGATAATATGTGCAGAGAGAGAGAGAGATCGTACCTGGACTGAGAGAAAAAGGGAGTGCTGGAACGGGCAACGGAAAACCTGAACGGTGGGTCATTCAAACACCAATTTCAAACACCCAGATCAGGGAAGCAAATCAACCAAGAAAATAAAAGAAAAAGGGAGAAGAAAAAGGGTTGCAGAGAGAGATCGTACCTGGATTGAGAGAAAGAGAGAGTGCTGGAACGGGCAACCTGAACGGTGGGTTTCCTTTGCGTGAAGGCGATTTCTTTGCGGCGGGGACGAAGGTCGGTTTGTGAGGGGAGGGCAATGGGCCGGATGGAGGGAAGCTTGAATAAATGGTGGAGAAACCCATTCTAATCGGAAGACGGGAAAGTGGAGTTGGAGTAGAATAGGGAGAGGGAGAAGAGTTGTGTGTTGGAGTCGTATAGGAGAGGGGGACGCAGAGTGGGAGGAGTTTTTGGAATCGATCTCAACCGTTAGATACAGATATAAATACGTAACCTCAGCCGTTTGATATAAACATAAATATGCAATTTCAGTCGTTTGATATAAAGTAAATTAAGCGATCTGAGCCGCTCTTTATGGGACTGAGCTCTATTGTATTATAGATTAGTGATGTTTTTGTGCGTTACACGGTTTGTATACTGGTATAAAATTATATACTCAATTAAAGTTAAAAATATATAATTAAAAATTTTAATATAAAAAAATAAAAAATTTAATAAAAATTAAAATTAAAGATAGATCACATAAATTTAAAAAAGTAATTATAAATTTATTTAGATGTATTTCCTTTATTCAGAAAGGAAGGATTGGATGGAATTCAATCATCTTCGTCATTCGTTAAGTCAACAATTGATAATAGACATGCGTCTCTAAATGACAAAATTTAATAGAGATAATAGTTTCTAATATTTCGTACTAATGTAGTAGCTATAAAAAACGTTGATTATTGAAAATATAAGCATATAAAAATACATTTTATATTCTCACATTCTCTTCATTCTTCATACCTCGTTTTTCTTCTTCTTCATTTTGTGTTTGTGTATATGATTCAAAATAAATTTACTTTTGTATTTGTGCTACTGTGACATATAATGTTTGATGAAAGGTCTAAATAGAAATTTGTTTGTTTTTAAATATTTTTTTGAAACTCAATGCATCAATTTTGAATCACAATGTATCATTTGTAAAATGTGATGCATCGACTTAGATGTTGGATGTAGGTAAGATGCATTAATTTTGAATCATATGTTGATTATGTACATGAAAGAAGAGAGATCAAAGTTTGGTACATTATGATTTAAGGCGCGATGCATAAATTAGATTATGTGATTTAAATTGATGAATTGATTAAGTGATCCGTAGCGCGCCTTCGATTCATTAAGAGTCGTACTTTTTTCGCTCTAAAAATGACATTTTTAGTTATAAAAAAACATAAAAAAACTGTAGTGGTTGAAAATTTTACATAGTAGACGGACCATCTCCAAACAAACAACAACAAAAGGGACTAAAAATACTCAAAATTTCATGTTACCCAAATTTCTCAATTGATTTCATCCAAATTATTATTACTTTAATGAACAACAAATATTACTCCAATTATAACCAATCTGACCCAAAAAAATCTCAATCACTTGTCATATAGATAAAGAGCTTCTCACTCTCTAACTTAAAAACCTCACCCCCACTCATTCTAACATATATACACATCGTCTCACTCTCACTCTTACTCACTTAACTCGTCTAAAAGGTCACCTTTCTTATTTTTATAGCATTAAACCTAAGAAATTCCTTCGGTGAACATTAGACAATGACTCTTCATCTCTTCAAACCCTTCGTTTCAAAAATTCATCCGCCTACTTTCCTCAACCAAAATAGAATCAGATCAAATCATTTCGTAACAAGGTGCGTTAGATTTTTTTTAATAAAGTCTTCAACTTTGTATTTTGATTTTTTAAAAAATATTAAAATTAAATTTACTTAGTGAACTGGAAAAAAAATGACTTAAAATAAGATCCAAGTATTTATGCTTCTTTACATAATTATTTTTTTTTAATACGGTTTAAATAACTCGAGACTTTTTTATATTTTCAGTATTTAACGTTATACCCAAATTTTTTATATTTTGAGTATAGAAAAAAAAATAGATTTCGAATTTTTAGATTTGTAGTTTAAAGATCTATTTTTTAAAACATTTTTATAATTAAAATACATCTATTTTAGATCACTTGTATCTAATGTAGTTGTTTACTTCAAAATTGACCTCTTTGTAGTCACTAATTTATTTGTTTTTCGTCTCTAGATTTCAAATTCCTTTGATTTAATTAGATTTTATTTATAAATGTTCATTATTCTGATTTGATAAAACCAAAATTGAGAAATTTGTAGTCACGATGCATATTAATAAATAAATATAAATATATATTGGTTACCAATAAATCTGTATCAGTTTGAAGATCATTAAATTGCATTAAATTTAGCACATACACTTGAACATGAAGTTTATTAAATTATCGTAATTTATTCCATACATCTTTAATCCTAGGCATTCCATATGTTTAAGTTATTTATTGATTACAAAGGTACCCTGAGAATTTAATAATTTCGCATATATAACTCTTTTCAGTTTATTGTACCTTCATGATCTCCAGAAAAAAAAAAAAAAAAGACCAAGTACATGAGATACTAAGCAATCAAAATAAAAAGAATCTATAATACAATATAGCTCATAGTCGCACATGTGCAATTGACTAAATCTATTTAGGGTCTGAGATTGATTCCTTTACTGAGATCCTACGGTCATTATCACTCCCCGAGTTCACATGTGTGAACGGCGGTTGAACAACTACCCCCTCTCTCTCTCCAACTCCCCCTACTATTCACGGTTGGTGGCCGCTAATCCTTCCTCCACCAAACTCACGTCCTTTTTCTTTTCGATATTTTAATTAATTAATCAATTTTATGCAAAAAAAATTTAATAAGTTTTGTAATTTGAAATATTTGTTTTTTTTCTTTTTAACTGTTATCGTAATTAACTTAATCAATTTATTTTTTGAAACTAAATTCCAATTTAATTTATGTCTAAGTTTTGAATATTTCTATTTTAATTTTTCTTTGTAATTGTTATCGTAATTAACTTAATCGATTTAATATTTTTCTGACCCGCAATTTTGTATAAAAATAAATTTTTAAAAAAATCGTAAGTTTTGTAATTTGAAATATTCGTTTTTTTTTCTTTTTAACTGTTATCATAATTAACTTAGAAAAATTATAAGTAAATATTAATTCATTTCCACATTATCTGCTTCATTTATTGATAAATTCACAAACTGGCGTCGTGTCATCAGCACGGGCAAGAGTACTAGTACAGTAAGTATTACAGGTTAGAAATATATATTTACATTGTAAAATATACATTTTGCACGAAAAACCATTGAATTATCTAGACTTACCTTTGGTCTGGCTGATGTCTCTAAGCAAAATGAGAGAAGGAGGCATTTTATATAGATTTCTTCTATATTGATGTGTTATCCTGAGTTGTTTTTAGCAATATTGTTCAACAAACAAAATTGTAACAAATTTATAGTGGTTTTATATTTGAAAACTGCTCGAGAAGAGAAAAGCTAAGGAACTGTTTAACTCCTTTAGGCGTCAAATTACAGCTGAAAAAATTAATCTTCAATGATAATTCATGTAATTGTTTTGATAATCTATTCATTCATCATTCAATTGATAAGCGATTATTAAATTCAACAATTGAAATAAATAATTATTTATTAGCTTATTGAAATTTTAATATAGTTAAAAAAATCATAACTATTTTTTATATAGCCGGATGTAAATGAGGTTAAAATAGTTTGGTATATATGGTTGTCGGTTGTCTCAAGTCAAATAAATAATGTCAAAAGTTTTCGGATTATTTTATCTAATTAATTTTGATTACAAATTCGTTTCATTTCTCAATGCGTTAATGACACATATACAATGTAAAAGTGTTGTTATTTTTGGAAAGTGCATTTTGGCAGGAACTTTCCAAAAACCGCACTTCTCCTTTTATATATGTATAGATATAGATTTATATCATAATATAATATGTATTTGTAAATTATTGTATAATGCTTCCTCCGTCCCTAAATTATTATTCTGCTTTCTTTTTTCGTCCGTATAAAAATAATTGTCTTGTTTAAAACTTTCTTTTTTAGGACAATATTTTTACACTTTACCCTTACTTTTTCATCATTCTTTAATTATGAGTCACATACATGTGAGTTTTAAAATAAACTGCACATCAAACTAATATTAATAATCTAGTCAAATTTGTTTTCTTAAACCATGCGCTAAATCACCAAGACGATAATTTAGGGACGGATTGAGTAATATTTTAATTTTGTTTTTATATTATGATATGAATTGTATATAATTTTTTCAAAATTATTATTATATCAAATTTTGATACTTATAGTTAGAGATAATTATTTGGTACTCATAAATAATAACCAATATGTATCAAAATTTGATTTTGATACTTATAACCAAGTATCACCATTGGACTTGCCCTTAGTTCCCAGTGGCGGATCGAAGAATAATGTTGACCGGTGTCCAAAATTTTAACTATCCCTCCGTCCCAAAATATATGATGTTTTAGGGTTTTTCACACAGACCAAGGAAACATATTGTAAAAACTAAATTGCCCCTATCCAAACATTAATGAGGTGTCTTGATATTCTTACCCAAAGAGTCAAACACGAGTTACGAAGTCAATAAATATGAGTAGAATTGGAGAAAAAAAAAAAAGTTCTTTGAAAATTAGAAAGTGTCATCTATTTTGGAACAAAAAAATTCTTCCAAAACGTCATATATTTTGGGACAGAGTGAGTATTACATAAAAAAAATTAGAAATTACAATTTGTCCTTTACGCGTTTTCATACGTTGAAAACGCGTAATTACATCATCATCACCAACATTCATTAACATGTCTTTTTCGATATAACATACAAGAGAATCATTTAAAAATTAATCGGACATTCGATTTCGTAAATCCGTCTTGACAATATTTTTTACAAATAATTTGGGAGGGGTCTAATAATTTTTTTTTGAGGAATCCAAATATCAAATATCACAAACCTACTTCTAGTATTTTTTTTATATATTGGGCGGTGTCCATGGACACCCCTAGTACTCACGTGGATCAGCCATGGTTCCACTACAAAGTAAATACTCGGCAAGGACCAAAGTTAATCAGATCTTGGTGCGTCAATAATTCTTAAATTTGAGTCTTACTCGTTAAATAAGATTAAAAAAATTAAGTTTAAAGTATTTAAAATAAATATTTTAGAAAACACTCAAGATTTTCAATATTTTTTTTAGAAATTGGTGTGTTTTGTCATAAATAGGCCTAACAATTAGGTGGGTTGGGTTGGAATGCGTAATGGGTTGAAACATGTCGAAACTCATTAGAACCCAAATGTTAAACGAATTTAAATGGGTTGGGTCAGAATGGATCATGTTGAAACGGGTAACGGGTTAGAACGGGTCGACTCATCTCAACCCAAAAAAATTCCCCTAAAAACATAAATTTATAACATAAAAAGTCACGAGTTAAAATAGGTAACGGGCCCAACCCGCTTTATTGGGTCGAAACGAATTACCCACTTCAATCCAAAAATATTAATAGGTTGGATTAGGTAATTAATAGATTGAGTTTGATGGATTAATGGATAATGGGTTACAATTGTCAGGCCAAATCATAAATAAAACTTATAAGTTTGTGATAATATCATAAGCACGTATTCATAATATCATGCATCCAAAAGAAATTGGTCAAGAGGCAGGGCTGTCCCCGGGCATGTGCAAGGTTCCCATTGAACAGAACGCCTATAATTAGGGGCGCAATAATATAAAAATAGTTATGTAGTCTAATTTTATTTTTTTAAAGGATTAAATAATTATTTAGTCCCTAAACTATCTATAAATTATGCGTTTGGTCCCGTGATTTTTTTTAAAAATGTGTTTGATCCTTAAATTCGATTTTTGTTAAGAGATTCCCCCCTCACGGGGTTACCGTCAATTTTTTTTATGAAATTCCAAATTTACCCTTAGTAATGTTAATGGTTCAAAATTTTAAAAAAAAGGAAGAAAAAGGGAAAAGTAACGGAATCGAATTACATACTCTATCTTTGTTTTTCAATCCCTAAAGTGTTTTTTGTTTCCTAGAAAACCCAAATAGGAGCATCATTGAGCTCCAACGGAAGAAGACACAACAATTACTACCACCAAAATCATCACCCTCCTTCCTAATTAATCTCCCCTTCCAGACTCAGATTTCGATAATGGAGTATACAGTTGGAGCTGTGAAAGATGAAGATCGATAAAGAGGCCAGATGGAGGAGATCAAGAGGCTTTTCGTTTTGGCTTCGGAGGAGGCAGCTAGGGCTGAGCTCGAGGCTACCGTTGGGTATTTTGTCTCCACCACGCATCTTCACTTTGCCCGGCTCTTTCTCTCCATTCTCTGTAACTGATCTGGCCATCATCACCAACGCCCCAATTGGCGTTTTCTCTCTTCCCCAAACCCGAGTCCAGATCGGCCGATCTTTTTCCCTCTACTTTCTCTCCTCTCTCTTTTTTTTATTGTAAATGCTACCAGTGATTATGGTTTCATACAAGTTTCTACTCTTCTTCGTTGCTCTGTTTTTGGTGATTGATTTTATCCAAGTGGGTCTTCGTGATATTAAAGTGTTTGTTGTGGGTATTTCTATCGACGAACAGATATGCCTACTCTTGTCAATGACAGTGGTGAGTTTTTTCTTGAAACCTGTTTCTTGGTTTCCAATCTGGCTAGGATTAGGGATTTGAATTTTTAGATGAGTTATTGTCTTGTAGTTGGGTTTTGGGGGGGATTGACTGGTTTGGGATTAGAATTTGGAGGTGGGTTTAGTGGATTGAAGGTTGCTTTTGGATCTGCAAGTCAAATTTCTTTTGATGCATTAACATGCACTAGTTGATAATAAATTAAAGGTTTCAAGCTTTGTCTTTTTTCCCACCCTGTTTTCTTGAATTTTTTCTCTTCAAGTTCTGGATTACTGTGTGTTGGAGTTGCTGGTTTTGGCTTCAGGGAAATCTATGATGATGAAGTCTGGTATTTTATGAAAAGGGGAAGGACAATGGAGATCGTGTAGTAGAGTAACAGATTTAGTTGGATAGACTGGGACCAAATTTAAGGTTTCATAAGATGCGCAAAGACGTAAAGGTAAATTTGGGATTTCTAAAAAAAATTAACGGCAAAACTAACGGTAACTCCGTGAGGGGGGAATCTCTTAACAAAAATCGAGTTTAAAACCAAACACATTTCGAAAAAAAAAATAATGAGACCAAATATATATTTTGTGTATAATTCAGGGACCAAATAATTATTTAATCCTTTTTTTATTACAATTATTTCACTTTCAATAACGTAACTTTAAAGGTTTGGCTTAGGGGAAGATCAAAGGTTTCACCGATTATAAGATTAGATGTTAGGTTCAATCACTTCTCACGTTTCTTTTTTTTTTTAAATTTTGAAAAAAATATTTGGTGTATTCGCAGATTTAATCGCTTGACTTTTTGTTAGTAACTTGGTAAATGTGTTCCCTTCATCCAAAAATATATATAATCATTTAAATTAAATTAAAAATTAGCTTTAACATAATTCTCATGAAAAAAAAAACTAAAATTCTTCATTTTCATTTTGGTATTTTTGGTGATAGTGTCACATTAAAATATGTGGGTTGTCGGTATGTATTCGGTGGTAACTAGTAATTTGATAGTCACTGTAATTTATTTTTCATTTTTATTAATTTAGGGTTTAATTTATACTTTAAGACATGACCCTCAAAATATCAGAACCCACCCTGTCGAGTTTAACGTTTACCAAGTTCTAGTAAATTACTCAATCAAATCAAACTCTGCATCACATCACTTACTAATGCATAGCGCATTTTACGTGCCCATAGACAAGTAATAACATTACAGTATTCAATTAAAAGAAAACATATGCCCTAATTTCTAAGGGTTATACAACACCAAAGCATCCTACATTGTCACCCTTAAGAAATACAATTAATCTGAGTACTTTCTCCAAATTTTAATACGATCATGTGCAAAGCGAAACGGGGAAGGTAAAACATATGTAAAATTGTCTTATAAATCTTAATTCATAAGACGAAGTCCCAAATATGAAGAAAAATAGAGTTAGGTTCAGCTTGGGCATAAGCAACCCCATTGGCAGCAAATGGGTTGCACAAGTCTTCAAAAAACACAAACGATCACTTTGCTTTATCGGGTCAAAATGTGTGACAAACTGGGTGGAATCTAGTTCGAACAAGGGGCTCCAGCTGAGAGAGATACGGGTCAAAGAGGCTGGGCAACGGAGGATGTGTGGAGCTCCAGGAGCCAACACCACATTAATAAGGACTTTCAGCCCTTGCAGCGCTGCCCTCCTAGCTTTTTAGATTTTGCTCCAGTAACCCTGACTTTCATAAATTAGCCGTCGAAGACCCTAAGCTCCCAGGCTTCTCAATTTGGTCATAAAGTGTCAGTTATAATGTAGAGTGACACTTCTAAGGTCAAGAGTGACTATTGACAAAAATAACACATTTAATACTAAAAAGTAACACTTTTAAAGCCAAAAGTGACTATTTTCATTTATGGTGACAAATCTAGGTCAAAAAGTGATATATTTAATTCTAAAAGTTACACTTTCAATGCTAAACTGTAAAAAATTTAATGTGAAATGTAACAAAATTTTTTTATAATACAAAGTGACACTTAGGGATGGCAATGTCTGGCACGACACGATAGCACGAACCAACACGACACGATTATAAAACACGATTACAGAGACAAATGGCACGATAAGCCCAGCACGACACGACACAATACGAAACACGACACGAAAGACACAAAATTGTTAATATATTCAAATTAATATTTATTGTTATATGTATAATCAAATAAGATAGATAATATGAAAACACGATAATGAGGCACGAACATGATACGATAACACGAATTGCCACCCCTAGTGACACTGTGGTCAAAAGTCACACTTTGAATACCAAAAGTGACAATTTTAAGGTTAATTTTTTTTAAAAGGAAAAAGTGACGATTTTCATAAAATATGCAAAGTGACATCCCTTTGATCAAATGACTCATTTAATGCTAAAAAGTAGGGGTGTGCACGGGCCATAAGCATGCACGCATTGACAATAATAAGTATAGGCCCATCAAGCAGTGGACATCATTTAAAAAGCCCAGTACTAGTACTGCAAACAAGTCGACGGGCATTAGTGATCGAGCTTTGGACGACGCAGTCTTAATGGGCACTCTGATTGATTTTCATATTTTTTAAATATTTTTACCATTCAAACTTCATTGCCATGAAGTTCCCTCGGGAGGGCATGATTTGAACCTATTTTATTTTATTTTATATTTTGAAAAGCAGGTCAATACAACTCTACAAGCAGAAGCAATCAAAACATACATATTATAAATAATGTATGACCTTCAATATCAAGAAGAAACCTTTTTAAAGATTTAAAAATTATACAACATCAATGCATTTAGTTCAACATCAATGTTTTTCAAAAAAAAAAAAGTTTTTTTTAACCTTTTAATCAATTTGCAATTTAGTTCAACATTAATGTTTTTCAACATAGTTGAGAGCTTATTGTAAGAGAGTGTAGTTTATTAGGGGTGATGGGTCGGGCAAAAAAAACTTGAGGGCCCAGGTGTGCCTGAGACCACGAGCATGTACATCTCTAAAGTCGAACATTGTGTATCAGTCCATGGACATGAGCACTATGGGCCAAGCATAGGCAAGCATTGTGGGCTGTACGGGCTGGGTTGCTCACCCCTACTAAAAAGTGACACTTATTCCTTTATAACAAATTTATACATTAAGGGTTTAAAAGTGACACTTTTAATGTTAAAATGTAACACTTGCAAAGCAAAAAGTGATATTTTTTAATGGGAAAAGTGAAAATTTTCATTTATAAATCTTAGGGGTAGTGCTGCAATTTTCCAAAAGAGGTGACGTTGTAATTTCTGAATCTCTGACTCATTTAATATGGATGGCTCGTATTAGGGAGCAAAACTTTTTTTAATAGAAGACCTACCTAATAGGGGGTTAAATTCACCATTGGCCCATGAAGTTTGTCCAAGTCTACCATCAATCACCGAACTTCACAAGTGCTGATCATCATTCATCATTGACCAAATATCGCCCTTTTGGATTATCAGTAGTTCCTAACCTTCACTCGGTTAGTGTATTCTTCGTTAGTGAACATATGTTCACGTGTAGAAAGTTGAGGGTTGATATGTCTTTTCCATACTGGACAACATTAGGCATACTTACCAGTGATATTAACCCAAATTTCATTATCTATCCTCGGTCATATTAAGGATGGACTCAAGATTAAACCCATACACATTACGAACCATTGGCAACTCTCAGCTTTTGAAAACAATTTCATCATATTATATGAGTAATTATATGAGCAAATTTTTCCAATCAATGAATTTAAGCAATTACTGCAGTTAATCCAACAAAAAAACTTGGAAGATCTTACTTGAAATTGAGATAGAGAGGCTCCAAATTTCATCCCCAAAGCTTGAATTGCAGTAAATGCAAGATGAAGAGATAAACGTAGTTGAAATGTGTTTCCAAGAATACACCAAATTTGAAATTGAAAGACGGAATGGAGAAAAAAGAAGACATGCGACTGGGTTGGATGGAGATGAAGAGAAGGCGAGGGCTGGAGATAGGGATTGCGCAGCCGAGCCTGTGAATGAAAAACAAAGAAAGGGTCGGCAATGGCGTCGACCGGAACTGGTGATGGAGACCGGACGGAAACAGGGGCGACATCGGCTGGAGATGAGAGAGCATGGGAGCTCGTGGGCTTTGGTTGGAGATGAAAAGAGATATCAAATATAGTGCTAAGTTGGGCGGAGAGATGGCAGACTCGGCTAGAGACGGATCTGCGAGGAAGACGCTCCTTTGAAGAATCTGGAGATGAAGAAGGAGCGGTTGGGGTTGGGGCGTCATTGGCCGGTGCTGGAGAAGAGAGGAGTGTGCGGAAGCGTGAAGATAATTTGGGACTAGTGAACTACTGATGTGGTCCAGCAAGGAAAAGACATATCAACCCTCAACTTTCTGCACTTGTGAGTTGTGATGCCGTGTGTACACTAACGAGGAATACATTAACGACATAAGGGACTAAGGGTTAAGGAATAAGGATTACTGATGATAAAACAAGTTTGAGGACTGATGGTGAACTTAGACAAAGTTTATAGACGAATAGTGAATTTAATCCTCAATAGGAATATGAGCTCCTAACCCCTTTAATTTCAAAACAATGTGTATATATATATAATCAAATAATATTTTATGATATACCCAGCCCAAATCTGGTCACGAGCAGAGCATGAGTTGCCATCACGGGCCGATCACGAGCATGGGCCTTGAGGGGCCCACAGGCCCAGCGAGCATAAAAAGAGCAACCCCATATAGCGAGCATGACGTTCCTGACCCAGCTTGGTCGGACAGGCCGGCTGTCCGTCGAGGGCCTTGCTCGGGAATTGTGATCAACTCATATACCTCATCTACCATGCAGACAAGCAGGGCCTTGCCCGCTCATTCCTCATCGAGCAAATGACATCAAGTAGCTTGCCCGCCAAGACACGGCCACAAGTTATCATATGTAGGCAGGACACTTGCCTTATTCATTCCTGATATCACGCAGCCAGTCGTATATCACCAGGAAATCTAGAGTTTCACTCCTTGTGGAACGAGGTGACAACACAAACCAAATCCTACCCGGATTCAACTACACAAGGGCCAATAAATACTCCTCCGTCATACACCACAAAGGTACATGCTCTCATACACTCTGCCTCTTCCTTGAGTTCTGGTATTCTGTTCTCATACACGGTACTTACTCTCACGCCGGAGGGGTTTCGCGAGGCCCACGCCGCACATCCACTCAGGTTTTCTGTGCTCTCAGCCAGGTTCAAGGAAGCAGCTACAAGCCCAGATATCCTACCCAAAGAACAGACGGCCCAAGCTGAGGATTTTGCCACATCAGTTTGGTTCCATTGCCGGGAAAATCAACATCCCACTTTTTCAAGACTCACGGTGCAAATCTCTCAATAACCACCAACTGCAATGGCTGGTAAGAACAGCAAGCACCGCGCTGCAGAAAGCAACAACCGGGCTGGAAGCCAGTTGGCTGGTGATCTCCCACCGAAAGCACCCCAAGGGGTTCAGACCAGAAGCAAAAAGATTGCTGCATGGCAAGCAGCACATGGGAAGGACGTGCCCTACGTGGAAGAGCAGCCGTCCCAGCATGCTAGCCAGAATCGTGCCAGCCAACGTGATGCAAGGGAGATCATCAATGAGCAACTTAGTGCCCGGGAGCAGGATCTCAGGACACAGCTGAATCGCCAAAGGGAGAATGGCCATGGCAGTCATGCAAATCCACCTGGCCAAGCCCCTGCGCAACAAGCTGCTGCTCTCCAAGTCCAAGCGGATTACTATAGCAGAATGTACAAGCTCAATCAACAACTATTGGCTCTGGGCCATGCCCCGGTCCCAGTGGCTGACTTAGAATTGCCAACTCTGAGTGTCCCCGCAGCCGTTGATGATGGCCATGCCTCACAACGCCTGCCCGCACCAAGCAAGCGCCTTCAATCGGTTATCCGTATACCGTCAGAAAAGGTTGAAGAGGTAAAACGAGCAGATGACCAGGCGGAAAGCAGATATAGCCGCCCAAATTTCTCATACAAACGCAGCCGCGGGCAAAATTACTATGCCCGCAGTGAAAATCATAGTCACCGCAGAGCTCGCGAACATGCTGAGAAAGAAGCATATCAGGCTAAGCGTAGACAGCGAGTAGACAAGGAGATGGAAGCTTCTTACGCGCCAACCTTCTGCCCGCCGGCCTCACGCGAGCATAGATCAGATCATGCCCGCTCATCGGGTATCAACTTAGATGCCGAGAAGCGCTTATCTGAGCGCATGGAAGCAATGAAGCGTGACATGGCAAAACAGATGGCTAACCTAGCTGTGGCCAAGCCCGGCTATGGTGTAATCAAGCCGCTGGAGGGAAGCCCTTTCACACTGCTGAGAAATCAGCGCCACTCGCGCAAGGCATCACATTCCCACAATTTGAGAAATATTTGGGAAGACACTGCAATGATCGCTCGGATCATTCGAGGCACAAATTCGAATGGTGACAGATATTGAAGCTCTAAAAATGCGAGCATTCGAGGGAGCTCTACAAGGGAAAGCACAGGCATGGCTTGGAAGGGTTCCCCGTGGATCTATAGGCAGTTGGGAAGTGTTGAGGGAAAAATTCCTTGAAGAATTTGGCACTGCTGGACCAACACCTAAGAATCGATTCGATCTCGCTAAAGTCAAGCAAGGCGAGCATGAGTCTTATGGAAGTTACTTGAAAAGGTTTGAGGAGACACTCGACCAAGTGACCGCAACCAGTGATCCCGAGATTACTTTCTGCTATCTAAACAACATGCGAGCGGGGCCTCACGAAGACAATGTTGGCCATGAACCCTGAGCCTCCAAGGCTAGCAAGTTCCCACTGTTTTGCTCGACCGAGGCTGCTCGAGCGGACAAAAATAAGAACAAGGACAAGGCCAGGCCTCGGCCACGCCACCGAGGACCAGAGAGGCGGCAATCGCTCACGCAGAGACAGGAGGAGGTCGTCTACTCCCGGCCAAAAGTTATTCAGAGAAGCTCAGTTTACCCCGTTAAACACAACGCGGGAGGACATCATGCTCCAGATCGGGGACGCTCTGCCCGTCCCATATCCACTTGATCCCGAGCTCGCCCATACCAGGGATCCCAATAAGTACTGCGACTACCATCATGGCACCGGGCACACTATAGAGGAATGCGTAGTACTGAAACGCGAGATACAAAAGCTCATAAATGCGGGCAAATTAAACCGCTTTAAGAAACACCAGGGCGACGGGAACAATGCGGACAATGAAAGACAAGACAGACCTCCACGAGGAAGAGGTGGCCAGGCCCCTCAAATTCGAGGAGTGGTCAACATGATTCAGGAAGAGCTTCCATCCAACACACAACTTGGGAAGCACATATATTCACTCTCCAGAGCGGTAAACTCCCCAGCCGTACAGCGAGCAGGGGAACCCAACATCTTTTTTACCCGCAGTGAGTTAGCAAGTACCCCACTAGCTTCCGAGCAACCGCTAGTCATCTCCTGTCTGGTAAACGCATGGCAAGTCCACAGGGTTCTGCTCGACACAGGTGCGTGCAGAGATATCATGTACTATTCCTGTTTTAAAGAGTTGGAGTTAGCAGATGCCCGGTTGCAACCCTACCTTGGAAAACTGGAGGGGTTCACTAATCACCAAGTGGGCGTAAAAGGTACTATCGAACTGGAAGTGTTCATGGGAGACGGGGCACAAACCCGAACTGAGATGATCACTTTCCTGGTGATCGACCTCAAATCAGCGTACAATTGCATCCTGGGCGCGCCGGCCATGGCCAAATTTCAAATGGTCACCTCGATACCTCACCAAAAGGCAAAATTTTACACAGAGAATGGCGTGGGTATACTGAATAGCAAGCCTCGGGCAATGTGGGAGTATGTCAGAGACTCCCAAAAGAAAAAACAGAAGCTGATTGTGGACATTCCCGATCAGACAACCGCAGAAAAAGAGGTGCCCGACACTACGACAGTTACCACCACCATAAACTGCATAGAGATCGAGCAGAAGCCGGAAGCAGACGATCCCATGGACACAGACCAGCCCGTGCAACCCCCATCCCCAGCTCATTCCAGGCGTAAGGCAAAGCGCCCAAAGACACAGGATATTGAGATGGATACCCTGCAAGTGCGGGATGAACCTGATATCAAACCTGAGGGCGAGCTGGAAGAAATTATCATCAATCCCTCCTACCCCGAGCAGAAAATCAAAATCGGGAAGGCCATGCCTCCAGAGGCTCGGGAAAGGCTGATTGACTTATTGAAGAAACGATGGATGTATTTGCTCGTCAAGACATGCTGAGGATCGGCCGATGGCGTTGCAGCGCCATGACTTGAATGTTGACCCCACATTCCGACCCTCAGCGGCGGCAATACTCCCCGGAAAAAAGTGATGCCATCCGGGCAGAAGTAGAAAAGCTCTTGAAGGCAGACATCATCGAGGAAATACAGTACCCGACCTGGCTAGCAAATGTGGTAATGGTCAGAAAAGCAAACGACAAATGGCGAATGTGCGTTGACTTCACCAACCTCAATAAGGCCTGCCCGAAAGACTGTTATCCGCTACCACGGATTGACATGCTCGTGGATTCCATTGCCGGTTTCGAGATGCTCAGCTTCCTGGATGCATACTCGGGTATCATCAAGTCGATGAATGAGCAAGACAAAGCTAAAAGCGACCTTAGAGGCGGCGGGGGCCTATCGCTATAAAATGATGCCATTCGGGCTGAAGAATGCAGGGGCAACCTATCAGCGTATGGTCAACAAAGTCTTCGGCTCGCAGCTCGGAAGGAACATGGAAGCGTACATTGATGACATGGTCATTAAAACAAAAGATCGCGACCACACTCGACTTGGCATAAACATTTGCCAATCTCAGGAAACATACTGACATGAAGCTTAATCAGGGCAAATGCGCTTTCGGGTTCGGCGGGGAAAATTCCTCGGTTTATGGTCAACAGTAGCGGTATAGAAGCAAACCCGGAGAAGATCCGTGCCACCCGACATGGAGCGACCTCTACCGCATTAAGCACATACAACGATCGAAGCGGAAGAATAATTGCCCTTGGCCGCTTCATCTCCCGGTCAGCGGAGAAATGCCTCCCGTTCTTCAAAATCTTGCGCGGCAACAAAGGATTCGAGTGGAATGCTGACTGCACCAGAGCCCTCGAGCAGCTCAGGGAATACTTGGGCAAACCACCCCTCCTCAGCAGTCCTGTGCCCGGAGAGCCACTATATGTATACCTAGCGGCCTCAGTGTGGCCGTGTGTTAGTAGAAGAATCGAGACATTCAAAAACCACATGTACTATGTATCCAAAGCCCTCGGTCTGTTGAGGGCCGTTATTTTTAATGCGTAAAAATTAGCTTACTCGCTTGTCATAGTTGCCGGAAATTAAGGGCTTACTTTTCTCGCACATGTAATCATAGTATACAGATGCACCACTGCAAGATCCTTCACAAGCCTCGACTCATCGGGCGGATTACTCAAGCAGGCGATAGAGCTCACCGAATTCCACATCGACTACTTGCCCAGAGAGCAATCAAGGCCGGGCATTAGGCGATTTTCTGGTCGAAACAAGCTTCACCTGTGAAGAGCACGAGAACTGACAAACGAGTCAGAGCAAAAGCACCCCCAGACCTACTTCTTGTTGGGATTTATATGTTGATGGGGCGGCGAGCAAGGTCGGCATCCTTCTCGTAGCGGAGCCGGGCATCCTTTACTCATGTCCCAGTCACAAAATTTGAGCTAGCATTACGATTCAAGTTCCCCGCCTCCAACAACGTGGCCGAGTACTGGCGAATGTCGCCGGTCTCGAACTAGCGGCAGACATGGGGAATTGATCACGATCACGCAGTGTACTCGGATTCTCAGCTGTTGTGAACCAAGTCCGGGGGAATACATGGTACATCACCCACACTAGTCAAGTCTTGCGAGCTTGTCAAAGGAATTTTGAAAAATTTCAAGTTACGGAAATAATCGAGAATAGGCCAGAGCGGACAACATGCGAGCGCACTATCTGCCTAAGATCGTGAAGAAAGCTTATCACTATTGAATCCTTCAAGTAATGGTCGAGCACCTAGATACTCGACTATCGATAGACCGCTGGTAATGGACATCGAGCCAGTGACGGGGGTGGATTGGCGATTACAAAGACTACATCGAGCAAGGGATCTACCCGCCGACAAGGTCGAGGCCACCAGCGATCGAAGCCAAGCTGTCGTGATACTCGGTAGTAGAGGTGCAGCACAAGCGATCTAAGGTCGGACCAATGCTCATTTGCGTACCCCGAGAACTAGCGAAGGTGTCTATATGAGGTACATGAGGGGAATGCGGCGGCCATCCGGGTACCGCGCCCCAGCGAGAAAGGGTATTGCGCGAGGATACTCTTGGATAACTCTCAGAAGGGATCGAGAGAAATATGTTCGTGAATGTGACAAGTGCCAAAGATGCAGCGGACATACCAAGACTTCCTCCTCCATGCAAACCCCGGTTGTTGCGGCTGGCCCGCCGACATGTGGGGATCGACTGTCGGACCGTTTCCACTCGCGCACAAGGAAAGTACAAATATGCAGTGGTCACCATTGATTATTTCACGAAATGGATAGAAGCCAAGCCTCGGCCAAAATCACGCAAGCAAATGTCATCAAGTTCGTCCATGATCAAGTGTGGTGTAGGTTTGGCCTTCCGCGGCAATTGTATCCGACCACGGCACACGCTTTCTGACAAGTTTAACGTGAGCGACCAGGCGCCAAGCATCGGGCAATCTTCCAGCTCATCCTCGTGGAACGGCAAGCCAAGCCGAACAACAGCTCTGCCTTTCAAGAGGAAATCTAGAAGGCGAAGTGTGAAATGGGCCGAGAGCCGCCATCGCCTTTAGGGCCAAACTATCAGACATGGGTCCAATGGGAAACCCCATTTGCTCTCACTTACGGATCGAGGCAATGATTCCAGCTTGAAATGGCTTCGCCTCACCTATCGAGTCTCCCACTACAAATAACAAACAACGAAGCATGCGCGGCAATAGACCTCCTTAAGAAAGAAGACCGGATGCTCGACTAATGGTCAACTACAAACAATGCAAAGGCCCATCATGACAAAGGTTAGAGGCGCAGCCTTCATGTGGGGGACCGGGTGCTCGTAAAATTGAAGTGACCGACAAATGAGCGTAATGGGAAAGCTATCGCCTAATCGGGAAGCGACCCTTCCAAGTCACCGGTATTATCGTAGAAGGCACCTACACACTCCGAACTCGGGAAGGAAAAGAGCTAAAACACCCATGGCATGCTAATCATCCGAAAAATACTATCCGTAGAGATCTTCCATACATAGATTTGGCAAGACCTCAAATTTCCTGAGGGTCACAAATTTTATTCAATAAAGGCAAGTTTTCTC
>CM028377.1:12128056-12184869 GCA_013146195.2 Codonopsis lanceolata
GTTCCTTGGTCACTTATTATGGCCTTAGGTACTCCATATCTAGCAAACAAATCTTCTACAAATTTAACCATTGTTTTACCATCATTTGTCTTGGTTGCTCTTGCTTCAATCCATTTAGATACATAATCAAGCTGCTACTAAAATATATTCACAATTATTTGACACGGAAAAGGACCCATGAAATCAATACCCCAAACATCAAAGATTTCAACAACCAAATTAATATGCAAGGGCATTTCGTTTCTCTTTCCTATTCCACTGTTCTTTGACACTTATCACATGTTCTATAAAACAATTCACAATCTCTAAAAGCAGTGGGCCAATATAAACTTAGATTGCAAAAATTTTCTAGCAGTTTTGTTTCCACTAAAATGACCTCCACAAGAGTATCCATGGCGAAATTCCATAATACCTTGTTGGTCTTTTTTCGGAACATCGTCCTTATTAAAGAATCGAACATATTTTATATAAATGAGGTGCTTCCCAAAAATAATTTTTTCGTTTCGGCCAAAATTTCTTCTTTTCATAATGATCAAAATCGGGATTAATGATATCGGACACATAGTAATTGACAAAATCGGCATACCGAGTGGATCTTTCGCTAAAAGTTGCTCATCAGAAAATCATCATTTATGGGAGCAGGGATCATCAAGAAATTGGCGTTCAAGCAAGGGTGAAAATTCTAATCTAGACAAATGGTCGACTCACGACATTCTCGGTTCCCTTTTTATCTTTGATTGTAATGTCAAATTCTTGTAACAATAACATCCATCAATTAATCTGAGAATGATCGGAAAATATTATCACCTTTGATCTACTTGAGATATGATCTAAATTTTTCTAAAGCATATACTACTTTAAAACTCTTTTTCTGTAGTTATATAATTCAATTGTGCATCATTTAGAGTTCTACTAGCATAGTGGATCACATGAGGCTTTCTATCTACCATTGTCCTAACACGGCTCCATTGCAAAATCGTGCATACACATGATTTCAAAAGCGTGACCAATCGGTAGGATAAAATAAGGCGATAGTTAATTTTTCTTTTAATAAATTAGCATCAAACATTCTTTAAATTATGTATCCTTTGCTAATAAGTTACATAGAAGCATAGATTTTGGAAAATCTTTTATAAATCTTCGATAAAACCAGCATGCCTAGAAAACTTCTAACACCTTTAAGCGAAATTGGAGGGTAGTTGTCTGATAACTTCGATTTTTTTGCTTTATCAACTTCAATGCTTTTTTGAAACAACATGCCCTAAGACAATTCCATGTTTGACCATGAAGTGACTTTTCTCCCAACTTAAAGTTAAATTTGTTTCGCATCATCTTTTCAGGACTGATGTAAGATTTTCTAAGCAATGATCAAAAGAATTTCCAAAAATTGAAAAATCGTCCATAAAAACTTCAACGTATCTTTCAACTAAATCTGAAAATATAGAAATCATGCATCTTTGAAAGGTGGCTGGTGCATTACACAATCCAAATGGCATTCTCCTAAGAGCAAAAGTACCAAAAGGACATGTAAAAGTTGTTTTCTCTTGGTCTTGGTGCAATAGGGATCGATTGTAACTGGAAAACCATCAAGAAAGCAATAATATTCATGACGGCTAGTCTTTCAAGGATTTGATCAATAAATGGCAAAGGAAAGTGGTCTTTCTAGTTGCCGCATTAAGTTTTCTGCAAATCAATGCATTCTATAACCGGTTATTGTTCTTGTAGGGACTAATTCATCTTTCTCATTTTTAATAGCGTAATTCTGACTTTTTAGGTACTACTTGAACAGGACTAACCCATTTACTATCTGATATAGGGTAAATTATACCCGCATCTAAGAGCTTAAGAACTTCTTTTCTTACGGCTTCTTCCATGTGTGGGTTAAGTCTTCTTTGCCTTTCTCTTGAAGGTTTACTACCTTCTTCTAGATGTATTTTATGCATGCACATAGATGGACTAATACCTTTTAACAAACTAAAGCATCCTAAAGCTTCTCTATGTGTCCATAAAACTTTCAACAAACTAGCTTCTTGCTCTTCAGTTAAATCGGCTGCTATAATAACATGCAAAGTTTTACCCTCCCCTAAAAATGCATATTTTAAATGGGGTGGTAATGGTTTTAATTCTTCAATTGGAGGAGATTTAATTGATGGCATAAATTCAGAATTTTCTGCTTTAATTGTTTCTTTTATTTTAGCCTCCTCATTTTTTTCTTCTTTAACATCTTCTATCTCTATTTCTTCAAATAGAGATTTCAAAATCTCTACTTCATCTTCCTTAATTTCATTACTTACTTCTTCTACTTTATCAGATTTATCAGACTTATTTTCTGATTCTTTCTCTATGTTTTCTTTACCTTTCTTTTTAAGAGCTTCTAACTTCTCTCTTTCTTGTCTTTCTTCCTCTTCTATTTCTCTTTCAATCTCATCAATGTCAATTTTTATGGGAGGGATAGGACTATCATCATAAACTGTAAATGTATCTCTCTCATAATCTTCATCTTTATTATCTTCTTCGAAAGTTTCAGTTGATAACTTTTCGATTTCATCTATTGAAAAACATGCATTTATGTCACTAGGTTTATTCATAGCATCAAAAACAGAAATTTCAACAGTTTCACCTAGGACTGACATTGTGAGTTTACCATTTTTCACATTAATCATTGTATTGGCAGTAGCCATAAAAGGTCTGCCTAACAATATAGGAACTTCATTATTAGTGCATATCTTCCTTTCCATCTCTAGAACCACAAAGTCAACTGGAATGATTAGTTTATCAACCTGAACTAGGATGTCTTCCACTATACCCAAAGGATATTTAACTAAACGATCAGCCAATTGTAATTGCATACTAGTGGGTTTTAGTTCTCCTAACCTAACGTTTATAGACACAAAAGGCATCAAATTAATACTTGCTCCTAGATCTAGCATTGCTTTCATCTTTTTAGAGCTTCCCAAGGAAACTTGGATATTAAAGCTACCGGGATCTTTTCAACTTGGGGGTAATTCGGGTTGTAAAAGCAGAACTTACGTTTTCAGAAACAATAATTTTTTCATTGTTTTCAAACTTGTGTTTCTTAGAGTGAAGATCTTTGAAAAACTTTGCATAAGCTGGAATATTTTTAATAACATTAAGCAAAGGAAGATTAACATTCACCTTGGATAACATATTATAAATTTCCGTAAATTGTTTGTCCATTCGGTTTTTCATAAGTCTTCTTGGAAACGGTATTGGAGGAACATATGGTGGTGGAGCCACATAAGGTTCCTCTTCTTCTTGATCTAACTTTTTTTCAACTTCTACTGGATTCTCTTTATTTTGAACCTCTTTTTCTTGTTCTTTATTTGGAACTTCAACTTCAACTTCTTGATTACTCGATTCATTATTCTCTTTACTATTATCACTATCCTTTTCAATTTCCTTTTCAGAATTTTCTACTGTATCAGGCACATTAGAAGAAGGATCAGGATCACTTACCTCTTCACCTGTTACCTTACCGCTTCGTGAGACGGTGATTGACTTAGCTTGCTCGGTTTGACTAAGGAACTTCCCTTCTTCTCTTTTATCAGCTTCAGAAGTCATAATATGCTTCTTCAAATTTTCAATCTCTTCAAGCATATATTTCATCAACACTGCTTGACTTTTGTTTGCTCCATCTTGTTTAGGAACTTCTTCTATTCTCAACTGATTTTGATTTGGAAATTGTGGTGGTTGAGGTGGGTGAGGCTGGAATTGTTGAGGTTGTAAAGGCTTATTTCCTCCCCAAGAAAAGTTAGGATGATTCCTCCAACCAGGATTATATGTGTTTGAATAGGGATCATTCCTTGGCCTTTGAGGGTACATATTCATAGCATTAGCCTGTTCAGAATACATAGCACTTGATGGACAAAAATTAGTAGCATGAGAATATAATCCACATAAAGCACATGCTTCTTGAATTTGCCAATTTTCAAATTGAGCTGGTGTATCTGATTTTTCTTGAATTTGATATAGGCTCCTATTTTTACCTCTAGCACTTTTCTGTTGAGAATTAATACTTAACATCTCAAATAATTCTTCTAGTGCTTCTGGTGTCATTCTATTAATAGAACCACCAGTTGCACTATCAACCATAGTTTGTAAGTCTGGCGAAAGACCATGATAAAATTGAAGCACTAACACATGTTGAGCCAAATTATGATGAGGACACATAATGAGCAGATTTTTAAATCTATCACATGACTCATGGAATGCTTCACCTGGTTCATTTTGGAATGACATGATTTGTTTTCTATATATATTCAGTAAGAGATGCATGCTTGTAAAATTTACTCATAAACAAATCATATAATTGAGCCCAAGTATAAACACTATTAGGTGTTAAGTTCATAAACCATCGTTTTGCCAACTCTTTTAATGCACTGGGAAAATATTTCATTTTAATTTGATCGTCAGTCAACTCGTCTAAAGGAAAAGTACTCATCATGTATTCATATTCTGTTAAGAAACCGACAGGATCTTCATGAGGCATTCCATGAAAAGATGGTATCATGTTAAAATAATGGCCTTTTAGTTCGAAATTCCTTATAGCATCTGGTAAGACTAAACTTGATGTCACTACATTTAATGAAGGTCTACTAAAGTCATTAATAGTTCTTTGATTTACTACTACTTCCATATTTCTTCTTGCAGGTTCTTCTTCTCTTTGATTCCTGTTAACTAGGTTAACTGGATTTTCCGGATTTTGATTATTATTTTCTTCCATTGTAGGATCAACCAGAGGATCCACTTGATTCAATTGTTCTTGATTATCAGACTGGGAAGCTTGACTTTCAAGATCTTCTTGATTCCTTCTAATATTATTAATATCTTGATTCAGTTCTACCAATTTAGGATTCAAAGATCTACGACTCTGCATAAAATAAATTAAAGCAATTTAAAAACAATTAACAATTAAAAATAAAATAAAATCTTTTTGTATTTTTATAAAAACTGAAAATTAAATTAAAAACTAAATTAAATTAAAAACTACGCTACCAACAAACTAACTACGTGAACTAGCTTGTCCCTTACAACGGCGCCAAAAACTTGATCGATGTTTTATTTTAATCTTTTTCCTTGCAAGTGGACAAGACTATTATAGAATAGTATTGGAAGCAAGGGTCGAACCCACAGAGACAAGAGATCACGAACAGTACAATTTATTGATAGCAAATTATTAATCTAAAGGGGTTTTTATAATTATTTTATTCTAAACTACTATTGATATTTAGGTGTTTAACTAATTAGCAGTAATTACAGATTATGAAGATCTTATGGTGGGTGGCAATCTAGGATTCTGGTTTCACTTGTATCTCCTTTATGTTCAATTCATAATAATTATCATTCAATTTCTTGGGTTCGTTCACTAAAGATAGATATAGTCTGTTGAACTATTGGTTCCGCCTCCATCCCCACAACATTCATCCATTCTATATCCTAAGCACAAGAACAAGTAATCTATCTGTCACCTAGATTATGATCTATCTGTCACCTAGATCATGTATGAACATGACCCTAACTTATCACTCTCGTGCATCGATAGGTCCAATTTATTGTGATGGTGAGCCGATTATGCGACATATGCACATTGGTCATGCAGTTATCCGCACCTCTAGGCCTTTATTATTTGCGATTACATTCATTTGTTCAAAGCAAAATAAAAGAGGGATTGATAAACACCACAATTAACAAGAATTGAATGAACATATATATGAATTAAGACATAAATTCGATACAAGTTACCTCCCACCTCCTAGATTATGGATGATTTAGTTCATCATAGACAATGAACAACACATGGAGATGAACGGAAACATGATTTGATCTTCAATACTTGAAATTACACAATCTAACTATGTTATACAACCTAAAAACTATCTAAAATCTATACAAAACTGTTTCCAGCCGTTTTTCTCTATATGGCTCTTGGCATCCGACTTCAATTTATACCCGGGAGTTGTATTGCAATCGAATCTCTTTGTGAAAATACGAAAAGTTCGCGTTCTGACCACCTTGCGGTCGCAAGGTGTTGAGTACCTTGCGTCCGCAAGGTCTCGATATCTTTGACCCTTTGGTTTTACGCCTTCTTAAGCGTTACGCCCACCTTGCGGGGGCAAGGTGCAGTACCTTGCGGCCAGGTCTCGTAGACGACCTTCGTTTATTCTTCATTTTTCATCTTTGGCCCTTCTTGGAATTTTGCACATAAAACCCTGGAGTTTTGCATATTTTCACTAAAAACCCTGAAACTTACAAAATTTACCGAGAACATATATCAGTAGCCAAAAGCCTCGTGAAATAGCATAATTGAAGTCATAGAATTATATAAAATCGACGTATAAAATACATCGATCACCCACCAAAGGGTAAAGTACCCCACAAGCAATTGAACGGGGATAGTACTCAATGACCCAGCCAGTACCCTCGAATACATTTACAAGGAGAAGAAGAACAAGGAAAAAGTGACTGTAGCCCAGCCTGGGACCGAAGTGACGCAAGATAACAGGCCAACGAAGAGGGTTAGGGAGGACGGAGGGGAGATCGTCCCCGTCGTCGACCCCACACCGACCGAACCCTCTCATGCATAGCAATTAACGCGAGCTGGGAACGCCAGCTCACCGTCAAAGGAAAATATGGATACAACAGCACCACACCCCCACCCCCCCAACAAACTCAAAAAGAACTGCCAAAAAAGATAGTAGTGGTTGAAAGTCTATACACCCGAGACCGGTTGGAGATTAAACCGAATCAAGATTTAGAAGAGATTGTCATCAACCTCGATTTCCCAGAACAAAAGGTCAAGGTCGGAAGGGAGATACCCGAGGACGAGCGAGCAGCAATTATCAAACTCCTGAATTAGAGTTTGGACGTCTTTGCTTGGAAAGTCGAGGACATGGAAGGAATCAGCCAGGACGTGGCTGTACACAAGCTTAGTGATCGATGTATTTTATACGTCGATTTTATATGCTTCTATGACTTAAATTATGTTATTTCACGTGGCTTTTGGCTACTGATACATGTTTTCGGTGAGTTTTGTAAGTTTCAGGGTTGTTAGTGAAAATATGATAAACTCCAGGGTTTTATGTGCAAATTCCAAGAAGGGCCAAAGATGAAAAATGAAGAAAAACGAAGGCTGTCCAGTCTGGAGACCTTGCGGTCGCAAGGTACCCAGACCTTGCCCCCGCAAGGTGGGCAGAACGTTTAAGAAGGCAGAAAACCAAGGGTCAAAGATACTGGAGACCTTGCGGACACAAGGTACTCAACACCTTGCGACCGCAAGGTGGTCAGAACGCGAACTTTTCGTATTTTCACAAAGAGATTCGATTGCAATACAACTCCCGAGTATAAATTGAAGTCGGATGCCAAGAGCCATATAGAGAAAAACGGCTGGAAACAGTTTTGTATAGATTTTAGATAGTTTTTAGGTTGTATAACATAGTTAGATTGTGTAATTTCAAGTATTGAAGATCAAATCATGTTTCCGTTCATCTCCATGTGATGTTCATTGTCTATGATGAACTAAATCATCCATAATCTAGGAGGTGGGAGGTAACTTGTATCGAATTTATGTTTTAATTCGTATGTATGTTCATTCAATTCTTGTTAATTGTGGTGTTTATCAATCCCTATATTATTTTGCTTTGAACAAATGAATGTAATCGCAAATAATAAAGGCCTAGAGGTGCGGATAACTGCATGACCAATGTGCATATGTCGTACACTGGCTCACCATCACAATAAATTGGACATATCAATGCACGAGAGTGATAAGTTAGGACCAGGTTCATACATGATCTAGGTGACAGATAGATCATAAATTTAGGTGACAGCTAGATTGACAGTTCCTGTGCTTAGGATATAGAATTGATGAATGTTGCGGGGATGGAGGCTGAACCAATAGTTCAACAGACTATATCTATCTTTAGTGAACGAACCCAAGAAATTGAATGATAATTATTATGAATTGAACATAAAGGAGATACAAGCGAAACCCAGAATCCTAGATTGCCACCCACCATAAGATCTGCATATCTGTAATTACTGCTAATTAGTTAAACATCTAAATATAAATAGTAGTTTAGAATAAAAATAATTATAAAAACCCCTTTAGATTAATAATTTGCTATCAATAAATTGCACTGTTCGTGATCACTTGTCTCTGTGGGTTCGACCCTTGCTTCCAATACTATTCTATAATAGTCTTATCCGCTTGCAAGGAAAAAGATTAAATAAAACATAGATCACTTAGCATCGACCCCGACTCCATCTCAATCCAGCAAAAGGCGAGGATTTTCTCTCCGCAAAAGCAAGAAGCAATCAAAGAGGAGGTATCCAAGCTGCTCAAGGCAAAAATAATCAAAGAGGTCCTATACGCGACGTGGATAGACAATGTAGTAATGGTGAAGAAATCAAGCGGAAAATGGAGAATGTGTGTTGATTTCACTGATTTAAACAAGGCATGCCCTAAGGATTGGTATCCCCTGCCGAGGATTGACCAACTGGTGGACTCTATAGCCGGGCACAAAATCTTGAGCTTCGTCGATGCCTACTCAGGATATCACCAAATCAGGATGTGGCTGGCAGACCAAATACACACGGCGTTCAGAGCTGCAGGAGGACTGTATTGCTATACCATGATGCCCTTCGGGTTGAAGAACGCGGGAGCCACATATCAGAGGATGGTGAACAAAATTTTCGGCGACCAGTTGGGGAGAAATGTGGAGGCGTACATCGATGATATGGTGATCAAGACAAAGCACGCTAACCACGTCGAGGACCTGAAAGAAACCTTCGCAAACTTGAGAAAGCATAAGATGAAGCTGAATCCCGCGAAATGTGCCTTCGGAGTGGTCGCCGGGAAATTCCTGGGATACATGGTTAATGAAAGGGGAATCGAAGCCAACCCGGAGAAGATAAAGGCTCTGGCGACCATGGATCCTCCTGAATGTATCAAACACGTCCAGAAACTCAATGGCCGAATCACAGCCCTCAGTCGCTTCATAGCAAAATCGGCAGAGAAAAGTCTGCTATTTTTTAAAACGTTGAAGGGAGGCAGAAAATTTCAGTGGACAGATGATTGCGTAAAGGCCTTTAACGAGCTCAAAGAGTACCTTGGTCGGCCCCCCCTCCTCAGCATCCTCATCCCCGAGGAAAAATTGTACGTATACTTGGTTGCATCTGACTCAGCGGTAGCTGCAGTATTGATTAGAGAGAAAGACAAGCTGCAGAGGCCGGTCTATTATGTGTCCCATGCCCTGACCGAGGTTGAGGGAAGATACTTGGAGATTGAGAAACTGGTGCTCGCCTTGGTGATCGCTGCTCGAAAATTGAAGGCATACTTCCAAGCTCACCCGATAGTGGTTTACACCGACTTCCCCCTGAGGCAGATCCTGCATAAGCCAGACATGGCGGGGAGGATGCTAAAGTGGTCGGTTGAACTATCAGGGTACACGATCGAGTACGAGGTGAGGAGAGCTATTCAGGCACAAGTTTTGGCAGACTTCCTTGCCGAAACCTCATTCACGAAGCAAGCAGCCGAGGACGAGCCAGAGAAAAGTATGGAAAAACCAGACACTGCCGAGGAGAAGGCCGAAGACAAACAAACAAGATCCAGACCGCCCGAGCATTGGACTTTATTTGTGGATGGATCCTCGGGGACCAGCAAAAGTGGGGCAGGAATTTCGATGATTACTCCAGAAGGAGGAGAGTTGGGCCTGGCTCTGGAATTTGGCTTCAAAGCCTCAAACAATCAGGCCGAGTATGAGGCATTGACAGCAGGGATTGAATTGGCACGAAAGCTCGGGGCCGAGAACGTCGTGATATACAGCGACTCCCAGTTAGTGGTCAAACAGGTATTGGGCGAGTACGGGGCAAATCATCCAATATTGGCCAAGTACCAACAGCTGACCCAGGGGCTACTAAAGGGATTCAAATACTGGGAGTTGGAGCAGATCGCAAGAGAAGACAATGCCCGAGCAGACTACCTGTCGAAGATTGCCTCTTCTGAAAACGAGGACATACCCGCAGAGATCGAGCTGATATTTCTTAGAAACCAAGTAATGGTAATTGAGGATGCTCCGAGATGCTGGATTAATGAAATCAAAGATTATATCGAGAAAGGGACCTTGCCCGAGGACAGAGATAGAGCACAGATGGTGAGAAACTGAGCATGCCGATACTCGGTTATTGGGGAGATGTTATATAAAAGATCCAATATGAAACCCCTTCTTCGGTGCGTAAGACCGGAGACAGTGCAGGACCTTCTGGCCGAGGTACATGAAGGAGAATGCGGGGGACACCCGGGGGCAAGGACTTTGGCAGATAAAATAAACTTTCACGGCTACTACTAGCCCAGCATAAGAAGGGATGCAGCAGAATACGTGAAGAAGTGTGACAAATGCCAAAGGTTTGCAGATATTCCTAGGCTTCCATCCATACCACAAACGCCGGTGATCACGGCATGGCCTTTCGACATGTGGGGAATAGACCTCATCGGTCCCTTCCCTAAAGCTAAACATGGGTGTGAATACATCATAGTGGCCGTGGACTACTTCACCAAGTGGGTGGAAGCCAAGCCATTGGCCAGCATAACCGAGGACCAAGCAGTGAAGTTCGTGTATGAACAAATCTTTTGTCGGTTCGGTCTTCCTCGGATGATAGTCTCCGACCACGGCACCCAGTTCTCTAAGAAGTTTACGGTGAGCTATGAAAGATTAAACGTTAAACACAGAATGTCCTCGGTGGCTCATCCTCAAGGCAACGGTCAAGCAGAAGCCGGGAATAAGAAAATTTTGCATGCACTGAAAAGGGACCTAGATGAGAGGAAAGGAAATTGGCTCGAGCAACTACCAATTGTTCTGTGGGGGATCAGAACCACCGTCCACGGCTCCACTGGCGAGACCCCTTTTGCACTTACATACGGATCAGAGGCTATGGCGCCAGTAGAATTAGCCCTTCCCACAGCCCGAGTCACCTTTTTCTATCAAAACCACAATGAGTTGTCAAGATCTTTGGACCTCGACAACATTGAAGAAAAGAGGATTAAAGCCCGCCTTCGGATGATCAACTACAAGAAACTCACGAAAGTCAATCATGATAAGAAGGTCAGACCGAGGAGTTTCTCGGTGGGAGATTGGGTCCTGCGAAAGATCAAAGCGACAGGCAAAAAACTCGGGAGAAACAAGCTCTCCCCAAATTGGGAAGGACCGTTCAGAGTAACAAGCATTGTTCGAGAAGGGACTTATCGATTGGCAGAGCCAGACGGAACCCCACTAAAAAACCCTTGGCATGCCGACCACCTGAAAAAATACTATCAATGATATGATTTGTCGTTGTAACATTTTCAAACGATGAAATGAAAGGCTTTAATGTTATTTCATATTGTTGAGAAAAGACCTATCCTCGGTATGCGAAGAAGGCCACACTTGCAAAAACAAAAAAGTGCACCTCAACCTCGAAAACGATGAGAGGCCCCAAAGACCTATCATCGGTACACGAAGATAGGCCCCAAAGACCCATCCTCATTACACGAGGAGAGGCCCCAAAGACCTATCTTCGGTACACGAAGATAGGCCCCAAAGACCCATCCTCGGTACACGAGGAGAGGCCCCAAAGACATATCTTCGGTACACGAATATAGGCCCCAAAGACCTATCCTCGGTACACAAGGAAAGCCCCAAAGACATGTCCTCGATATATGAGGAGGGCCATGACTTGCGAAACAAAGATAAGCACATCCCAACCTCAACAAAGAGGAGAGGTTCAAAGGACCTACCCTCGGTACACGAGGAAGGCCACAACTTACAAAAATCAAACAAACTCAAAAGGGCTAACGAAATATCTCACAAATGGCGAAGGCTACCATAAACAAAACAGACAGAAACGAATGTATCACAGTATGACCAACGATCAAGGAAAGCGAAATAAAAGTTAGACAAAATATGTCAAAGTCAAGAACCAGAAATATCGAAAGAAAAATTGTTTGAGTTACTGGCACACACGTGCAAATAATTCTCGTCGCAGCGAGCATCACTGATAAACCTAAAGGGGAGCTGGGGGATTGGGACCTTCGGGAAGAACTCGGTTCTCGACAGCCTCGATATCGTCGACGAGTCGCTCTCTATTAGATTGCTCGCCCAAGAAAGTTTGCATTGTCAGTTCAGGATTAAACGGGACCTCTTCGTTTTTCTTTGCAGCCTCGACCACAGAGAATACGTTAACATCCCAAGGTGCCGGAGGAACCCACTTGTCCAAACCTGCCCATCGGTCCTGGTCGTGCACGAGCTCGAATTCGTCCTCCTGATACGGGACCATAGCGTGTCCCCGCCGAGCGAAGGAGCCTGAAAACGGTTCAAGTCCCCAATCAACCAACTCTCCCATCGGCACTCCATAGGCCGCTGCACAGCGAAGAATATGGCGAGATCCCCGAACATAGTAAGGCACCAGCTCGTCGAGGAAGGCCTCACTTTCTTTAAATTTCTCCACAGTAGACACCTGAGCCGCCTTCAACTGGTCATCAAACCCTGCCACTTGAGCCAAAGCTGCATCTCGCTCCTTCTGTATGGTATCCTTCTCCCCAACAATCGCAGAGAGTCGTTGATCGGCTTCGCCAGCTTTCTTCAAAAGGTCGTCGACCTGGTTGGACAGTTTGTTTCTCTGCTCCTTCATCTCTTCCAGGAGCTTCAAAGCTTCATTCAGTTCGGCAGCTTTCTTGTTATTATCACTCTCCAAGGACTCAACCTTGGCCCTCAGAATATCTCTCTCTTCCTCGCCCGAGCGAGCCTCTCGACGCAATTTCTTCTCGTTGGTCGCCACCCGACCAAGACGAGTAGACAATGACTTCACCACAGCACAAGCTTGCAACCATGAAAATCAACTAACTGTTAAGTTGAGACAAAAAACGAGATAAATTTAAAATAAAAAGGGAGACTAAAGGCTCACATGGCCGGTTATCATCCCGAAACGACCTAGCAATTGAGCAGAACTGAAGGAGTTCATCACCCCAACCAAATCCTTTGGGGTAGCTCGGGAGACCACCCCCTGGCCGAGTACAGCAGTGATCTCATCACAAGCAGTGAAGTCAAAATTGCCAAGGGGAGGAACGTCAGCAATGGCCTTGGCCAAGTCCTTCGCCGCCTCCTGGGTAGTCGGCAACACGAAATCATCTTCCAACCAAGGCACTCCGACCTCTTCATAAACCGGAGACCCTTCCTTGGCTATAGCCTTCCCCTTGCTAGTAGAAGTGGGCTGATCGACACCCTCCACATCGTCCTCTTCCTCGTCCTCTTCCTCGTCGGCGATCGGGGCTGCATCACCTTTCTCTTCGCGCGGTAGCCGGTGGAGGTGGGTCGAGAGGAGAATCAACGATCGGGATAGCAGTGGGGGCCGAGGATCTCGCAGGCAAGGCCGGTGGAGGTGGGGTCGATGAAACAGTTATCGGAAGTGCCTTCTTCGCTCCAGTTCCGCGAGAGGAAGTAGAAATCACCTTTACAACTTTCGCTACTGGGGCCGCCACCCCCTCGGTCAAAGGCTGGGTCGGCAGACCAAAACCACTCGTTATATCAGAGGCGGCGACCTCCAAGGTAGCGCGACGATTCACCGCCAATTCCTTCCGACTCCTCGTCAGATTCATGCGAGCATCGAGGTTCCTCATCGCTGAAAAACAAGAAAAAATTCAAGTCAGAACAGATTACAGTGAAATAACAAGTAAACAAGCAAGAAAAGAGAGGAGAAGTATTCACGGTAGTCTGGGCAAGGCACTTCGGCTCCCAAGCCTCGGCAGGACAAACAGTTCTTTTTGAAAACTAGATTTTTGTGCACTAGCCACCCCGGGTAGGTGTCGATTGCGGGCATCGTGCATCGAGGACGAAGACCTTTGATATCCCTGGTCGACATCCCAACTAATCTAAGTAATTCCTCAGTATTGGAAACCGAGCTCCAATTGAATACGAGAGGATTCTCGCCATGCACATCCAGATAATCCTCCACAGTCTTTTTTGCTTTCTCCTCATACTCGGTCAAGGCTGGGGCAGGAGACAAGGACTTCACCGATTCTACGGCATCATGAGGGACGGGGAAATTCCATCCTCGCCGACTCTCAACGATCAAAACTTTATCGGCCCAATGACCCGTCTTGCTTGGAGGCCGAGCGAATAAGTTAACTCCATTGTTATGATGTTTACATTGGAGACGGCCTAGGGACATATTGACGCTGAAATAATTTTTGAATAAGGGAAGGGTGGGCTCAAAGCCGAGCACCCGCAAGCAAGCAGCGAAACTGGTCAAATACCTCACCAAGTTGAGAGATAGGTCCAACAGGTGAGCCCCAGCTTCATCGAGGAGTTCACAGATGAAAGGATCCAGGGGCAATCGAAGCCCTACCTCAAAAAAGGATATATAAAATCCAACTCCGCTCTGGAGGAGTCTCAGCTCGGATAGAGATAAGTTCAATTCAGGGGTATATCCCCAGAAATCTTGAGGGCTGTGGTTAAACTGAATGTTCCCCGTCTCCACATCCTCGGGGCAAACATGATTGCGCCACCCCCTCAGCCATCTACCTCCGGGTTTACCGCCCTCTTCGCCGGGGTCCTCGCCAACTTTAGCCTTACCGAGCCGAGCCTTCTTGCTTGTTTTGCTCACGCGGTCCTCTACCTCGGGAGCTGAAGTAGAATCAACAACAGTTTTCTTTCTCTTCTTCTTCGCCAGCTCTTTATTCTTCTTCATCATCCTCAGCGCTTCAAACTCGCTGAAAAAAGTTTGATAGAGATCAAAATAAGCTTGGTCCCTCGTTTGGCAGAGGTACATCTCAGTCCCGAAGGGGTGATCCTCGACCTTCCAGGATTCATCCTCGTGCGAGGGAAGCCCTTCCAGGTCATAGCCGGCGGCGAGTAGTAACCTCCTCGCTTCACTGGGAAGCACAGCCTCCCAGTTTCCATCCATTTGTTTATACACCCGGGAAAGGGTGGGAGACCGAGCATAAATTGGCCCAGGGTTTGCTTTCTTAGTCCTCATTGCCGAGGAAAACACAGAGGGGGATATGGCTTTTATGGAAGACGACGAGGAAGACTGGGAAGGAGATTTATACGCTATGTTTGAGGAAGACTGGTCGGGGGTACGACGCGAGGACCCAGACTCAGAACTCATAAAAACACTTTGACAGTAAACCTAAGAATGGAAGCTAGTAAAGAGGGAGAGAGATACCTTAAATGGGTGAAGACGAAGCAGGCGAAAGCGAGGAAGGAAAAGCCGGAACCTAAAAGAAGAGGGCCACCGGTGTTAGTATGGAAAGTGCAGAAATCGGTGATGGGTAACCGGAGGGAGAGACACACTGTTTGAAACTCACCAACCCAACCCAGAAAAGGGTCACGAACGAAAGAAAAAGGAAGAGGAAGGAGAAACGAGTCTAACACACCGTTTTTAAAGGAGTAAAAATGACTGGAGGACAACCAAATGGTGAATCCGACAGCAAGAGTAAAAAATCGCTTGGTAATGGTACATGAGGAAGAGCGGGAAAACGGTTGGAAGTGTGGAAGAGAAGCCAGGGTTTTGGGCTTTATATGACCCACGACTAACCGGGTCAGCCCGGTTCGGAACACGCGGGTCTCGTCGCACCAGTCGTCGCCTGACGCGTGGCTCTAATCACCGAAACAACTTCGCCAAAAAAGAGGAAAGCGGCGTCGTCAACCCGATCATTAAATGAGAAGCCGGTTATATGACGCTTCGAAAAATGCGCCATTAATGAGATGTGACCCCAAGCGACGCCACCGTTTCGACTACAAAACAAGCTCGACCCGAGGATCTTGTCCAGCACATCTTCGGTTTACGCCTGAAAATTAAAACGAAGATGCTATAACCAACAATAGAGATCTCAGTCGAAGACGAATCGAGCTATACTTTCCAAGCTTGGGATAAATCCTCGCACTTGGAAAGTCGGGGGCAACTGAAAGGACTCGATTGGCCACTTCCCACGTGGATGGCACGAGACAACCAGAACGACCTGGTCAAGCCGAGGATTACCCTTAGTCCGAGCAAATCGAGCATGATCAGGCCAACCAAGGTCAGTCCGAGCAAGGTTATTCCGAACAAGCCGAACATGATCAGCCCGACTAGGATTAGCACGACCCTGATTAAGGCCGACCATCATAATAGGCGAGGATGCGAACCCGACCAACCAAGCGACCATGAGAACTCATGGTCGACCCTATGATCGGACCAACTTTGAGCGAGGAGGCGTCATCACGATGAAATGCGCGCCGGGTGGCCTACCTAATTGGAAAGACATCAACGTGCTCTGCACCAGCCGCACCACTTACCGTTGACCTCTTTTCTGATACTCTGACATATCTGACAAAAGTAAGAACCAATGAGAATTAGCCAACTCGGCCGACCAACAGGGTTGGTCTCCATCGTGTTGTCCTACACTGTCTTGCAAGCTAAGCCAAAAGAAGATTATAAATGGAGAGCATGGCCACCTTCCTGAGGTATGACACTATTCACATCAAGCTACTACCTCACACAAATACATTCATATACTCAAGGTGATCTCAGGAAACGTCTGTGCTCACCTTTGTTATCCCATCACTGACTCTCACGCCGGAGGGCTTTAGCTGGGATAACCTCTCAGCTCCCTTAACAGTATCTTTCTTGTTTCCCAGGTTACAGGTCCAGGAAACCACAGGAATCAGGGCATTCGCGCATAAACCAGCCAAATATCCATCCGCCAGCTTCCACCACAGCAACTCGCCATCCAGGCCAACTCCACGTATATTTCCAAATATAGTCACCCCATTATTTGGCGTGATCAGTGGCGATCGGAGTCATGGATTTTATTTGATTTTGATGGAGCGGTTTATGTTAAACTTCAATCGATGCTTATGAACTTCGATAGATTGTTTTGTGTTGTTTATGACCCCAACATTGTTCTACTGTTTCTCTGTTTAAAGGTTATTCATTAAATTTAATGAGCATTTTTCTACCGATTATTCGAAACCGGATTATAATTTCATGAGCACCAGATAAAGCTATGATACAAAGTTAAATGAAGGATAAAAGGTAAAGGCACGATTAAACACATTCACGTGATCAACCGGAGATGACCGGTATTTGATCGTAAGCTAACCGAAAATGAGGCTAGTAGGCCTGACCGGAGGAATTGGAACGGGAAAGAGTACTGTATCCAATCTGTTCAAGGCAAATGGCATCCCCGTCGTCGATGCCGATCTCGTTGCCCGCGCAAGCCTTAGCCTTTAACCTATTTCCATATCTCTTTCTTACGTTGATTGCGAACTCCAGTTTTTCTGTCCCAATCAATCATTCGAAATTCGCGAAAAAAATCAATTAATATCTTTTAGAATGTACACAACTCCAATTGTCATACATACCAGTAAGTGCTTGCTTGTTTGGTCGTTCCCGTGGGCATGGGCATGGGAATTGAACTGTCATCAAATGAAACTTGTGTTGAAATATTAATGACACGGAATGGAACGAGTATTATTGATTGTTTGTTACGCTTCATTCACGAATTCCTGATTCAATTTTATGCAATTTGAACTATCGTGGAATGAAATTTGTACTAAAATTGGCTTGGAATGGAATGAGTGTTGTGTACCAAACGAGGGGTTACAAGTTAGAACCTATTACAGGTTTGGGAGAATCACAAAGCTAAATTAATCTTATGAAACCTGGACCATGGTTACCTTGGAGTACTTGACTAGTTCGTTGTGGAAATAAGGAATGGGCATATTCATTCAGTATCCATTGATGCAACGACATGTGATGGGAATATAAAGAATCATGAAACTCTTGTAATTGTCATTTAATGCCCTTACTCAATGGTAGTGGGCGGATAATATTTTTTGCAATCCTCTTATTCTCTTCTCTCTTTTATACACATCAATGCATCTGGATGAGTCATCTCATGGATACCCACCAAAACCAAAAGGATGTAGTTCTGTAATGCACATGTATCATGTGAATACGTCTTCGATGCTTCTAGATATGTATCCTTGTTGGGTTTTCTTAACGAATCATCAGAAAGTATAAATAAATTACATACTTGATGTATACATTATTCTCTAATATCCAAGGGTTCTCTATTACAGACCCTGGTTCTGAAATCCTAAATATATAAACATTAACCTGGTTTCTATTAATTAACCCCATCTAACAAAAGTTTTCTTAACATTGCAAATGTAATTAAAATTCAAATCTGAATATTTTTCACAACACTTCAACTATGATGTCATACACTCATACTAACCCGAGCGCAGTCAACCAACAAAGGTAAAGGCCAAATTAGGGATGGTAATTTCGAACCGAACTGAAGTTGACGGTTATTAACTGGTTTGATTAGATATGGGATAGGTAATGGGGAATAACATAAATGAAAAATTGGGGAACAGTTTGACTTTGATATTAGCAATACCCACCCCATTACCCGCCCCGATTCTTGAAATGTTACCCGAACGGCTTATTTTACTAATATAATTTTTCCCTTATCCATATAAGTATTAACCATATAATCTAGGTATATATATATTAGATGTATAACACTAAAATCTTAACATCATTCTCTTCGTCACTTCATGACTTGCATTTCCGGCAGTCGGTAGAAATTTTTTGATCAATTGAACATATTCACAATCACCTACAACAATTGATCAACCAAAAACTATTGACATCTCAACAATGTAATTCGTTTCTCTCTCCTATATTTGACTGTCTCTCTCTCACACTTTCTTTATATGTCGACAAACAAGTTTTAAGATAAAATTCGATAGATTTGGAAAGTGACGATTTAATAGATATTTGCTCCGTGAATTAAATTAGTTTCTCATTTACCATGAATATTGTACTAGTTAGGAAAATAAACATAGCCAACCCTAAGAAAGTGCGAGAGGTGCGTTAGCTCAGGGTCCCCAAGTTTGGAGGTCACCGCAACACGCACACACTATATATATAGACATATTTGTATATACTAATATAATTTTTGGGCATTTTTTTTATTTTATGAGAGGAAAAATTGGGTCTCTTTTAAAAAAACACAATATGCTTTCATATTAGTAATATTAATATAATTTAGGCCCTTATTTTTATCATTAAAAAAAAGAGCTCAAAGATTAGACTTGATTTTATTTAGGTCATGCTTTAGCGAAAAATGAAAAAAAAACGAAAATAAATATGAAGAGTTCCGTAACATTAGAAATCCTTGGTTCATTTTCATAACATTAAATTATTCTATATATGTTTGAAACTCAAAAATTTAATAGAACTTAATTTTGGCTAAGTAATTTATTTTTGTATAGATTCGATATAAATTTTGTGTAAATTTTATGATTAAATAATTATATTCTAGGTTTATAGTTACACACACAAACGATTGTTGTCTTACGTATTAGAGATCTTATTTTTATTGTTTTCCGCAGGCCTCTAAAAAGTTAGACCGGCTCTTATCATAACTAATCAACTCTTTACAGTTTTCTGAAAAATCCAAGTTTATGTTTATGTATGTAATATTATTGTTACGTATAATAGGTATTTGTATATGTGATTTAGTGTGTATTTTAATTTTGTATCCGTAATTTTGTTTGCAAGTACTTTGTGATTATATATTTGTATATTGAATTTGTGCCGTACACAACTTCTTTGACTTTTGAGCTTTTATGAACACGATTAAAATTACTTTTAAGTAGAAATAATATCCTTTTTATGAACTTGATTAATAGCAAGTTCTTTAAAAATTAATTTTTGAGTGTTTTAAACGGAAATATTAGCTTGACCATGTGGGTATTCCCCGATTAACCATTACTCATGGGGAATGAATATGGGGGTGCAAATTGATTCCCGACTGTGGAATGGGGCGGTTATGGGGCACAAAATTAAATTGGGGAATGGGGGTAGTATGATGTATAACTGCCCCCGAACTATCCCATTGCCATTCCTAGGCCAAAATTGATGCTGAACAACTGCAGAAAAATTTAGAAAACCATTTGCTAGAGATTATGGGTGGTTGAACTTTAAAGACAAAACTTGGGTTTTAGTGATTTAATTATTCTAGTGAAGAGCAGGGGTGACGTCACATGTTTTAAGGGGGGCAATTGATGCCCTTACTTTTGTGAAAATAGCACTGCAGAACTATCAAATTTGTAAAAATTCAACACAACCAGTGTATTCCTTACGGATATTTATTGTTATAGGCCCGGCAGTGTAAATTCCTGCAGAAAATAGGAGTATCGTTTTTGTATTAAGATCAACGAGATTGGATCTCTGGCCTTAAGACAAAAACTGGAAACCGTGATTTAGATCTGCACGGTGTGAATCCAGTGAGTCTCCCAGGATATTGATCTTACGTGATTGAATGTCTGGCAGATCTTCAAAGCTCAATCACCAACGAATGCAAACCGTTGCTGTAATCTATGTAGGGCAGAAGGGAGAGTATAGAAAAGAGTAGAATTTTCGTTACAGAAAACTGGGTTTGAAAGGCCGTTCAAAGCAGAGCGATCACAATTGTTCGAGCAGGCTGTCTCTGGCGGCTGAACTTGAACTGTTCAAAGGTTCACTGTTGAAAGGGTCACACGCCAAATGAACCCGGTAGCAAAAGATAGGTTCGAGCAAGCAAAAGACCAACCCGAGCCGAGCCGGCGGGCAGCAGCGTGTGTTTGGACCTATACCTAGGTAGGTCTTCCTCCTAGAAAAGTGTAGTGGCCCCGAGGGCACGAAAGTAAAGCCTCAGCTCTACCTTATAAGGTAGAGCTTGTTTCATTTTGTTCCCAATGTGGGATTCCCCATTATACACTTACATGACTTAGCTTTATTCAAGCTATTGGAAACCAAGTTTCCAACAATCCCCCACATTGAATAAGATATCATGTAAGTTGATGACATATTGATATTTACAGAAATACAACTGAGAGTAGCTAGAGTGGAAAAGGTGGCTTTTGGCTTTGAACCTTTCCTTATGAGTTACTATCGACTTACTAATCGATCGTGGCGGTGTGTCTTGAAGCCGGCGGTGTTTGATGTCAACCAAGACAATAGTATTCACATAGCTGCCCTCAAACAACGTTTGATTCTACGTTTGTGTTCATTTTGGCCCTGAACGCTTCCTAGTTCTGTGAATGTTGTTAGAAAATTTCGCCTCAAAATTTCCATAAGATCGGCCAATCTTACATTCACATAGGTGATTTCTTATAAAGGGTATATCCTGTCAGTACCCCGCTTGATCCAATCAAGTCATAAGAATCATTAAGCGGTGCTTATCCTAAGCAACCGTGACGAGGTAACACTAGTGTTTTCACCATAGGAATGAGTAGGAGTGTGAGTCGTTAGTGTTAACAGTGAGATCAATTAGTTTGGTTGTCCCTTTGAACCTAGACCATGGGGTTGCCAATCAACTAGGTGGGGTTTTCCGCTAAAGGTTCTCTTTATTTCATAGGCTTGAGGCCCATTCCCTTCGATGAACTGCATACTAACTCTCTGGACAATCCTTTAGTTAATGGATCCGCTAGGTTGTCCTTAGATCGAATATAATCGACGGTGATCACGCCATTGGAGAGTAGTTGCTTAACGGTATTATGTCGTCGCCTTATATGGCGGGACTTACCATTATACATGTTATTTTGTGCCCTTCCAATTACGGCTTGGCATGCAATGGATGCATATGGGCATATAGGCGTGGCCATCTTTGGAATATTTTCAAGGAAGTTACGTAACCATTCAACTTCCTCAACTGCTTTATCTAAGGCGATAAATTCTGATTCCATAGTAGACCTTGCAATGCAAGTCTGTTTGGAAGATTTCCATGCAATGCCCGGCAAGAGTGAATACAAATCCACTTGTTGACTTGGAGTCGTTAGTATCATAAATACGATTAGCGTCCTTTGTATCCTTCAATAACGGATACTTGGAGTAATGCAACTCGTAGTCCTTAGTGTATCGAAGATATCTAAGAGTCCTTACAATGGCTTTCCATTGATCGGTAGGGATTACTTGTAAATCGACTCAATCGGTTAGCTTGTTTGCGAGGTCGGGCGTGCGGTTAAGATACATAAGACTTCCAATGATTCGAGTATTCAATTTGAGATACGCTCGTGTAGGTTCTTTTTGAGATGAAAGTTAGGGTCGATTGGAGTCTTAGCAATGCTTGTATCACCGTTGCTAAATTTCTCTAGCAGTTTCTCAATATAATGAGATTGTGATAAAACGATCTCCTCGGATGTTCTAGATATTTTAATACCTAGGATGACATCAGCTAACCCTAAATCTTTCATGTCAAATCTGCTGGCCAACATCTTTTTGGTGTCTTTGATCATGTTATTATTGCTACCAATAATTAACATGTCATCAACGTAGAGACAGATAATGACGTAACCTTGTTGTGTATTCTTAGCGTATACACACTTGTCACATTCATTAGTCTTGAAGCCATTAGCAAGTATAACGTCATCAAAGCGTTTATGCCATTGTTTTGGTGCTTGCTTTAGACCGTATAAAGATTTGACGGTCGACAGGACGTTAGTTTCATTGCTGGAGCAATAAAGCCTTACAGTTGTTTCATATAAATTTCTTCTTCAAGTTCACGTTGAGGAAGCGGTCTTAACATCCATTTGATGTATCTCGAGACCGTGTAGTGCCGCGAAGGCAATTAGTAGGCGAATTGAAGTAATTCGAGTAACTGGAGCATATGTGTCAAAATAATCAACACCTTCCTTTTGATTAAAACACTTGGCGACTAGCCGGGCCTTGTATTTATCAATGGACCCATCAGGTTTCAATTTTCGTTTGAAGACCCATTTACACCCTAGGGGTTTGCAACCTTTGGGAAGGTCGACGAGCTCCCAGGTGTGGTTTTGCATAATGGAAGATATTTCGCCGTTGACGGCTTCCTTCCATTGTGGAGCCTCGGGAGTAGACATTGCTTCCTTGAACGTACGTGGTTCATTATCCACGAGAAACGTGGTCACAAAGTCTGGTCCAAAGGTCTTACTCGTGCGAGCTCGCTTGCTTCGACGAGGTTCATCAATGTCTTCATCTTGATGAATACCTTGATCAATGGCCATAGGGACTATTGCTTGTGAGGTGTTATCTTGTTCGTCAATTGACCAAGGAAATTAGCGTTTTACAGAAGTATCAACTTTTAGAGGAAAGATAGCTTCAAAAAACGTGGCATTTCTTGATTCCATAACGGTATTCACCTCGATTTTCGGATTATCAGATTTATGGACTAAGAACCGATAGGCGCTGCTATGGGTTGCATAACCAATAAAAGTACAATCCACGGTTTTGGAACCGATTTTAACCTTTTTAGGTGGTGGGACAGCTACTTTAGCTAGGCACCCCCACACTTTGAGGTATTTGTAGGATAGTTTTCGACCATGCCATAATTCATAGGGCGTTTTGTCCAATTTCTTGTGGGGAAGCTTGTTTAACAAGTAATTGGCAGTGAGCACCGCCTCCCCCCACATTTCGTCGAGTAGACCGGATTGAAGCAATAATGCGTTCATCATTTCCTTTAAGGTTCGATTTTTTCTTTCGGCAATCCCATTGGATTGTGGGCTATATGGGGGTGTAACTTTGTGAATAATCTCGTGGTCAGCACAGAAGTCTTTGAAGGGAAAAACATATTCGCCTCCTCGATCAGACTTAAGAATTTGTATCTTCTTTGAAAGTTGATTCTCGACTTCGTTTTTGTAAAGTTTAAAAGCTTCGAAGGCTTCAACTTTACTTTTTAAGAGATAGAGATGACAAAACCGGGTACAATCATCAATAAAGGTGATGAAGTATTTGTTTCCGCCATAATATTCTATGGATTTTAAGTCACATAGATCACTATGAACCAAATCTAATGGTGCAGTGTCACGCTCGATTGTCTTAAACGACGTTCTTGTTTGCTTAGCTTCAACGCAAGTATGGCATTTGTTTTTATTAATGCGACTTGGAGGAATTAATTCCATTTTCATTAATCGTCTCATAGAGTCATAGTTAACATGACCTAATCGATAATGCCAAAGATCAAAATGCTCAAGCAAGTAAGAAGAAGATGGTGTTGTAGCACTTTTATTATCAACTTTGTATGCGGTGTTAACCGTCATTACATTACACTTAAAAAGGCCCTCATCGAGGTAACCTTTACCAATAAAAACCCCACTCTTACTTAGGATAAACTTGTCCGACTCAAAAGCCAACTTAAACCCATGTTTAACCAAAAGAGAACCGGAGATCAAATTTTTACGAATGTCGGGAACATGAAGGACATTGGTTAGCACCAACTCCCGCCCGCTCGTCATTTTCAGGGTCACTTGGCCTTTGCCTTCCACTCCTGAAGTAGATGAATTGCCCATGAAGAGCTTCTCCCCGGACGTCACCTTGTTGTAAGATGAAAACATCTTGGCATCGCCGCAGATATGACGCGTCGCGCCGGTGTCCACAAACCACTCGCGGCCCATGCCAACCATGTTTGTCTCGGAGACGACACATATCATGTTGATCTCTTCATCAACCATGTTTGTTTCACGCTTGACCCGCTTCTTCCCGCGGCACTCAGCAGCTTTGTGGCCGACCTTGTCGCAATTCAAACACTTCCCTTTGAACTTGTAGTTCTTGTGCTGTTTGGGCTCTTCGGCCGAGGACTGCTTGTGCTTCTTGGAACTTTCGGCGGCGTGCTTGCGCTTGTTGCCCCTCGGGTCTTGCTCAACGACGTTGGCCCCGTCCATAGTGTGGTTGTTCCTTTTATCTGCCACCTTGTTGTCTTGTTCAATCCGCAGCCTTAGGATCAAGTCTTCGAGAGACATGTCTTTTCGCTTGTGCTTGAGGTAGTTTTTGAAGTCCATCCAACCGGGAAGGAGCTTCTCGATTACCGCAGCAACCTGGAAAGGCTCGGGGAGTTGCATACCCTCGGCTTCCAACTCATGCAACAAAACCTGAAGCTGCTGAACCTGAGAGACAACAGGCTTAGTATCGACCATGGCAAAATCAAGAAAACGAGCAACCACAAATTTCTTATGACCGGCGTCCTCGGTTTTGTACTTTTTCTCTAAGGACTCCCACAGTTCCTTAGCACTCTTAAATGGACTATCAATTTTATACAAGGAATTAGCAAGTCCATTTAGAATGTAATTGTGACATAAGAAATTTGAGTGCTTCCACGACTCGGTGGCAGCCACTGTGGTCCTGTCCGTCTCGTTAGGGTCTAGGACGGGGGCTGTTTCTTTCAAACATTTGGACAGATTCAAGGTGGTCAAGTAAAAGAGCATTTGCTGTTGCCATCGCTTGAATTTTCGTTGAACTTTTCGGTTCGCCATGGTGAGCATGAATCATGGCGGTAGCGGTAGGCGGGAGTTGCAACAACGTCGCTCGACAACAATTTCCTTTGCTTTTCGAAGTAGTCATTCTTTGCCGCAGTGAGTCAGAATTACATGCAGGTTGTAATTCGGTTAAGCAAAACTGAACAGATATAGAATCTGTAACAGAAGCAGATTAACTATGTTTTTAAAACTTTAGTATAAAACTATTAACAGTCTATCATGCAAAAGTTCCTAGAATCAGGTTTTTAGGTTAATATGTCTGTACAGATTAGTATGTTGTCTGAATCTGTATTGTATAGACAGGTTGTGTGTGGTTACAGATTTATAAAAGCGAACTGCTAACGTACTAAACAAAGAACGTAAAGCGTGCTGCAACTTTGAACAGGTTTTAAAAGAACCAAGCTAGTTTAGTTTCGCATGTATTAAATTTTGTAAATTTCAAAGTAAATGCAAATCGTAGTTTGAATCTGTAATAAAACAGATTATAATGCAGTAACATGCAGTGAATAGGTTTGAAACAGAAAATGTTCAGATCACAAGCTTATGCAGATTATGTAATATACGGATTATGTATTCTGAATCTGTATATTAAAACAGGTTCAATGCAGTTTCTGTATTTTGAACAGATTAAACTGAGCAGAAATAGTTTTGTGAATACACACTTTATACAACAAAGGTACTGCAGAATCCGTATATAATACAGGTTGTATACAGAAGTTATGTGGTGGAATTATGCAGAATCAGGTTATGTAATCTGATTCTGGAGCAGATTTGGAGAGTGTGCAGAAACTGGAAATATATGTTCTGAAAACTGTTTTTATAAGCAGGTTAAAAGCAGTTTCAGATTAAACTTTGATCAGGCTAAATGCACTCTTCATATAATAAACTGATGCAGAGTCAGATTTTCAATGTAGTAATATTCAGATCAAGGTAGTCACAGTTCTGAATGGCTGGCAGAAAACAGACTTTGTAATGAAAACAGATTATAATCTTAAGCATGAACAGGTTGTTTATGGTTGTATAATCTGTAACATAAATAGATCACAAAATGCGGAGTTCTGAGTTATGTGTTCGATTACGTATGTATTATCGTATAATACGAATCTGCGTATCTAAAAGATTAAGCGAGGTTAAAAAGCAAGTTTACGTAATAAACGAGGTTACGTAAAAGCAGGTAAGATCGTGTACGCCTATAAGTTCTATGAAGCCGACTAACATGCAGAATTTGTTTGTAGTAAGCATGCAGAATCAGTTTTTACTAAGCATGCAGAATCAGAATGAGATCAACATAAGTAGTAGCAGAAAATTCCCAGAATGCATATTTTAATTGCCAGTTCTAAATAGATTACTATTTTCTGAATCTGTAAACTGGTTTTAAAATGGATTCTGGAACAGTTTTGCAGCAGAAACAGGAAATGACAGTTTGCTTCTGAAACTGTTATAACAGATACAGGTTATAAACAGTTTAAGCAGATGCAAGTTATAAACAGTTTAAGCAGATGCAGAAACAGATGCAAATCTATGAATGAACAAAAATGCATGCAGAATCAGGATGTGTCCTGATGTTGGAAACGAAACCAAGTTTAAAACCAGTTTTTGTCTTAAGATTGTTATAGGCCCGACAGTGTAAATTCCTGCAGAAAATAGGAGTATCGTTGGATCTCTGGCCTTAAGAAAAAGCTGATTTAATCTGCGGTAGATCCGAATCTGAGTCTCTCCAGGATATTGATCTTACGTGATTGAATGTCTGGCAGATCTTCAAAGCTCAATCACCAACGAATGCAAACCGTTGATGTAATCTCTGTAGGGCAGAAGGGAGAGTATAGAAAAGAGTAGAATTTTCGTTACAGAAAACTGGGTTTGAAGGAGTATTTAAATGTCAGTTGGTTGAGCGAGCAAGCAAGCTGGCCGGCCAACCAGCCGAGTCGGGACGGGCGGGCGGCGGTGCGCGTGTTTGGACCTATACCTAGGTAGGTCTTCCCTCCTACACAAAAGTGTAGTGGCCCAAGGGCCTGAAAGTAAAGCCTCAAAGTTCTACCTTATAAGGTAGAGCTTGTTTCATTTTGTTCCCAATGTGGGATTCCCCATTATACACTTACATGACTTAGCTTTTTTCAAGCTATTGGAAACCAAGTTTCCAACATTTATCTCCCTTTATGAGAGGATAAATTTGCACTCTGATCTATGTAATAACTTTGCCCCCCCCACTCTCCCCCATTGTGGTTATTATGGCGATAAGTTGATTTAGTTCTTCGTCTAAATAACTGTGATTCTTTTAGTTTACATTCTCCCTAAATTGGTATCATTTTATTACAAAATCATCTATGCAAGTTTAGTTTCATAGAAAAAGTTACTTTCATAGACCCTACTTTTGCTCTTGACGTTACATTTTAAGAAAGAAGTTAGCGTTGAAATTCTGATTGAAGTTACTGGTTGTTTAGAATACATAAGAAATTTTGTATGTTTTTTGCCTGTGAATTCTAATTCAGTTTCCTTGGAGGCCTTGTTACTAGAGTACTGGAATGCAAATTGTCAGCAATCCTTTATGAAGTCTTTAATTATGTGCAACTATGTCCTTGTAGGCTGCTTTCACCTTATATCACGTCAGGTCTCTTCTGGGAAGTTTTCAAGCTGTGGATGAAGGAAGGGCTGTAAGATTATCATTCTTGACATCCCTTTGTTGTTTGAGGCCAAGATGGACCTGTGGACAAAGCCTATTATTGTTGTGTGGGTTGATCCTGATACACAACTTCAGCGACTCATGACCAGAGACAGAACAACGGAGGAAGATGCCAAAAACAGGATTAATGCTCAAATGCATAGTGATTGATAATAATGGTTCTCTGGATTTGAAAAGGAGTGGATTTGAAAAGGAGTAAAGCGGACATATGGTGATTTTGGCTTTTAGATAATAATGGTTGACTCTAGAAGATCCAACACAATTGAATTGAAATATTTATATTTTATATTATATATTCTATGGAAACATATTTTATTTTTTTAATTATTTCGATTACTTTAATCTAAAAATATGTGTTATTTTAAGGGTCAATTTATGTTTATAATAATAATTATTATTATTATAATAATAATAATTATTATTATTATTATTATTATTATTATTATTAGACAAATGATTTCCAAGCAATTAATACACACATTTCATATTCATCTTTCGAAACCGATAATAATGTAATACGATAATAATGTAAAAATATTTGCATATCATTGCTTGCAACGGTAGGAAAATTTAAGAAGACAAAAATATAATTAAAGGAAACAATACATTACACCAATAGATGGTGTGTCGGGGGCGATTATTTAAAAACCGAAGGAATATATGTTTTAATAATTTTTAAAATTTCTTTTATCTCAAAATAAATGTCAATTTAAAAGAAAATTTATGTTTAATTTTTTTTTATTATTATCTAAACTTAACTCCTACTGAAGAAATGATTTTTTTTAATTATAGCACCAAATAAAACTTATTAAATTAATAATAACTACATAAATAGTGAAGAAGAAAAAAGAAAATTGGATTGAGAAAGTGGATCACTATTCCACTAAAGGTCCCTCCAAATTTAGAGGGAGGCTTAGCTTGTTTTAGGGATAGAGGGTGTTATAAAGTCCTTGTTGTGGGCTCAAGTGTTGATAAAACACTCTAAAAAGACTTTTAAAGTTTGTTAAAAGGTCCTCATTGTGGACGCCCTAATGATCCCATGGATAGCTCATAAAGACTTTTACGATATTTAGAAGGATCTCTGATTCATTCAAATATGCTGTTGGATTTGATTAAGTAAATTGAAGTTTATTCAAGATGTTGCTTCACCGAGCTATGTTCTAAGAGTGTATATTCGTGAAGTAACTGTAATGTAGAATTTCTATAGTTTATAATTAGTATTTTATGCATACTGCAGTTGCATCGGTTTCTTATTGAGCAGGTAATCCATGCCTTTTGGATGCTGATATTTTTGCATGGAAGGCCAAAAATAATCTGCTAGAGCTAATTGAACTAGACCCCTGGAACAGGAGAACAGCCAACTTCAGCTCTGCACATGTTTATTTCTGTTTACTCAACAAGTGGGAGCATTCATTTGATTTCGCAAGCCGAAGAATTCAACACTCAATCCTCATGCTCGAGCATGACGTGTAGCTTTTTTTACTCGACAGGCTACAGATGGATTAATAACTCAATAGGCCTCAATGTCTAGGGGTGGCAATTCTTGTTATCGTGTCGTATTCGTGTCTCATTATCGTGTTTTCATATTATCTACTCCCTCCGTCCCTAAATTATCGTCTTCCTTTCCTTTTTCGTCCGTCCCAAAATAATTGTCCACTTTCAAACTTACCTTTTTAGAACATCACTTTTACCACTTTACCCTTACTTTTTCACTCTACTTTAATTATGGGCCACATACACATGGGTTTTAAAGGAAACTACACATTAAACCAATATTAATAATCCAGTCAAATATGTTTTCTTAAACGGTACGCCGGGTCAACCAGGACAATAAATTAGGGACGGAGGGAGTATCTTATTTGATCATAAATATAACAATAAATATTAATTTGAATATCTATTATACAATACAGCTCAGTCTCATAAAGAGCGGTTGAGATCGCTTAATTTACTTTATATCAAACGGCTGAGATTAATTATTTTACTTTATATCAAACGGCTGAGATTGCATATTTATACTTATATCAAACGGCTATAATTTATTCCGCCTGACACATGTGTCCCCCTGAATCAGGATTGTCAAGAAGATTCCTAATCTAATCTAAACAGTTTTTATCTCATAAATAAGTTAAGTCCTTCATTCTCTTACATGTTCGAATGACTACATTATTATTTTACATTTACTCTTTTACTGAGATTTTACGGTTTTACAGTTAATATTTTACGTTTTTATAGTTTTACAGTTTTATGATTGCAAAAGTTTGTATTTGTATTTTTTTTTCTTTTTAATTGTTATCGTAATTAACGTAATCAATTAAATTTTTTTCCGACCCGTAATTTCATATACAAATTTAAAAAAAAAATTAAAAACGTAAGTTTTGTAATTTGATGTTTTTTAACTGTTATCATAATTAACTTAAGCAATTTAATTTTTGTCCGACCCATTTTGTCCGGCCACAATTTCATATACAAACTTTTAATTAATCCCTCTGTTCCGGACAAAGAGGACCCGTTTGAAAATCAATTTTTTAAGAAAATAATATTTTTAGTAGTTCATTTCCACAATATATTTTTGTCGGCCCGTTTTGTCTGGCCGCAATTTCGTATATAAATTTTTAATTAATCCCTCTGTTTCAGGCAAAAAGACCCCGTTTGAAAGTCAATTTTTTTAAGAAAATAATATTTTTAGTAGTTCATTTACATAGTATCTGCTTCATTTATTGATAAATTTTCAAATTGGCACCGTGCCATCGGCACGGGCAAGAGTATTAGTATTAACAATTTCGTGTCGTGTTTCGTGTTGTGTCGTGTCGTGTTGGGCTTATCGTGTCATTTGTCTGTGTAATCGTATTTTATAATCGTGTCGTGCTGGTTCGCGATATCGTGTCGTGCCAAGCATTGCCACCCCCTCATGCATGTCGGGTTAACTATCCAAAGCCACATGGGATCAAATCTACATTTGGATTCATATATCTTTTTTCAAATAAATTATTAAAAAATAAAAAATAAATAAAGAAAAAAACAAAATTAAAAGAATAAATTGAGATGAACTACTTAATTAGAAATGTATTATTGTAACACTAACCATTGTAGATTTTTAAAAAAAAAATCTTATACACAATATTTGTTGCTTTATTTGATGATTTTTCATCTTCATCGCATATTAGTTTCTATCTAGGAGTTGAGGTGACATCCCCAGGTAGAATGTCATAATGCCGGGATTTATATAAATACACTTTGTTTTTCAGAAATGCACGATCAGGCGGAATTGAACCATCTTTATGATTCATTAAGTCAACAATTGGCAAGAGACTTGTGTCTATGGATGATGAAAATCGATAGAGATGATAATTTTCGATATTCTATTTTATGTGTTTATTATTCAAATATGTAAAATAGAGTGAATATTGTGTGCTACAATAGAACATGCACAAAACTTTTAGTCCGCAACACTGTTTGTCACAAGCTTGCTTATGTTGTCCATATCAGTAAAGTTTGTTAATTTGATAATTTTTGGTCAGTTTGAGTTACCACATCGTCTCAAACTCATTTTTTTCCCAATCAAATGGTGATGAAATTTTAGCTTTGGACATGAAAAACCACAGTAATATATTTCAATTTATGATTTAGTTTAACTTTTTTTTTTAGGGGGAATACTTAATTATGAGATTGCACTATATATTCATCATTAATTTTCAATTACAATATTAGAAATACATGCTTTGTAAAACAATTAAAGAAGGAAGAAAAAAATAACATTAAAAATACAATTTACAGTTTGAAGTATAAATTAAAAGAAAAATCATAATTTATAATATGAGTTTTATACTTAGCTTGGTTTCAACAATTGGTGGGACTTTTAAATGATTGTTGGATGGACGAAACGATTTTAAGAAGTTGAACAGTTGAAGAATTGAGAAGTCAATTAATAGAATGTTGAATATGTTTGTGACTAATCAATTTTACATCAATAGAAAATTATTTTATTTTTTTATAAATAATAAATGGTACATTAAATGTAATCTAGATATTTGAATTTTGACTGAGTTAATGTTAATCTATTTTTAGTAAAGTGATTTTGATGAAAAACTTTTTATTTAGATGTGATATGTGCTTCTGGTATATATATATATATATAGATGCTCTATACGCAGGAGAAATTTGATGCGAATGGAGAAGAAGAAGAGTCGTATGGTGTGGACTTTGGCACATTGAATGTGTAGAGTGCTTAATATTCAGGAAGGCTGATGATGGAGAGTGAGGAAAGTAGTTGTGCTAGCTACTAATATTGCTGAAACCAGTATTACATGATCATGATGACGTCGTTTTTGTATGAAACACTCCTTGTTTGCTAATGCTTCCTTCTTGGATACTAAATTAACCTTTATTATTCGGGTTGTACCGGATCGCAACCCACTTCAACCCATTATCCACCCCAACCCAACTGTTCGCCCTACAGTTTGTAGTAACATGTTTCTATTTGGAATTTACAGTTTGTGCACAAATTCTCATTTTAGACTATTTTTAACCAACTTGATCTATGGAATTTAATCAGTGGTACACTTGTATGACTAAAAACTTGACTGACAAATTATTTTCCATACAAAATAAAAGCACTATCATTACGCGTATATTGTACAAGTGATACATCAAAATGGCAATTCACTATTTTTAGCACATGCGGAGATGGCTTTTGAACAATTTCCTCCAGCGGAAACCAAAACAAAGGAAAAGGAGAGGATGCATCCGCATTATCCCCTTGTAGTTTTGGCAACTGAACGGAGAGAAGTCATGTTTCTCTAAGAAACCTTGCCATTGCCATTGAATTGCCATTACAGGTACCTTCTGATTAATCAATGAAGTTGCAGCTGCATAAGCTATCACTTCTTCAAAACATACATACCATCTCTAAGTTCTAGCTTCTCTTCGGCAACTAGACCAGATAAGAAGCTTTGCAGTTGTTGGAGTGACTTATCATATGATGGATCAGCAACACAAAACATCTGCAGCAACAAGATGATCTCATGTGCTCAATCACCTAATCACATTACTTTCTGGTTTGTTCATTCACCAAGTCTGATTGGGACAATGATTACCTTGAGGGTATTGTGAATCCGATCCAAGGCCATGCTCCCGAAATTTGTTAGCATCCCCATGATAAATTTCTGCAGCCAAATTAGAAGTTTTAGACATAGCACGAAAAGGAAATGGAAGGCCCCCACAAATACATACTGACTATAACATGTTATCCTAGAACAATATAATTTGACAGTATTAATCTACAATGTTATTAAATCAAATGAAGTTCATAGTAGGGGGTTTAGTAGGGTGTCAAACTAGATTCTCTGGACACATCTGGAATGGTCAGAGGACACGAATTACATCCTAAAATAACAGTAACTGAAAGATATTGTAACCTAACCACACGTACTTATTTTAACTGTTACACACAAAGATATTGATAGACAAGATAGAACAAGAGGTAGAATATGAACCATGACCACTAAGAAAAAATTATTAACAGGGACATGACATGAGAGAGATGGATCAAGGAGAAGGTTGGGGAAGAGTACCAAAAAGATGGAAATCATTTCCAGAAGAGAATGAGATGGCAATAATTAAGGAGCAAGGGAAAGGAAGAAGTAAATCGCAGATGGTCCAAACATTTCGCACATACCATATTAATCTATACTACGGAGTACAGATAAAACTAGCCACACACACACACACATAGAGAGAGAGAGAGATGATATGTGAGAAAAGATAAATCATGGGAGAAGTTTGAGAAGGGAAGAAAAGATGGGAGAAAATTTCCAGAAGAAAGCATATGTGGGAGATATAAGAGAAGGGATGAAAGGAGGAAGATTGGAATTAGATATGAAGCAAAGATTTTCCACATACTTGTTATTCTACATTTCATAGGATTATTAGGTCCATTCTTGGGTGATAATTATTTATGAATGACAATTAAGGGCTTCTGAAACACAAACAGCTAAAAGTGCATAATTGTCCTACTAGCAGCCTAGCACTTTCAAAATAAGATTCCAATGAGCCAATGAACATCAAAGGAGAACTCCAACCTCACTTCGCATTAGCAATATACTGATTATTCAGGGAAGTCTAGTATATGCAGACCTATCTCCATACATACAAGTGTGGGTGTGTACATTTTGTGAATGTGTATATACACTGTATGCATCAGCACCAAGAGACTGAACCACCATTAGTAAACAAATCAAAACTGAAACAATATCATGAAGAAAATGTACCTCATATATAGTTATTTATTTACTAAACAAAACAAAACCGAAACAATAACACGAAGAAAACATACCTCATACACAGTCATTTCTTTGTGTAGTTGATCTTCAACAGAGGCCACTGATCTCTCTCCTTCATCATCAACCCCAATATCTTCACAGCTCCCACTATTAGCACCAGTCTTACCAGCATCAACAATACTATCAGCCAGGGTAAATAAGTGGTCACTAGAGTCGGTTCCCAAAGATTCTGCAAGAACTCCCTGAATGACAAAACAGAAACGAAGGTAAGATGATCAGTTTACAGCTGTGAGTACCCCAATATTTTTTTGATGAGTACCCCTCTATTGTACGACCTCCGTCCCAAAATAAATGATGTTTCAGAAAGAAAATAAATGATGTTAAGGGATTTAAAAAAAATGTCCGCATTTTGCCAAAATTGCCATGATTAATTACTCTCTAATTGAATGTTGTATTAAGAGGAAATAGAAAAATATTAATGCAACTTGTCAACAATAATTGCACATAAATAAGGGTAGATCGATCTTTTTATAAGCTTCCTCAATTTGTGTGCAAATTTCTAAAACATCATTTATTTTGGGACAGAGGTAGTATTAGTTTGTAAAAACTGAATCGAGCAGAAACCTAATATGAAGCCTACTTGGGCAATCAAAAGCACAAAAGGGTACGTGTAGTATATGTATGCCCATGGCATGGAAAATAATGGACTATCTAATAAAGGTTTGGCTGGTTGAAGTTTCTAAGTGAAAAAAAAAAAAAAACAGATGCTTGTCGAAAAAAAGGTAAGAGAGATAGAGAATGTGTCACTGAAGGCACAAGTATTATCTTTGAGTGCAAGCAGACTGTTAAAATGAGTAAACTAACCTTGCTTATCCAGAAACTTATTCTCCTGTAGAGTACATCAACTGGTACCCCAATAGCAGCTGCAAGATTTTTAGAGCTCCAACTGAAGGTATAAACATATAGAAACATTTGGTATTCTGGATATGCACATTGGGGTAGAGGGAGAGGCATTGATGAAGCCAATAATAATATGATTCCGGGGGTTACCTTGTTTGCTCTTGAAATTGCATAATGATTGAAGCAAGTACAGGAGTGACTGTGAACTGCATAGCTCTGTCTTCAAATTGCAACTCCAACTGAAACAGTAGGAAGAAATTTCTTGTCCATCATTAATTATGTGACACATCAACAGGAAGTCCTATCAGAAAAGCAGTTGAGTGGCATTAAATTTAAAAATTCCCAACCTTCACAGTACCAAGATTTTTCTTCCACAGTAACTTGCGAGGAGTTTTAATTTCACCAAACCTCTTAGCATAATCAGTTAAGAGCTGGTCCATAGGCTCAGGTACTATAAGGGCCTCATCCTGCAATCATATCAGGGTTACAGTTATTACCATTAAAAAATGTTCACAAACCATCAATGAATGGCAGATCATCAATTGACTTATGCAATAGGAAATGCTTGCAACAAGCTTATAATTTCATCTTGCTTAAGATGGATATTTGCTTATTGATCATTATTCATGGTAGAGTCTACAGGAAACGACTATACTATATGTAATATCTATAGGATTTCGGAGGCTACTCCGTTGGGTGTAGAACTTTCAAATAAAGCTAAAGCCCGCGGGCATGCCCGCCCTGCCACCTAAAAAGGGCGGGTTGGGCTGATGTATTAGCTACCCATTTGGATGCGGGCCTCGCGGACATTTCCCACATGGACTGCGGGCTTTTGCAGGGCGGGCAGCCCGCTTTTTCAGGCCTTGCTTAATTAAACTTAAAATATTAGCGGTAGCCGGTGTAGCGGCCCACTGCCCACACTCCACAATGCCCAGGCCCATTTATTTCCGTAAGTTAACTTAACTAGTTATGATTTTAGGTGACTGACTTTGACCACTTAGGTCTCTTATTCTCATTTCTCAATCTCATTCTCACTCATACTTCATCTGAGATCACAGCGACTCGGCGGTATTCCATAAGTCCCTCTTCCACAGTTGTTCTATCTCTCTCTCTCTATCTCAAACATCTCAGATTCCGTCGGTGGCGACACGGCTGCTCTCTCACAGAGTCACAGGTCTCGGCGTCTTGCTCTCCCACCTTGCCCCCCTCCCTAACGGCCAACACCCATCTTTTTTCTCAACCGCCAACCCTTCTCTTTTGTTCCAAACCCTCGGTCGCTCGCGAGTCACAGCTGTGACTATGAATTATCTTCTTCGAGTCTCAGTCAACCATCCTCACAAACGCACATCTTGGCACAGTCAATTATCTTCATGAACGCGCATCTTCGGCTTTGAAGTAAGATCTGGGTTCATTTTGAATTTTTGCGTCCTAGTTCTGGAATCTGTTCTTTCTTCCTTTCTTCTTGCCTGGGAGTATTTGTGCAGAGAAAGAGAGCTTCGTTTCGATTTCTCTAGATTTCAGATCTGGGAATATTGATGATGATTAAAGAGACGGGAATGGTCAATTGATTTGTGGATGAATTTAAAAACTTGTAATTGGTATTTTTAAGTTTGTATTTTGCTTATTTAGTTTTTGATTTTCAGTGGTTTAATTTGTTGTATAAATTAGTATGAGTTTATGACATAAAATGATAAAATGGTGCAATGATAATAAAATGGGAAAAAAAAAATTCATTTTTTGCGGGCTTGCCCGTTTTACCCGTGGGGTGGGCTGGGCCATGAGTTGTAGGGACCGTCAAGTTTGCGGGCTTTTCCATCCCGTCTTGCAGCAGGCTTTTTGGGCCCGCAGGCAAGACCGCCGTGCATGCCCGTTTTGATAGCTCTAGTTGGGTGTATGTTGGACGATTTGGAAAGAAAGGAATAGGAGGGCGTTTGATAATGAAGTGAGCTCTTTGGCTGATTTGAAAAAATATCAGCTCAATTATCTATTCCTGTGGTGCACAGGGGCAGATCATTCGTATGGCCTTTTTGGTAGCTCTTTTGTAGATTTTGTGAATAATTTTCACATTGGCTAGAAATTGTATATTTATATGTAGTGTATAATTCTAGTGTACAAGATGCGCCACCTGGTTTGGCGCTTATTAATATATTATTACCTCTATCAAAAAACAAAAAACAAAAAAACAAAAATATATATATATATATATATATATATATATATATATATATATATATGAAGTTTCTATTTCAGAAATCACCAAAACCATGACTGGCAGTTCTGGGGACATTTGCCTCCAGACTTAAGGAACAGCCTATGAAGCCACATATTGATTCTTGATTATAGTATGTTTTCAGAGACGAAACATGATAAAACCAACATAAGTACCTAACATTGATATCAAAAAGAAGAAACAACAATAAATAAGACTACTGTTTCTATTGAAGTACAGATAAGGGCAGATCTAAGTGCTGCAGCCTGCAGTAGGGGGCAATCCTGCTTATTATTCTTTATTTAAAGGCACTAAACTGAAGCTCAGAATATGCTGTACAAACAACACTTTCTCCAAACGCATTAACAAACAGACATACAATCATCAACAGATCCAAACACATCCCTCAAAGAAATAGCAGAACATATATCAAATCAAAACAAATAAACTGAAAGCATGTATATGTGTTTGATGCCAACAAAAATAGTTAATAAAGTTACTAAATCAGCCTATCAGGGTGAATTACTTACTAAACATTCACATAGAACGATAGACAAGTGCGCATAAAGGTATCTGTTTCCCTATTAACTAGTGAAAAACCCATTACTAGACCTCAAAACGAAAAATCACAACTACCTATAGAAAATACATGAAAAATGTAAACGAACTTTCAATTAAAACATCAAAAAAGGCAATCCACAACCTTACCTTTTATAGAGGATAGAAGTAAAATAAGTCCTCTAATCCAACAGTTCTATTAAGACAAAGGAGAGGCATAAACACACCAGCAAATGTAACTATGCATATACAATGAACCACGGGTACAATCAAATGCATATGACCTTCTTCATGGACCGTACCTGGATAGGTGGCCAGAAATTTGAAGATATGATTGTAGCATCAAGAATATCATGTGACACCCCATGCTCACCTACCTTGGCTCCTATAAAACATATACATTTGAAATAGTATAGAAATTCCAATAAACTAAACATTAAGTAGAAAAAACATATGAAATAGTATAGACATTGCAAAAGCACAAAATAAAACTGCATAATGTCAAGAATTAAAAGTAATAGTAACAACCAATAAAGAAGCACCTGTCTGAGATGACTTATTTATGGTTGCCTTTACATTTGTGTTTGTCCTTTTAGAGTCGATTAGATCATTAAGCATGATTTCACATTTCTGCATGCTGGTTTCTCCAAAATGTATCTGGAAGTGACAACATAAGTTAAACATGAAATGTATTACGTTCAAAGTAATTGAACAATAACCATTAAGGACAGCCAATAGAGAAATAAATCTAACAGCAACCATAAGCATTCATCAATGGACCACCCACCTTGAGAAGCTCCAAAGTACGTATTTCTGAGTCAATGTCATAATCAGTTTTATTTAAAAGTTTTTCAGCTAGCATAACACGATATTCGTTAACAAGCTGTTCCTTTGAACCAATTATACCAACAATCATCCCAAGTATATCAACTTTCCTTCTGTACCTGCTCCCCTTCATGGGATCAGCTTCAGCAGGGTCAGGCTCCCAGCTGAAATGGATCAACATATTCATAAGCATGTCAAAGTTTGAATATGGAGATCAACAGTCAGAAAATCTACTTATGATCGGAAATACTTGCGACAATTCTACTATTTCAGCTATGGTATACTCGTACCGTTCAGCATCGATCCATGCTTGCTTGTCATCAGTATTGAACTCATTATCTATACCAGCATTCTCTTGGTTTCGTCATCTCTATTTAATTCTTCAAGGAGGCTATCACCAGTACTTCCTGGTCCATTGAGATTCCCACCAGTTCCACCAGTAAGCATGGTAACCACGCATTTAATGGTATCTTTCCTCCCTCTTAGGTACTCCCTTATTGGTTCACCAACTGCTTCAAGAAAAACACCCGCTGGATCTATTGTCCTAAGTGCTTTTATAGTTGAAACATATTGGTGCAATATATCATTTGTTGATGCACCAGCTGTCAGCAAACGATATCGTAGTGCAGAGATAAATGAATCAACAAGCTTTGAATGCTGTCCAGTGTGCTCGAGACATTGTTTCAAGTCTTCAATTGCTGGAGAGCTGTAAATCATAACAGTAAATGCATTTGATGTGTCTCAAGTTAATCGTTGGAAGAAAGAAATAAAGCACTAATTAAGCACAGAGGACCAAACAATACAGATTCTTAACTTAAAAAGATCAGATCTAAACCTCTGTGAATGAATGACAAGTAAAAAGTGCAATCAGTGCAGAATTAAAGCTATGGTACCTCAAGAAGAAGAAAGAATCACCTGTCAGGATAATCCACAATAATGTCAAAGAGTTTTGCGATTCTCAAGTCCTGCAATGTTTCATAAGCGAAATACTCTAGCCTCAACTGCCACCGAACAAGTCCTTCAGAGGGAGTACCAACTCCACTGTAGCATGAAGACGGGCTTGACGCCAAAGGCGATTTAAGACCGGAAGATGGACTAACATCACTAACAGAATCACCGAGAAAAGTAAGGAGTGCATGCAAAAACTGGAGAGGCACAGCCTGCACAATACACCTCCCAACATGAGCATTTTATGCTGTGGAGAGGAAATTATGCAATTTTGTCAATTGTAGCTGTAAAGAACCAACTCATCTAAAAGCTTAAGCTATTAGATAGGGGCTCAACAATGTATATCAAGCTTAACACTCCCCCTCACGTGCGACCCGTCCACACGTGGAGAGATACACAAACATGCCTTACCAATGGCATCACAAACCAAACAGAGTGACAACATGCACTCACAATATTCCGGGTAGCAAACGCAAGCGAGATGATTCGAACCCACGACCTTGCCAAACCAAAGCTCTAATACCATGTTAAAGTGACCAACTCATCTAAAAGCTTAAGTATTAGATAGGGGCTTAATAATGTATATCAAGCTTAACAGTAGCTATCACTATTACCTTCATAGGTAAACCGGATGACTAAATTACTATCTGAACTGAAGATGTACAAACAATATACTCTCTTATCACAAAAAAAAAAAAAGTAATAATAATAAAAAGATGTACAAACTAATTGCAAGATAAGGGCTGACTCAACTCAGCCTTTTCCCTAATCTCTTGAGGTCGGCTGAATCCTTTTCCGCCATTTGTTTCGGTCCAAAGCAAGGTCATCACACACACACCATTCCATCACAAGCTAAGAGCTGACTACATTTAGCAAATGATGCTTCAAAGATGATATTTTGACCCTCTAATTATAATGATTCATGCCATCTTACAATTACCAAAGCATTTAAAAAACATCAATAGATAACTTAATGTATGTTGCAAAGGACGCATAAATAGTAACCAATAATAGCTGTGCTGTGTAAAGCACTGGATCATTCAATAATCATATACTCCCTCGTTTCCTAAAAGAGAGTCCATTTTTTTAGGACATTCCAAAAAAAGTGTCTACTTCCTAATATTTCTTTTTTGAGATGTTAGTTTTACCACTGTACACTTGATTTGATTCCTACGTTGATTGATAGGTCCCACTCCCACATGGGCATCAATAGACAGAACACGATATCCTAATATTTTAATAGAGACGATTAACTTTTCCTAGCTTATGTGCCAAGTCAGGACTTTTTTTCAGGGACGGAGGGAGTACAAGTTTTGGAAGGGAAGATGAGCAGCGGTATCATGGGACATAAAATCAACCTGTATCCAACCTTTAATGGAATCCAAAACAGAGCTTCTGTAATCATCGCCGGCTAGATGATGAACTTTTGCCTGCCATGAAAATGGAGAAAATGTGACTTAACACTACATACAAAAGGTAAAGAATTAAAGGAATAATAAAATAACAGAACGTCAAGAAGCAACTAGAAAGTTATTAATTCACATCAGCAATTTGAGAATTTTTTTTTTGTAGAGGTAGGTGAAGTCAGACTGTTAATGATTTATGAAAATTATATACTTTTGTAAATTGGTCAAAAATAAACATTTTGGACTATAGACAGATTCCACACAAGTGGATGCAAGTTAGACAGCAATATTCAGGAGTATTCACCTTTAAAAGCAAGAATATTGCAGAAGCATAGGCATCTTCGGTCATAGATGTAAATCCAAGATTTCTAAGATCGTGAACAATGATTCCAATGTTCTTCACCAGCTTGTTGTTCTCGAAACAGCTTCTCTGCTGGTTGCATTCATCAATAACCATGTATCCAGTTCTGTTGGGAGATTTTTTTTTTTCATCTAGATCCATGTCATCTTTATCTTCTGATTCATTGTCATCTTCACATTCTCCTGCCATTATTGTACTTAACTCCTCCAATCGCCCCTTGAAGTACCAGTGGAGTACCTCTAAAAAACATTTATAAAAAGTAAAGTTAACTACAAAGCAAGTGTACTTGTTGATAGTAGTACAATCACTTTAAGCTTCCAAGAAAGGAGTGTAATAGGAAGTCAACCCCCTCCCCCTAATACAGAGAACAAATTTGCAATTTAATTAAAGAAATATAGCAGCCGATCTTCATTGAACACCAGGTGATTCTTAGAGAACCGTCCATTAAATATATGAAAGAAAATAGATTAAAGGAGAATTAACCTCAAATCCACATCACCAGCAGTCAAAAGTTTTAGATATAGGGAGGGAAATGTATAGATCTTAGGGAGCAGTGATGTTTGTGTCGGGACACTGTCACTCACTTTCACACCATAAAGTAGATGAATTCATTCCCCTCTTAACGATCATTTATGTCCCAAGAAGTTCTTTCACAGAGTAATCTTGTACTTGTAGTTACTATTAAAGTTTAAAAGTAGAAATTAATACTGTAGTAAAAAGAGTATCACATCTAGCTATTGCACAATGATGTCAAAAATAGCTGTTCGAGTGGGGGGTGATGGGTGGGTAGGGATAACCAACAGATCATTCATCTAAAGTAACAGGCCAACATTTTAATTTTTTTGGTTTCCCAAGTATCCCCAGGCCGAAAGCCCAAAACTAATCCCCGAGCCAAGTAGGAGAACAAGGGCCGTAAAGCTCTCCCTTTATCAAGTTTTAACGTAGCTACGTTCCCATTGCTCGAACCCGAGACGTATGGTGATCTACGCTCTTGGTGGTGACAGACCTATATGCTAGTATAGTGATTGGCCCATATCTTCATGATTTCATGCAGTGTAAGCAAAGTTACATATGCATCCCTGTGGCATTCAGTTTACTAACTTCAAGAAATAGCAGTGGCACAGACTGACGAAGTTGACAAATTTTGTGTGTTTAAATACAAGAAAGAAATAACAAACCAGAGCACTTAGCATATTAAGTTCAAATAAGTACTAGTGATTAACTAACATCTCTTGAAACACGTACCAGGAAAATGCCGAGGAAGAGTGGTCATAAGATTTGAAGAGACAATCAGCTGGTATTTAGAAAAAAGATGGCCTCTGTTAACATCTGAGGTGTTCCTTCCCTCTGGTGTACTATCTTTATACATCTGTGAAGCATGAACCAGCATTGACAAACACTTCTCCTGATACTGTTTTAACAGTGACATCTCTTCCAAAGCTTTATACAGTACTTTTTGAATCTCTGCCTCTTGAATCTGAATCAACATTCATGAGATTTAGGATGCCAAATACAAGAAACAGCATTGGAACATATACGTGGTTAGGTGGGCACTTCCATACAATAGATCAGAGCTTTGTTTCTTATCTAAAATGAGAGAGAGAGAGAGAGGAAAATCCAATATTGGATAGAATAATTTGTGATTATAGTAAGCATCTTGCAGAATAATGTTATTACTGATGTGATTCATCATGTGAATACTTTTGAAAATTCACTCAAATCTAACAAACACATTGATAAATTGGATTTCCAGAAGTACCAAAATTATCAAGACAAACTCACTATGAACAAAACATTCACATGAGATACAAGACTTTAAACATTTTTAATGTGTAATGTCATGTGCTAATTTCTTAATTTTGGAGATTGCAAGTTTACATATAAATTTTGAGCTTCGTGAATAATGTCTGCACCAGTCGACATGATTTGAGGAAAATGGAAATTGAAGTGGTTTGATAATGTGGAAGTAGGAGACAAGTGGTATATAGGAGACACTGTCCTTTCCTCCTTCAGAATTCACCTATAAATGGAACATAATGTTAGCCCTGTTTAGATAAATATGCTATCCTAATTGACCAGTTACACCTAAAACATCATTTATATAAAAACTTTTTAGAGTCCTTTCCTATATAACCCTTTAAATTGGTGACTTCAGAATTCACAATTGAAATAAAATATTTATACTTTTAAATTTTATATTTTATGAAAAATATATTATATATTTGATTATATAAATTTAAAGAAAGTGCTTTTTAATATTATCAATATACCCATAATTTTTAAGTTATAAATAATTATGATACAAATACTAAATTAATTGAAAATGAAAATGAAAAAAATGGGAAAGCAAAGTGATGATGTGAGTTGGGTTGAATTTCAGCCATCAAAATTTTGTAAAATAGCTAAACAGTTTTTGTCTTTAAATTTTGGAACATTTTTTGAAAGGGAATATAGGAAGAAGACCAATAGAGAAGGAGATAGGTGGGGAGAGAGAAGAAAGAGATATAGGCCGGCTAATACTCACCCAATAAGTTGGGGAGAGTTAGTTTTAGGGATAGGGTGATTGATAGGGTGTAGGCTATCCTAAAAATGGTTTTTGGGTGTTAATAAAGGGAACCACTGTGGATGCTCTAAGGATGGATTTTCGAATTTAGAGTTACAAATCTACCTACAGCTGTACAATATTAATATCTACCTACAATATTAATACTGCAGTTACAAATCTACAGCTGTGAAATTGTCCAGCTGTAATTGTGTTGTGATTGCTGTGATTGCGATAATTTCCATTGACATCCCCCCTCAAATTGATGATGGTATGTCTGAAAGCATCAATTTGTTGACTAGGAAATCATGTCGCTGACGTGTTACCGATTTGGTGAAAATGTCGGCAGTCTGTTCACATGTTGAGACATGGGGTAGAGTGATAATTCTGCGGTCGTAAGCTCCTCGGATAAAGTGAAAATCGACCTCTATGTGTTTTGTTCGTTCATGGAAAACTAGATTCATTAAAGTTTGTATAGCACTAGTGTTGTCGGCATGTGATGAAGTTGGTTTGTCTTGGGAGAAACCAAGTTCTGTTAGAAGACCACGCAGCCAAATTATCTCAGAACATGCAGCCGACATGGCACGATAATCTGCTTCGGTGGATGATTTAGAGACCGAGACTTGTTTCTTACATTTCCAAGAGATTAGAGCATCACCTAGAAACATACACCAGCCGGTAGTAGAGTAGATTGCCTTGTGTCAGGACATCCAGCCCAATCAGTGTCACTGTAGGCTAGGAGCTGGAGAGATGAACCCGTAGGGAAGAATATGCCACGGTTAGGAGGGCCAATGAGGTACTGAATGATGCGTTTTACCGCTGAAAGGTGGAGATGTCGAGGGGATTGCATGAACTTGCTCACAGTGTGGACTGCAAAAGAGATGTCCGGTCGAGTGTTCGTTAAGTAGATAAGACTACCAACCAGCTGGCGATATAAGGTGGGGTCTTCAAGAAGAACACCTTCATGTCGGTTATATTTCACATTAACTTCCATGGGGGTGTCAACAGAGTTGGCATTGGTGAGGCCTGCTAAGTTGATGAGATCTTGAATATACTTGTGTTGATTTAAAAACAGGCCTTTAGGGTGATAGTGTGCCTCTAACCCCAAGAAGTAAGTTAGCCGGCCAAGGTCCTTCATGTGAAAGGTGGAATGGAGCAACTGCTGAATGGTAGCAATAGCCTCTGGATCAGAATCAGTCACTACAATATCATCCACATAAACAAGGAGCACCACAATGCCTTTAGAAGTCCTTTATAGAAAACAAGAAGGATCATACTGGCTCTGAGTGAAAGAAAAACCAAGTAGGGTGGAACGAAACTTCTCAAACCATATCCTTGGCACTTGCTTCAAACCATACAAGGAACGTTTTATGTAATGGCCAGGATTGAGATGTAGCAATTGCAAGAATGGTGCGCACAGTAGTCATCTTGGCGACTGGTGCAAAATTTTCGGTCAAGATCATGCTTTTGCTTATTTCCAAGAACAACTAGCCAAGCTTTGTGACCGTCTATGGATCCATCTGGACGAAGCTTTATTGAAAATACAAGTGGGAGGACATGGAACAACATCCCATGTCTGATTTTCTTCAAGTGCTAGGAATTCTGTTTCAGTAGCTTTTTGCCAACAATCATGCTTCATTGCCTGTTTATAAGAAGAAGGGATAGAGACAAAGGATAAAGTTTCTGTTAAGGATAAGGGAGAGGTGAAACCATACTTTTCTGGAGGGTTGCGAACGCGAGAACTGCGTCGGGGAGGATGAGGATCAGATTGAGGTGCTTGAGGGGCTAGATCAGCAGTCAGGATGTGATCTTGAGGGGGACCAGGTGGTGCGGATGGTTGAGTTGGAGTGGCCTTATTACGGCGTTGGTATACCAAGAAAGGTTTAGGTGATGGTGACCCTGCAGAAGAATTTTCGAACAATGGCAGAATAGAAAAGGAGGAAGATAATATTTATCTTCCTGAAAGATGACATTCCTAGAGACCCGAATACGACGGAGGCCAGGATCATAGCATAGAAAGCCTTTCTGGTGAGCAGAATAGCCAAGAAATGCACATTCAACAGATTGTGATGAGAGCTTAGTGCGTTCTTGTGGAGGGAGATGAACATAACACATGTAGGCAAAGGTACGAAGATCATAACAACGAGGTGGTTGACCAAATAATCGAGTGAAAGGTGAGTCATGGTCCAATGATGGAGGGGCAAACGGTTAATAAGGTGAACACATGTGGAGAGAGCTTCACACCAGAACCGAGATGGCACAAAAGAGTCCAACAAAAGGGTGCAGACAACATCAAGAAGATAGCGATTTTTTCTTTCAGCCACCCCATTTTGTTGAGGTGTTGGAAGGACATGACCTTTGAGAGATAATGCCATTAGTTTGCAAGTATTGCTGAAATAAATTAGATGTGTACTCCCCCCATTGTCAGATCGAAGAATTTTAATTTTGGAAGAAAATTGGGTCTGAACGTAAGCATGAAAACTTTTGAAAACAGAAAAGACTTCGCCTTTCGAACGCAGGAAATAAATCCATGTGAGACGACTATAGTCATAAATAAAAGTGACAAAGTACTTGTAATTAGCATGAGATATTACAGGTGCCATCCCCCATACATCACTATGGATCATATCAAAGGGTTGTCTTATAGTCGATTGATGTGTGGGAAATGGGAGCATTTTACTTTTGCCAAGTTTGCACGAAGTGCAATCAGATGGAAGAGTACTGAGAGACAGTGACTCTTTATTTCCAAGAAAACCAGATTTCAACAAATTACGAAGTATATGGGAATTTGGATGTGCTAGACGCTTATGCCATGTTGTGTAATTAACATGAGCAGAATTACAAGAAACAAAAGGCAAGGAAAAGTGTGTAGATAAAGAGGAAGGGAGAGGGAAAAGGCGTCCAACTTTAGGCCCCTTCGCAATCATCTTCCCTAGCTTTGATCCTGCACAAGACAACCAGATTTTGAGAATTCTACGCGACAACTATTATCAACTAATTGTCCAAGAGAAATAAGATTACTTGAGAGATCTGGAGATACAAAGACATCAGTTAAAGATGGAGAAAGATCACCGGTGGTTGTCATTGGTAAAGAACTGTCATTAGCAGTATGAATCTTCAGATTTCCAGAATATTTGGTAACATTAGTCAGGGAATGAGTATTATTTGTCATATGGTTGGAAGCGCCAAAGTCAAAGTACCTAAGAGAAGAGGTAGGGAAGGTTTACATGACAGACTCAAAGAAGAAAGGGTGGAAACAATCATTTGTTGAACCATTTCAGGAGTCAAAGCTGGAGTAGAGGCAGAAGCATTTTGTTGCACAAATGTTGGATTCGCATAACTACTAGGATTAGAAGAACCCACATAAGACGTAAAGGCTGTCGCAGATCTCTTGGGAGGTCTTGTTGGACATTCTTTGATAATGTGTCCATCCTTCTTACAGTAACTACACAATTTTTTTGGGCAGTTAGAAGCTAAATGGCCAAAGCTTTTGCAACAAAATCATTGCACCGTGCTCATGTCCCGTCCTCTTGGCCTGCCTTGTGTTGCATACGCCACTGGAATAGAGGTGGATTTCTGTTGTTCCATGGTGGTTTGAGTAAGAAGACGTTGTTACTCACGAAATAAATCATTGAGACACGCATCCAATGAAGGTACTCGATCTCAGTTCATAAGGTTGGACTTGATGCCTTCAAATTCAGATTTCAATTTCATAAGAAATTGATCACGTTTGGTAGTTTCCTTAATCGATTGTACCGAACAAGGACCTTTGGGTGTTAAGTTTTCATAGATTATGGTGGTGTATTCAGCCCAAAGATTCATGAAATGCGTGTAAAATGCAGAGACAGAGAGACTGTCCTGCTGAAACATTGCGATTTCTTGTTCAAGTTGGAATCGTCGAGCAGTGTTATTCTGACTATAACTTTTTTTCAGATAATTCCACATACTCGCTGCAGTCTTGAAGGGTCGAAGATTGACAACGATGTTGGGATCAACCGAGCCTATAATCGATGACATGACTCGAGCATCCTTGACTTCCCACTGCGCATGTTCCGTGCCTGACTTAGGGGCAGGTTTGCTACCGTCAACATGACCCCATAGGTCTTTACCTTTGACATATATCCGGAACTGAAATGCCCAAGTTCAGTAGTTCTTCTCATTAAGACGAATCTGCAAGAAATCAGACTTTTCGGAAGACATGAGGCTGAGAAGAGAAATTGGTCACAAGAAATCAATGTTCTGGACTAGAAATGAGCCGAAAAATAACCAAGAAGGCTAGGGAAAAAATTGGTCACAAAGAACTAATTCTAGACTAGGAATGAGCCGAGAATTATTCAAGAAGAACTTGGTCTCAGCTAGAACAAATGAAAAACGTGGAGTATCCAAGCTTAGCTAGGAACGGGAACTAGGCTCTGATACCACGTTAGAGTTTAGAAAAGTGTTGAACAAAAAACTGTCTTTTCCTCCTACAGAATTCACCTATAAATTGTGTCTAATACAAGCTGAATTTCAGCCCTGTAAAATAGCTAAACTATCACATATATCCTATAGCTAGGCTATCCTAATTATTAAGGATGGATTTTTGAATTTACAATTACAAATCTACAGCTGTGAAATTGTCCAGCAATGTGATTGCTGTGATTGCTGCTGATAATTTCCATTGACACATAAAGGAGAGAGTGATCAAGAAATTAGAAACTGCTTCCACTTCATTCAATAGATACTAGGAAACGAGTAGACATGGGGAATAGATTGTGAAGCCAACAAACGGATGGCTGTGGGCAAACAACTCCTTATTTTTTCGCAAAGTATTTGTTATTAGTAATATTAATTAATTCAATTACATATCAGTTTGCATGATATTAGTGGAGTTACGGAAGACTTTGAGCCCCTTTGGATACCAACGAGTGGAAAATTTTAAGTTCTCACACAGTTGACAAAAGAAACAAGTGATTTGAATCTACTGATACATCTAAGTGTATGTGTATTATACAATTTAGTACAAGTATAGACTATCTATGGTGTGCTATAGCTGCTATCATCAGGAAATATATAGTTATGCCATAATGTGCACAAGTTTAGAACTTTCAGACTTCACGACTACCTAGGAGGAGAAAAGGATTATAACAAACCCACAGACAATTGTATAGCATTTTCTTCTATTGTAACATTTTTTTCATTATAATGGTGATCATTAGTTGTTATATTAACCAGCCACATAGTGTGATCACGTATCATAAAAAGTATAAAGGTTATTGCATGCATATTGTTATAAACAGATAGATATGTATCTATAATTGACATGTATGTATCAGACTTTTTAAGGAATTCCTTTGTTAAGAGTATCCGTCAAGCCATATTAATTTTATGTGCCTCAGAGTGTCATAGGTTTCTAGCAAAATTTGGGCGATTGGCTTTACCAAAATGCCAATGTAGTGTGCAGTGTGCAGAGCAAGGATGCAACTATATATAGAATCATCCTAGAACAGACTAATCGTTACAGATGGAGGCACAATAAAGAGATTGCAGCATTACAAGGAATCCATAAAATGTAGAACAGTATTTATGCATATGGTAAAAACCAGTAATATATAGTGAATGAATCAAACGGAGTATAACAGGCCCCTTGACTTGTAGCTTACTTTCCATGTCTTGCATTACCTGAGGTTTGAAATTCTCTTATAAAATATGAATCATTGAGGAGTTCTAGATACATCTTGTAGACACACATCTTTGTGGACTTAAAATATGAAAACAGCAACACATGTAATCGCAAAGCAAATCAAGCACTTAACATGAATTCCCTTTCAAAAAAAGAAGTTGAGCAGGTTAATGAGTCGGATGTGTCAAACATGAACAAAAGTACTTGGTGGGCTAGGTGTCAAACCTACGTACATATTTGTCAATTTTTTCAAAAGCTGCAACATTTTTGCAAGAATCAAAATGCCTCCAAAACTTTGCTGCTCCATGTTTCTCAAATATCTCCTGTTGCATAGCATCCAATAGTAAGGTGACACAATTAGAAAACAAAATAATCATCAGACAGTATTTCACAATAACACCAGCAAATATACAAAAACATTTCAATAAAATGGATGAAAGTATAACAGAACAGCATTATTATGATTGTCATGTAAGATATCTTTCCTTCACTGCAGAATTTAACCCTTTGGCTTCATCATATTCCTCGTCATTTCATCACTTTCTTTGTATTTCACTATTTGTCTATCCTCATGTTGGCTGTGAACATTTTTGGTTTCGCCGGATTACCCACCATACCTTTTTCAGAAGCATCTTCTCAATCTTCACCAAATTTATGATTATGTTATCTAGACACATGCAAGTATTTGACCCATTTGGAATAATACATTGGATGCATATGTGAGAGTATGAGTGTGAGTGTGTGTGAGCTTCTACACCAAACTAAATGCCCCAGAAGAACTCCAAAAGGCAAGCTTCTAGATCATAATGTGACATATATAGTTTATACAGAAAAATATAAAACACTAACTATGGCAAGCCTGTGTTCACAGAGACAAATAGCCACTCCAGATACCCATGGCACAGTATATCACTTTTTCTCAGTCACTAATACATCAAATCAATGTGGCTAAATTTGAAAACAATAAATATTATTTTTCTGCTACTTACTGGTACTTCTTATGATGAAAGACTTCTACATACTTTCTTTGAATTTTCCATCTCTCTTTTTTTTTTAGCAAACAAATCTAATTTCAAAAAGCAAGCTTCTGATTTCTATAAATGCATCAACTTTACTCCAAATATTTTCGTCATAAAGGTTACTTCCCAAGGTACTTGTGTACCTCTTGCATGTTTGCCTATTCAACCACGAACTCTTAGACTAGAACAGTTAACAAAGAATAGAATCGTAACAACTCGAGCAATCAACACATCACTTACACCAATCAATTAAGCTACCTTTACAAATATATGAATCACTTAGGTTAAAATAACATACAAAATTAGAAAAGATCGTTAAATCAATACCTGTATGGAGCGAAGGAAGTGCTCTTCTACTAAAGACTGCAATCCATGCTTGCATAGAGCATGAACGTGCGACTCGAACTCCGAACCAACTGAAGATTCGTCGTTGCCTTTGAGAATAGCTTCTGTGTAGACGCAGAAGCCACTCCAGCTCCCCACAATTTCATTGATTGAACCTTCGGTAAGCGAATCCAAAATCCCCAAATTACACACCGATGAAAAAGCGTCCACAGTCATCGCGTGGACTCAATAATTTAAAATACAGCAAAATGGAGAAACCCTAGCTTAAATTACACAGTAATTGCACAATATACAAAACGCACTTAGAGAGAAAGAGAGAGAGGAAGGATCCTACAATTGTTTTTCAATGACCTAATTTCTTTTGAAGTTGTAACTGATTAATTAAGACGTTAATCTCTAACATTTGCCGCCAGTTCGCCATTTAAATAGTGTGCGTGGACTGTGTGGACCGAGGAGCTGCATATTGTTCCTAGTCGAGCCAAAGCGGAGTGGATCTTGCACAGGGAGAAAATTGAAATTTATCAAACATGGTCTTTTAAAAAAAGGATGCCACTATTCAGGCGCTTTGTCTTTGAGTTGATCCTTAAAAATTCTCAAAAAACATTCTTCATATTTTACTCTTTATAAGTTGACCTCCCACCGTCCCCACCTATCAATTGTTCGGCTAGAGCATGTCGAATAAAACTGTGTTGTTTAGCTAAAGAATACCGAATAACACTAAATTTAATTTTTTTTAATATTTCCAAAATGTTCGGACGTCCTTGGTTAAACACCATTGTGTTGTTCGGCTAAAGCATGCCAAACAGCACTAAGGTTAATTTTTTTAAAAAAAATTCCAAAATGTTCGGACTTTCTTGACCGAAGAACATAGTGTCGTTCGGTATGCTCTATCCAAACAACACATTGTTATTTGGCCAATAAGGTCCAAACATTTTTAAAATTTTTGGGGGTTAATTGAAAGGGCAAAATAAAGGGTTTGTATTTTTAGGAATTTTTGGGAAGTCAACTTATAGGAAAAAGGGGGCTGAATAGCGTCACTCTTAAAAAATAAAGGGTGAATCACGAATAACCCCTCTCAACTTTGGGTATATTTATAATTTTCCCCTTAATTATAATTGAAGAAATGTAACTTCTCGTCTATAGCATTTTCTGTAATCATAAATTGTGTTTTGACTCTGTCATTTCAGCTTCCACAAAACGCTCACCTAATATCATGTGATCATCTTTCGGTATTTTTTTGATATTTTAATTGACTATTCTATCGTTATTAGTTTAAAATACTATTTGTACCTAGTCAAAAATAATAACAGTCGATTATCTTTTATTTGAATAGTATGGTAAAAATGATACCTAATGATGATAATGTGAGTTTTAATGTGCGAATTTCGTCAAATCAAATGGTAGTGTCTATTGATTTAATCAATAGTTGAGAATGGTGATTCAAATTCAACCCAGTGTTGATGGGGTAATTTGTAATTTACCCAAAAATATGATTAAGGGAAAAAATAAATGCTTTCTGTTATAAAGTAACCACAAAATAGAACGAAGAGTATGAGAGAAAGAGAGAGAGAGAGAGAATTTATTCAGAGGAAATCACCGTGTATCAATAGCATTACATTGCTCGGTATTTATAGCCGAGCAATGAACGAAAGTTTGCCAATTCGTTGGCCAAGTTTGACAAAACTTACTAACCTACTAACCTACCTATGCCTACTAACCTATCCTATGTTCATTATTACATAACACTCCCCCTTGAACATAGCATTGTAAGTTGGCTAAGTGTATCTCGTTAAAAACCTTTAAGTCGAAAAACCCAGTAGGGAAAAAAATTGGACATAAGGAAAAACGTACACAACTTAGGCCACCAATTTGTGTATGGGTCGTCTCGTTAAAAACCTTTTCATGGAAAACCCGGTGGGACAAAACCATGATAAAGGGAAAAAGAGTACACCATATATGCTCCCCTTGAATCGACAAGGGTCAAAAGAAGTCACCTTTGTAAATCTCGTAGATTTCGATTCCAATATTGTGAACATGCTTTCTCGAAGGTTGTAGTGGGGAGTGCCTTCAGAAATAAATCTGCAAAGATTATCACTTGATCGAACATATTGATGCCGACCTCTTTCTTCTTTTCAAGTTCCGGGTGTATAAAAAGAGCTTGGGGATATGTTTGGATCTGTCACTTTGATGTATCCTCTTACTTTGGGCGACACATACGCGGCATTGTCTTCAAATAATACTGTCGGCCTTTGTTGATAGGTAGTCCACTGGCATTTTGAATATGCTGAGTCATAGATCGAAGCCATACACACTCTCGACTGGCTTCATGAAGTGCGATCATCTCAAAGATGATTTGACGATGTAGCAACTAGTGTTTGCTTTGAGAACGCCAGAAATTGCAGTACCACCCATCGTGAAGACATAGCCGGCCCGTGATCCGCCTTATGAGGATCGACAAATAACCCAGATCCGCAAAACCAATCAATTCAACCCTAGATCCTTTGGGATAAAATAATCCCAAATCGATCGTCCTCAAGATAACGAAATATGTGCTTGATACCATTCCAAAGTGTCTCCGTGATGGAGATGAACTATATCTTGCCAATAGATTTGTAGCAAATGCTATATCTGGTCTGGTACAATTAGCAAGGTACATAAGAGCTCCAATAGCACTTAAGTATGGTACTTCAGGACCAAGTATTTCTTCATTATCTTCACAAGGACGAAATGGATCTTTTTCAACATTAAGTGATCTATTAATCATGGGGTTAGTGAGAGGGTTTGCCTTATCCATATAAAAACGCTTCAAAACCCTTTTTGTGTAATTTGATTGGTGTACAAATTTTCCACTATGAAAGTGTTCTATTTGTAAACCAAGACAATATTTGGTTAACCCAAGATCTTTCATTTCAAATTCTCCCTTTAGGTAATCAACTGCTTCTTTGATTTCTTGGGAGTTCCAATGATATTCGATCATCTACATAGACAAATGATAATAGCAAATCCAAGCATCAGTTTTCTTTATAAAGACACACGGACATAATTGATCATTCACATATCCGTCTTTTAACAAATGCTCACTTAAGCAATTATACCACATGCGACCGGATTGCTTCAATCCATACAGTGATCGTTGTAGTTTAATTGCACATAATTCTTTAGGCTTTGAGCTCGTGCTTGAGCACTTTAATTCCATCAGAATTCTCATATAAATATCGGCATCTAATGATCCGTATAAATAAGTCGTTACAACATCCATGAGATGCATATCTAGATTTTTCGAAACCGATAGGTCGATTAGATATCTCGAACGTAATAGCATCCATTACAGAGAATACGTTTCTTCATAATCAATCCTGTGCCTTTGAGAAAAACCTTGTGCAACAAGGCGAGCCTTGTATCTCACAATCTCATTTTTCTCATTTCGCTTTCGAACAAAAATCCATCTCAGATCCAATGGGTTTCACTTACGGTGTGAGAACGATAGATCCAAATACTTTTCGTTTATTCAACGAATTTAATTCAGCCTTCATGGCATCTATCCATTTGATCTTGTCATGCCTCTTTTGACATTCAGATACAGATTTTGGCTCGGGATCATCAGTCCCGTCATTAATTTCTTGGGATACCGAATAAGAGAATATATCATCAATATTCTTCATTTCATCTCGGTTCCATATTTTTCCATTACACAAGTAATTAATGGAAATCTCATGGTTATCATTGCCTGCAGGGCTTACTAGATTTGCATGATCGTGTGTTTCTTCTGGAACAATTTCACGATCGTGTGTTTCTTCTCGGAACACTTTCATGTGATTGGGGATTTTCAATCACTTTCCTTTTTGGTGATTTTTATCCTTTGAACCAATGGGTCGCCCACGCTTCAGCGTGTCTTAGATACATTTGCCATTTTATCATTTGGCGCCCTTTTGGTATTTCAATTTCGGGCGAGGAGCATTTATAGCGACTACATGTGACTTTGTCACTCTTTGTATCTATAAATGCATCTGGCAACTGATTCGCTACATTTTGTAAATGTATGATCTTTTGAACTTCCAGTTCACGTTGCTTTGTGGGAGGGTCAAGGTGCAATAACGATGATGTGCACCACTTGATCTCTCTTCCCACTTGTTTCCCCTCTTCACCTAAAGGTGGAAACTTGTCTTCATTAAAATGACAATCGGCAAAGCGTGCGTGTAAAGACGCCACCCGCTTTTAGGTTCAAGATATTTTATTATAGAAGGGGATTCATACCCAACATATACTCCCAATCTCCTTTGTGGTCCCATCTTTGTGCGTTGTGGTGGAGCAATTGGTACATATACCGCACAACCAAAAACTCTTAGATGGGATATATTCGGCTCGCCTAGAATGCCAACCGTATTAGGGAGTATTTATGATATGCACTTGGCCTCGAGGCGAATCGCGGCAGCATGTAATCATGACCCCATACGTATAGGCGGCTTTGTTCTCATCATTAATGGTGGCAATGAGTTGAATACGTTTGATCAACGATTCAGCCAAACCATTTTGTGTATGAACATGGGCTACTCTGGATGTTCAACATCGATCCTATTGCCATACAATAATCATTAAATGCTTGAGATGTAAATTCACCAAAGATTATCAAGTCTCACTTTCTTGATCATATAATAGAATTGTGCTCTCAGCTTGATTATTTGTGCAAGGAATTTGGCAAATGTCGTATTACGAGTTGATAATAGACATACGTGCGACCATTTGCTAGAAGCATCAATCAATACCATAAAGTATTGGAATGGTCCACTAAGTGGATGGATAGGTCCACATATATCACCACTCGAATTCGTTCCAAAAACGATGGTGATTCATATCCAACTTTAGTTGGTGATGGTCTAATTATCAACTTTCCTTGAGAACAAGCCTCACTGAGGAGTTCATTAGATTGAAAAATCTTACGGTTTTCAATGGATGACCACTAGAATTCTCTATAATTCTACGCATCATTATTGATCCGGATGCCCCAATCTATCATGCCAAAGCTTTAAATGTTTCAGAAACTTCGGGTTTCTTGAGAATATGATTCAAATATTCTTATGATTGTACTATACAACTTATACAGATGATAGAGATGGCAATTTCTCCAATATACACTTGCTTCCGAAGTGTTTGAGGTAATGCAAAGATATTCATCATTCCCCTTATTCATAGTCTCAATATGATATCCATTAGAACGCATTTAATGTCTTTGAAACTTAACAAGTTTCTTTGAGACTTGGAGAAGGCAATGCATTATTTATCATAAATTTCGCACCTCCAGGGCATTAGGAAAATTGCCTTGCCAAATCCTTCAATTATTTTGGCATTACCAGATATAGTGTTGACATTAGCATTGTCAATTTTGATTAAGAAAAATATTTCTTATTTTTAAGTATGTATGCGTAGTGGCGTCACGAAGACATAAATCTCCTTCTTTAGTTTTGGATTGAGACATATTTGTGATCTATTTCAATGAGAGAAAGCAAAATAAGATGAATAAATATAATAACACATTGACAATGCAAAATGCATATATAAACTTTATTGTAAGCATGCTTATACATAGGAAGCGAGATAATGTTCCTACATAACAACATGTTACTTATTCAGCTTTTATCTGCTTCGGACCATAGCTTCATTCAATGTTCATTTATTCTTATGCCAATCAAATTACTAATAGTATTGGACATGCGGCATTAACGTATCATAAAATAAAGATCTTGAGGATCATTTTAAGAAATTT
>CM028377.1:12184969-12251776 GCA_013146195.2 Codonopsis lanceolata
AAAAAAAAATTCTTCCAAAACGTCATATATTTGGGGTTGTGAGTGAGTATTACATAAAAAAAATTAGAAATATAATTTGTCCTTTACGTCACAAAACGCTGTAATTACATCATCATCACCAACATTCATTAACATGTTTTTCGATATAACATACAAGAGAATCATTTAAAAATTAATCTGACATTCGATTGTAAACTGCTCTGACAATATTTTTACAAATAATTTTATGGGTCAATAATTTTTTTTTGGGAATCCAAATATCAAATATCACAAACCTACTTCTAGTTTTTTATATTGGGCCGGTCCATGGACACCCCTAGTACTCACGTGATCCCATGGTTCCACTACAAAGTAAATACTGGCAAGGACCAAAGTTAATCGATCTTGGTGCGCCAATAATTTTAAATTTGAGTCTTACTCGTTAAATAAGATTAAAAAATTAAGTTTAAAGTATTTAAAATAAATATTTTTAAAAACTCAAGATTTTCAAGATTTTCATTGGTTTTTTGTCATAAATAGCCTAACAATTAGGTGGTGGGCCGAATGCGTAATGGGTTGAAACACGTCAAACTCATTAACCCAAATGTTAAACTAATTTAAATGGGTTGGGTCGAATGGATCATGTTGAAACGCAGAACGGTTAACGGTCGACCTTTCTATCTCAACCCAAAAAACATAAATTTATAAACATAACAAAAAAGTCACGAAGTTAAAATAGGTAACTGCCCAACCCGCTTTATTTGTCGAACGAATTACCCACTTCAATCCAAAAATATTAATAGGTTGGATTAGACAGTAATTAATAGATTGGGTTGATTGATTAATGGATAACATGGTTACAATTGCTGCGCCAAATCATAAATAAAACTTATAAGTTTGTGATAATATCATAAGCACGTATTCATAATATCATGCATCCAAAAGAAATTGGTCAAGAGGCAGGGCTGTCCCCGGGCATGTGCAAGGTTCCCATTGAACAGAACGCCTATAATTAGGGCGCAATAATATAAAAATAGTTATGTAGTCTAATTTTATTTTTTAAAGGATTAAATAATTATTTAGTCCCTAAACTATCTATAAATTATGCGTTTGGTCCCGTGATTTTTTTAAAAATGTGTTTGATCCTTAAATTCGATTTTTGTTAAGAGATTCCCCCTCACGGGTCGGGTTACCGTCATCAATTTTTTATGAAATTCCAAATTTACCCTTAGTAATGTTAATGGTTCAAAATTTTAAAAAAAAAAGGAAGAAAAAGGGAAAAGTAACTGAATCGAATTACATACTCTATCTTTGTTTTTCAATCCCTAAAGTGTTTTTGTTTCTAGAAAACCCAAATAGGAGCATCATTGAGCTCCAACGGAAGAAGACACAACAATTACTACCACCAAAATCATCACCCTCCTTCCTAATTAATCTCCCTTCCGCACTGATTTCGATAATGGAGTATACGCTTGAGCCGTGAAAGATGAAGATCGATAAAGAGGCCGATGGAGGAGATCAAGAGGCTTTTCGCTTTGGCTTCGAGGAGGCAATGCAATAGGCCGAGCTCGAGGCTACTGTTGGGTATTTTGTCTCCACCACGCATCTTCACTTTGCCCTTTTCTCTCCATTCTCAGAATCGATCTGCCATCATCACCAACGCCCCAATTGGCGTTGGCGTTTCTCTTCCCCAAACCCGAGTCCAGATCGGCCGATCTTTTTCCCTCTACTTTCTCTCCTCTCTTTTTTTATTCTTTTTTTTATAAATGCTACCAGGATTATGGTTTCATACAAGTTTCTACTCTTCTTCGTTGCTCTGCTTTTTGGTGATTGATTTTATCCAAGTGGGTCTTCGTGATATTAAAGTGTTTGTTGTGGGTATTTCTATCGACCTAACGATATGCCTACTCTTGTCAATAGCCGGTGGTGAGTTTTTTCAAAACCTTTTCTTGGTTTCCAACGCTAGGATTAGGGATTTGAATTTTTAGATGAGTTATTGTCTTGTAGTTGGGTTTTTTGGGGGATTGACCGTTTGGGATTAGAATTTGGAGGTGGGTTTAGTGGATTGAAGGTTGCTTTTGGATCCGCAAGTCAAATTTCTTTTGATGCATTAACATGCACTAGTTGATAATAAATTAAAGGTTTCAAGCTTTGTCTTTTTTCCCACCCCTGCTTTTCTTGAATTTTTTCTCTTCAAGTTCGGACTCGTGTTGGAGTTGGTTGGTTTTGGCTTCAGGAAATCTATGATGATGAAGTCCGGTATTTTATGAAAAGGGGAAGGACAAGTGGAGATCGTGATAGTGAGAGTAACGATGATTTAGTTGGATAGACTGGGACCAAATTTAAGGTTTCATAAGATGCGAAAGACGTAAAGGTAAATTTGGGATTTCTAAAAAAATTAACGGCAAAACTAATTCAGAACTCCGTGAGGGGAATCTCTTAACAAAATCGAGTTTAAAACCAAACACATTTCGAAAAAAAAATAATGAGACCAAATATATATTTTGTGTATAATTCAGTGGACCAAATAATTATTTAATCCTTTTTATTACAATTATTTCACTTTCAATAACGTAACTTTAAAGGTTTGGCTTAGGGAAGATCAAAGGTTTCACCGATTATAAGATTAGATGTTAGGTTCAATCACTTCTCACGCGTTTTTTTTTTTTAAATTTTGAAAAAAATATTTGTGTATTCGCAGATTTAATCGCTTGACTTTTTGTTAGTAACTTGGTAAATGTGTTCCTTCATCCAAAATATATATAATCATTTAAATTAAATTAAAAATTAGCTTTGACATAATTCTCATGGAAAAAAAAAACTAAAATTCTTCATTTTCATTTTGGTATTTTTGGTGATAGTGTCACATTAAAATATGTGGGTTGTCGGTATGTATTCGGTGGTAACTAGTAATTTGATAGTCACCGTAATTTATTTTTCATTTTTATTAATTTAGGTTTAATTTATACTTTAAGACATGACCCTCAAAATATCAGAACCCACCCTGTCGAGTTTAACGTTTACCAAGTTCTAGTAAATTACTCAATCAAATCAAACTCTGCATCACATCACTTACTAATGCATAGCGCATTTTACGTGCCCATAGACAAGTAATAACATTACAAGATTCAATTAAAAGAAAACATATGCCCTAATTTCTAAGGGTTATACAACACCAAAGCATCCTACATTGTCACCCTTAAGAAATACAATTAATCTCGAGTACTTTCTCCAAATTTTAATACGATCATGTGCAAAGCGAAACTGGAAGGTAAACATATGTAAAATTGTCTTATAAATCTTAATTCATAAGACGAAGTCCCAAATATGAAGAAAATAGAGTTAGGTTCAGTTGGGCATAAGCAACCCCATTGGCAAGAAATGGGTTGCACAAGTCTTCAAAAACACAAACGATCACTCGCTTTATCTGGTCAAAATGTGTGACAAACTGGTGGAATCTAGTTCGAACAAGGGGCCCAAATGAGAGAGATACGGTCAAAGAGGCTGGCAATCGGAGGATGTGTGGAGCTCCGTGAGCCAACACCACATTAATAAGGACTTTCAGCCCTTGCATGCGCCTCCTAGCTTTTTAGATTTTGCTCCCAGAACCCCGACTTTCATAAATTAGCCGTCAAGACCCTAAGCTCAAGTGCTTCTCAATTTGGTCATAAAGTGTCGGGCTATAATGTAGAGTGACACTTCTAAGGTCAAGAGTGACTATTGACAAAAATAACACATTTAATACTAAAAGTAACACTTTTAAAGCCAAAAGTGACTATTTTCATTTATGGTGACAAATCTAGGTCAAAAGTGATATATTTAATTCTAAAAGTTACACTTTCAATGCTAAACTCAGAAAAAATTTAATGTGAAATGTAACAAAATTTTTTATAATACAAAGTGACACTTAGGGATGGCAATGTCCGGCACGACACGATAGCACGAACCAACACGACACGATTATAAAACACGATTACAGAGACAAATGACACGATAAGCCCAGCACGACACGACACAATACGAAACACGACACGAAAGACACAAAATTGTTAATATATTCAAATTAATATTTATTGTTATATGTATAATCAAATAAGATAGATAATATGAAAACACGATAATGAGGCATCGAACATGATACGATAACACGAATTGCCACCCCTAGTGACATCATGGTCAAAAGTCACACTTTGAATACCAAAAGTGACAATTTTAAGGTTAATTTTTTTAAAAGGAAAAAGTGACGATTTTCATAAAATATGCAAAGTGACATCCCTTTGATCAAATGACTCATTTAATGCTAAAAAGTAGGGGTGACGGCCATAAGCATGCACGCATTGACAATAATAAGTATAGGCCCATCAAGCAAGCGGTGGACATCATTTAAAAGCCCAAGATTAGTATCGCAAACAAGCCGACGGGCATTAGTGATCGAAGCTTTGGACGACGCAGCCTTAATGGGCACTCGATTGATTTTCATATTTTTTAAATATTTTTACCATTCAAACTTCATTGCCATGAAGTTCCCTCGGGAGGGCATGATTTGAACCTATTTTATTTTATTTTATATTTTGAAAAGCAGGTCAATACAACTCTACAAGCGTATAATCAAAACATACATATTATAAATAATGTATGACCTTCAATATCAAGAAGAAACCTTTTTAAAGATTTAAAAATTATACAACATCAATGCATTTAGTTCAACATCAATGTTTTTCAAAAAAAAAAGTTTTTTTAACCTTTTAATCAATTTGCAATTTAGTTCAACATTAATGTTTTTCAACATAGTTGAGAGCTTATTGTAAGAGAGTGTAGTTTATTAGGGGTGATGGGCTCAAAAAAACTTGAGGGCCTGTGTGTCGAGACCACGAGCATGTACATCTCTAAAGTCGAACATTGTGTATCAGTCCATGGACACGAGCACTATGGGCCAAGCATAGGCAAGCATTGTGGGCTGTACGGGCTGGGTTGCTCACCCCTACTAAAAAGTGACACTTATTCCTTTATAACAAATTTATACATTGAGGGTTTAAAAGTGACACTTTTTAATGTTAAAATGTAACACTTGCAAAGCAAAAAGTGATATTTTTTAATGGGAAAAGTGAAAATTTTCATTTATAAATCTTAGGGGTAGTGCTGCAATTTTCCAAAAGAGGTGACGTTGTAATTTCTGAATCTCTGACTCATTTAATATGGAGGGCTCGTATTAGGGAGCAAAACTTTTTTTAATAGAAGACCTACCTAATAGGGGGTTAAATTCACCATTCGCCCATGAAGTTTGTCCAAGTCTACCATCAGTCCCCGAACTTCACAAGTGCTTCATTCATCATTGACCAAATATCGCCCATTTGGATTATCAGTAGTTTCTAACCTTCACTCCGTTAATGTATTCTTCGTTAGTGAACACATGTTCACGTGTAGAAAGTTGAGGGTTGATATGTCGTTTCCATACTGGACAACATTAGACATACTTACCAGTGATATTAACTCAAATTTCATTATCTATCCTCAGTCATATTAAGGATGGACTCAAGATTAAACCCATACTCATTACGAACCATTGGCAACTCTCAGCTTTTGAAAACAATTTCATCATATTATATGAGTAATTATATGAGCAAATTTTTCCAATCAATGAATTTAAGCAATTACTGCAGTTAATCCAACAAAAAAACTTGGAAGATCTTACTTGAAATTGAGATAGAGAGGCTCCAAATTTCATCCCCAAAGCTTGAATTGCAGTAAATGCAAGATGAAGAGATAAACGTAGTTGAAATGTGTTTCCAAGAATACACCAAATTTGAAATTGAAAGACGGAATGGAGAAAAAAGAAGACATGCGACTGGGTTGGATGGAGATGAAGAGAAGGCGAGGGCTGGAGATAGGGATTGCGCAGCCGAGCCTGTGAATGAAAAACAAAGAAAGGGTCGGCAATGGCGTCGACCGGAACTGGTGATGGAGACCGGACGGAAACAGGGGCGACATCGGCTGGAGATGAGAGAGCATGGGAGCTCGTGGGCTTTGGTTGGAGATGAAAAGAGATATCAAATATAGTGCTAAGTTGGCCGGAGAGATGGCAGACTCGGCTAGAGACGGATCTGATAGGAAGACGCTCCTTTGAAGAATCGGGAGATGAAGACGGAGCGGTTGGGGTTGGGGCGTCATTGGCCGGTGCTGGAGAAGAGAGGAGTGTGCGGAAGCGTGAAGATAATTTGGGATTAGTGGACTACTGATGTGGTCCAGCAAGGAAAAGACATATCAGCCCTCAACTTTCTGCACTTGTGAGTTGTGATGCCGTGTGTACACTAACGAGGAATACATTAACGACATAAGGGTTAAGGATTACTGATGATAAAAAAAGTTTGAGGACTGATGGTGAACTTAGACAAAGTTTATAGACGAATAGTGAATTTAATCCTCAATAGGAATATGAGCTCCTAACCCCTTTAATTTCAAAACAATGTGTATATATATATATAATCAAATAATATTTTAGAAAAACAAATGTTGGTAATTCAGGTTACAAATATTCTCATTTTAGAGTCTTTTGTTTTAGAACAATAACTTACACTATATTTATAGATTTGCCCTGATTACAAAATTCAAATACTTTTTTTTAATTTTTAACACTCAATGTAATCTAGCCTATTTTAACTTAATTCTGAATTTGCTTCGGAATGTTACCAAAATACTGGTTGAAACAAAAATGTTTTAACTCATGTTTTAAGAGTTAAGACACGTACTCTTCCAACCTTTTAGGTGCTCTTAGAAAATGTGTAAATTTTTTTTAATCTTTATATTGTGAATGTTAATTTTACTATTTTATCTTTAATTTCCTTCTTAATCGATGGGTGGCTACACTTCACAATCACAACTCACCTAAGGAAATTACACAATGCCTTAAAGAATTACTCCATCTGTCTTAAAATATATAATGTTTTTGGGGGGTTTCATACATATCGAGGAAATATATTATAAAAACTAAACTACTTATATCCAAACATGCATTAATGAGGGGTCTTGATATTCTTGTCTAAATAAACAAATACGAGTTACTAAATCAATAACTATGGGTAAAATTGAAAAAAAGAAAAAGTTTCTTGAAAATTGTAAAATGTCATTTATTTTGGAACAAAAATACTCTATCAAAACGTCATATATTTTGGGACAGAAGGAGTATAATAATATCCACTCCCTCCGTCTCACTAAAAAGTCTCACTAAAAAAGTCTTCATTTGAAAAGCATAATTATTATGATGATATATTAATGTCATTAGAGTTAGTTATAATTACATAAATATATACATATATAAAAGGAGAGGAGCAAATAATGGAAATATCCCGTCAAAAGTGACTTTCTAAATTTAGAAACATTTATAATTTGTATATTTGTTATATATTTTTTTGGAAATTGAAATGAAAATAAATTAATTAAGTTGACAACAACTCTTCATATTCAAATGACTTTACAAATATCTTTAATGCATTTAATATAGTTCAATATGATTTACGAAATGACAAAAAATACAATATCAAAATAATATCAAATATTGAATCATTTATTCTATATCCGATTTCACATTTCTTTTTTAAAAATTTATAATTTTTTTTGCATTTGTAATTGACATATTGGCTTCTAAATCTTCACCACAGTAATATAAACTCCCAAAAATAAGATTAAATGATGAAACAGTCAATTCAATATAAATTGTTTACCACCATTATTAATAATAGTTTTGACAAATAATTACAATGCATTATTATTCAAATCAGTATAAAACCATAAATCAAAGTAACATGGTTACTTTCCATCACTAATTAATTAATTAATGGTTTACTAAATAAATATTTTTGGTAAACGTCCAAAATAATGATAATATTTTTTTCGTTTATTAAAAAACGAATTACATCAACATGTTTACTAAATAATGTATCGTTCAACATAGAATATTATCATTACCTCATGAAATCTTTAATATTTTAACTAACTTCATTTAAAAGTTATTCATCGATATAATAAGAAAATATTAAAGATGGATGTCAAATAATTTTGTTAATAGACAAAGACAAATTAGTAAAAGAACACATGCATTAAATTAATGTTTCTCCAATGAATATACAAAATGATTGTCAATCATAGTTATTTACAACCGTATGAAGTATATAAACTAAATACAATAAATATTTTGAAACAAATTATTTTGTTTAGATATTTTGAAGCTTAATTTATAAGTAATATGAGTAGTTTTATGAAAAGTTTAATTCTTCTTCATTCTTATAAATTTTAGATTCTTATAGTTCTAAAATTTAAAGATTTTTAGAACTAGTTTGTTGTTCGATGTGCTTATGTATTTTTTTTTCTAAAAAATGTTTTTTTATATTTTATAACAAGTTTATATATCAATAATATCAATAAATTATATAACAGCCAGATTTCAAATAATTTACTACATTCAACAATTCAACAGTGATATAAACAAACATAATTATGACATATTATGAAATTTACAAACAATTTCATATAAATTAGTAAATATAAAAGACCAATTAGTAACCGATTATCTACAATAAATTTACTCTTTAACATTTACTTGTCACCGATAATGTTAATAGTTCAAAAAATAAATATTGGATAAAGTATCATCATATGCACTACCTCTATTGTCATTCAAATATTTTATGCTTAACCGTCGAGTACTTATAGAAATTCAAGAGATTTTATATATAAAATCTATAGATCGGAGCATAGACTAAGATTAGATTGAATAAATAATTGACAAATTTATAAGAAAATAAATATATATCTGACCTAAGGGGTGGGAGAGATGGCAAGACTAGGGGCCACACTTACCTATCAAATATATATATATATGAGATTTTTTCTACTCATTTTTAATCAAATCTGAAGCTAAAAAATAAAATTCTTAATATATTTGCCTAGCCTACATATTTAAAAATCCAGGTCTAATATATGCCAAAATTTAACCTAAATTAATAAATAAAAATCTTAGTATATTTGTCCAACCTATATGTTTAAAAATTCAGGTCTAATATTTGCAATAAAAAAAACCCCATATTAAAGTTAGTTTACAAAAGTTATATATTTATTCGACTTTATCGATAATAGGCCAAAGTTAATTTAAACTTTAATTTTACAAATATTTACCAAAATATACAGATCTATGATGTTTTTCTCAATTTTCATCAGATATGAAATCAAAAAGTGCATAACTAATGTTTATTTTTCCATTTTTGTCAAAATTAAATTTATAAAACAAATGTTTAACATAAAAAGTTGGGATCAATTCTTTTTTTATCCATTTTGAAAAATAAATTGGAAAAAAAAATCATATGCTTAAAAAATTTCTCAAATATGACATAATATATATACATACATATATTCCATACTTAGTTAAACTAAACTCTCAATTTTTTAAATAATAATTGAAATTCAAATTTGTATTATACAAATTTCTCTCAAAAATTTATTTAAAAAATAATAAAAATGAAATATAAGAAACCTAGCTGTGAAATGGTTTGAAGGTATTCGATATTAAGATTTATTGAGAGATGATGTGGCTACATATTCCGAAATAGGGAAGGAGACCTAGTGAAATATCAACTTTCTATTATAGGACTTCTCTCAAGGCACACTAAGAATCTAGACTCAATAACTTTTGTTAATGAATAGTTGTATAAACATTATATTTCATAATATGTTATTCATAACATTTTAGTGTTAGAGGTTCTGTTTAGAGTCTGTTATTTCAACTTCAATTCATTTTTTTTACTCCCTCCGTCCCTAATTAATCGTCCTAGTTGACCCGGCGCACAGTTTAAGAAAAAACAATTGACTTGATTATTTATATTGGTTTAATATGTAGTTTCCTTTAATGTCCATGTGTATGTGGCCCATAATTAAAGTAGAATGAAAAAGTAAGGGTAAAGTGGTAAAAGTGATGTTCTAAAAAGGTAAGTTTCAAAGTGGACAATTATTTTGGGACGGACGAAAAAGGAAAGGAGGACAATAATTTAGGGACGGAGGGAGTATTAGATATAACAAACAATTTGAATCAATTTGTTAATCACAATGCATCAATTTGTTAATCACAATGCATCAATTTGAATCGCGATACACAAATTGGATTTGCGATCCATAAATTTGTTTCAATTGGGGTTTTGATGCATAAATTGGATTCTCGATCCTTGAAGTGGATTTTATTTTGTGGATTGCGATGTAAAATTGACGATGCTTAAAATCTCGATGTACAAATATGATTCGAATTGTACATTGTGATGCAAAATCGATGCATGAAATGATACTTTGCGCGCATGTGTTCGGTTTATTAAGGGTATCATAGTATTTTCTCCCAAAAAATGCATTGAAAACTTTTTAAAAGGGACTGACCTAATTTCACCCTAAAAAAATTTGTCCACCTCTAATTGTTGTTGTGGTATGTAATTTATATATTTCAAAGTAAAAGAGAGGCCAAAATACGAAAAAGACCCTGAAGTTTCCACCAAATTCCAAAGTGGTACCCAACCTAAGGTTTGTGCCATACGCATATCTGACATTACAAATTGTCCCATAGTGCACCCTAGCCCTAACGGGCGTTAGAAAACTAACAGAAAGTTAGCATGTGCATCTCACATGCAGGGGTAATTTCGTCATTTTTATCAAAAAAAATTCTGGGGTACTAGAATGCAGCGACATTACACCTACCAGCACATGCTCACCTTTGGATCGCGAGTTACGTACCCGGATTCTCTCACTAATAGCATTAGTCATCCTCGGTGATAAAGTTCTAATGTCAATTCCATAAAACACTTGAAGAGCAGCATCGAAATTCCCTCTTTGATATTCAAGCCTCCCCAATAATGCTCTGGCTTCCTGCAAGCATATTAATTAACATTTAAATACCAAAGCGAAAAATCTCTTGGCTAACAAGAAGAAATGTAAACTGAAAAAAAACACTTTAATATGTAATTAACACCTCATAATTTAAAGAAATAGCTTCTTTAAGAGTGGACTCAGCCTCATCCACTTGACCATCATCAAATTTTGAATCCCAATCAACAGTCCCAGTTCGAGATGAAAGGCCACTCGCGGAGAAATCCCTGGTGGCTAATGACTCCGGTGACCGCGGGGCAGGCTCTTCTAACTTGAATTGCTCTCCTGAGCAAGCACACAACATTTTCTTTTTTTTTTCTCCCCAAATGTCTGTCGGTATTTTTCTAATCTTTCCTCCCTATTCTTCTCCAACAAAATGGTACTCACTAATGAGCCTGATATCTCATAAGGATACCTGAAAAATGAAACCTGATATCGCAATTTAATTTCCTAACCCACATTGGAAAAAACACAAACCCATTGAAGGCTAGCTATATGATCTCATAACATATAATGTTAAGGAAGATCTGAAACTTACGTAGGCTAGCTCAAAATCAATCAAAAATAGACAGTTTAAATCGCATAATTAAAACTTTAAGTTGGTATACTGCGAGATTCGAATGTTTAGAGGTCTACAAAAGCTGTAGAAACAGAAGGAATTTTGAGGGTAGAGTTTGAAAGAAAACAAGAGCAAAAAGACATTGAAAAGCTAAAAGTTGAAGGAGGAAACAAAACACGCAGACGACGAAAATGACTCGCGAGGGAAACGAGAGAGAGAAAAGAGCTTCGGACTTACCACAAATCCATGAGTATTTAGCCATGAAAGCAACCTCAAAGGAGAGGGTGTCGCTTTTGTGCTGTCACTGTAGCACCCCAGAATTTTTTTGATAAAAATGACGAAATTACCCCTGCATGTGAGATGCACATGCTAACTTTCTGTTAGTTTTCTAACGCCCGTTAGGGCTAGGGTGCACTATGGAACAATTTGTAATGTCAGATATGCGTATGACACAAACCTTAGGTTGGGTACCACTTTGGAATTTGGTGGAAACTTCAGGGTATTTTTCATATTTTGGCCTAAAAGAGATTGAGTCAAGGACATATCAGGCTCATCTAAATTTTTTGTATTTTAATTGTTGAAAATTGAAATAGTATAATCAATGATAAGTCCGTCCCACCTATTTTTGTTTTTATCTTTTTTTTAATAATGGAAATGTTGTTTCTTTGAAACATATTTATACTTATGAATTTTTAAATGAAATCAAATGTTCTATAAATGTTAATCATTTGTTGAATGAAAGTAGGAACTTCGGTAATATTGCTAGGTAACATATATATTATAATCTTAATCTTTGCGTTAAAATTATTTAACTAATATATATATATATATATTACAATTATTTGTCTAATTTGTTAGCATTAATTTATTAATTTATTTTTATTTATATCAACGTATTAGTTATTTTATTTACTTCGAATTTTATTACGTGTTAGTGATCGTCGTAATAATTGTACATGTTCAACGACAAATGCTGTATATAAAGAAATATTTCAAATTTATAATAACTTTTTTCAAATTTATGTGATTTTCTTTCTTTTATTTTACTGTTTGTTATAGTTTATTTATTTTGTTCATATTAAAGTTTTTAATTATATATTATTCAACGTTAATTGGGTATATAATTTTATATATGTGTACAAACCGTGCAACGCACGGGTGTATCACTATTACTTAAATACAAACAATATACTTACAACACAAGTGAAATGTAAAGATGAAATGTTATCGAAATTGTAAGCCTAAATTTTGAAAGTACACTTTTAAAGTGAAACTAAAACATCTCAAAATAAAATAATGGAATACTCCGTTTCGGATAAAGAGTTCACTATTCTATTTTGAAATATTTCACTTAAGAGTCTATTTTAAAAAAATTAAGAGATAAATGTGTCATTTTATTGTTAATGATCCACCGAAAATGTTATTTTTTTAAAAAAAATTGACTCTTTGGATGGAGGAAGTATATTTTAATTTATGCGACGTATCAAAATTCAAAACATTATTTTAAAGTAACGGTGTGAGTATTAATCAACCAATTTGTTTGAATATAGGAACAGTAATCATTCATAACGACCAATCACGCCAAAGTCCAGAGTCCACACACACCGACGGCGACGGCCCTCTTCCTTGAGCAGTGGTCACAAATCAAATTCTTTTCTTCTTCCCTCAGTAATCAGTTTTCTTTCCCCTAATTTCACTCATCATTGCGTACTTCCAAATCTCCTCCTCCCCGCGTGACTCCCCCGTCATCCACGTGATCATCCCTCTCCTCCCCTGTTTCTACTTCGTGAAGAAAAGAAAACACTCATATTTTCAAGATCTTCGTTCGCCTGTACATATCGATACACATTTACATACAATCCCCAATTTGGATCCACGTTTTCATCTTCAGGTATGCAAACAATTTTCCTTCAATTAAGATCCAATTAGCAATTTACCCGCTTTCATTTCTTCAAACTTTAAAGAAATTGTTCAATAATGGAGTCCCCCAGTGGGCCAAGCCCTAGGCACAACTCCATTTCCATTACCAAAGGACACCCAAATCCCCACCCATTCGAATCCGAATTACCCGACCTCACAACCCACCACGATCACCATTTCCAATCCACTAGTGCCTTGGAAATCTTGCGAGAAACTGTCCGAATCCTCAGGTACAATCTACCCGGATTCATGGCAATTGCAGCCGCACTAATTTGCCCTGTATCAGCTGTTTTACTATCGAATGTTTTGGTTGACCAGTCAATTGTAAAGAGACTGACAATTAGGCTTTTGTTAGTTGCTAAATCTAGCGGGATCCCATTGCTGCCTTTTATCAAACAGTCGTGCCACAAGTTTTCCGAGACGGCCATCGCGGCTGCAATGTGTTTTCCGTTGTACATCACATTGTTGTTGTTATCTAAAGCGGCTGTTGTTTACTCTGTTGATTGTACTTACTCGCGAAAGAAATTTGATTCGTCCAAGTTTTATGTGATCGTTACGAAAATCTGGAGGCGGGTTGTTTTCACCTACTTGTGGGTGTGTAGTGTGCTTGTTGGTTGCCTCACTTTGTTTCTTGTGCTTCTTGGGGCAGTGGGGAGCTTGTTTTCTATACTTCGGTTTTCTTCTGATTGGATTGTGTATGCTTCTATCTTTATTGGGATGGTTTTCTCGGTGTTCTTGGCAAATGCTATTATTATTTGTAACCTTGCTATGGTGATTTCGGTTTTGGAGGATGTTTCGGGGCCTCAGGCTTTGTTGAGGTCGAGTGTGTTGATTAGGGGTCAGACTCAAGTTGGGCTTTTGATATTTCTTATGTCTACTATTGGGATGGCTTTTGTGGAAGGGTTGTTTGAGCATAGAGTGAAGACATTAAGCTATGGGGATGGGTCTTCAAGGATATGGGAAGGACCACTTTTGGTATTTATGTATACTTTTCTGGTGCTTATTGATTTTATGATGAGTACTGTTTTCTACTTCAGTTGCAAGTCGTATAATATGGAGTCATCCAATGGAGAATGTCAGCCAGTTTTAGAAGCAATGGCAATTTCCTTGGAATCAGGTGAAGCTCAATAGCATCCTGTTGTAAATTGATGTATGATCGGAGAACCTGTACAAGTTAATGGCAGAATGATGGAGCTGTTGGGATTTTCTCGCTAATACCTAATGCTCTTGAGTCCCCATTGGGGAAGAGAATGTAGTGAGGGGATAACCCCGTTCGGCTTTAAAAGTCTTTGCCTTGATATATGATCATGTGGGCTTCTGTGGTCTGCAAATATGGTAGATGAAGGAAAGCATCAAAAGCTCGGTTATATCAACAATGAAAAAGAAATACCTTCCTTTTGGGAAGATTTTTCGATCTTAGAGTTCAATACTTTTTTATTGTTCTATTATTGACAGGTAATACCAACCAGTTATACTAGTTCTTTTGCTCTTTATATTTGATTTTTTTGTTATCGCTGATAGTATTGTTTAAATTGATTTATGATATGATCCATCAACTAATAATTATGAGGACCTAATGATTTATTGAAGTTTTGGAGAGGGAAGTTTTTCTTTAGACATGAATGGCAGAGTATGTTAATCTAGAGGTGTGGAGTGAGTAATTTCTTGAAACTATTTTAAGCAAGGTAATGTTGGTTCTTGTTATCCATGGGCAATGAAAGACTATATTTGCCTCTTTATTTTTTTTGATAAGTAAAGCCTTGTTTATTGTGCAAATGAAATATTCATGACTGGGAGAACTGTTGGTCTAAGGTTAGCTTCACTTATAATTTTTCAAGACCGAGTGTTCTAATACTTTCAGATAAGGTTACTTGTTTGCATGAGTGTCCCTACTTGTAATTTGTAAATAGACTTCAGAATCATTTGTTTTCTATAATCAGCCTAGGTATACCTGAATCTATGAGTAGGAATAAGCAATGTAGTTGAATGGCCAAAGATGGAGGTTTTCCATCATTTGAACACATTACGTTAGTTAACATCTCATAACATGCATATCGAGCATTCTTGTTGCTGCATTCATTATCAGGTCTTTCTAAATAAATTGGAAACGAGGACATTCATGGTAAGCTGATTGTTTATCGATTAGATTTTGCCATTTTGGTTTAGAATCTAACCTCTGTGATTACCTTTTTGAAAATCTATGAGCACCAGCATAGTCACTTCTGCACTGCAGCTGCAAACACCATACAGTATGCCACATGTCCAGTGACTTCATTTGGAGATAAACTCGCGTACCTGTACATCCTAGATTTCATGCCTAATCTCATAGATGTTAATCTGAGTTGGTCGGTGGAAAAATCAAGGAACTTAACCCACTGTCCTCTTTTCCACAGTTTTTGCCTTGCAGTGTCCTATTGTATGATGCATGTTGAATAGGATAGGTCTCACAAGCACAGCTGAATGAACTGGTCAGCCCGGATGCCAAAACCTGAAGTCCAGCCTATATTTGATGGTCTGCATTTGGAAGTCTGTCTCTTTATTTGCTAGCTTGAATTATATCCAGTTCACGTAACAAGTTCCACAATGATGGCCACAGAACTTGTGTTGCGCATTCACATTAGAAAGTAGCAAAAGCTTTCTCGTTGTTGGTGATACTATTTGTAGCTTTTTACATCTTAATCTACTATAAATTCCCAATTCTGATCCTAGTTGTTGATATGGCATAGATAGATATGTAATTGATTAGACATAGATAAGGACTCAGGAGAAGTGAATATACCGCTTATTACTGCCCTGGCAAAAAGACTAAAATACCCTTCAATACTATAACATCAAATTTTACACTCTTACCCCTCACCCTCACGTTTATTAGGGATTTCAAAAATGAAATTAAAAATTATTTTAACAAACTAACGTATTGAAAATTCCGTTATTTAAAAATTATTTAACCTTTTCAAAAATGCGATTAAAAATTATCTAACCCATTACAAATGCAATCAAAAAGTACTTAGGATTCGTTTGAATGCATTGATTTTGAATTCAATAAATATTCAAATTTCATGATATTTAAATAACGTGAAATTTGCTTTCAAAATCCTAGTAATTCCATGGTTTGGATAACAAGTGGAGTTCAATTGTAATTCTACATAGTTATAGTAAAATTTCATTATTATATAAATTATCTAGTTTAGCCTAATGGTACTGGTTATGAGTAAGGTTTAAACCTTGCTAGCAACAAAATTATTAGAATTTTATATTTTTAATAATAAATAGCATAGAGAGGTGGTCGGAGGTGATAGACGGTGGCTGCCGGAGGTGGTGGCTGGTGTTGGATGGCGGCGATTGGTGGCGTTGACCGGAGGTGGGTGGTGGCGGTGGTCGAGTTGGCATTCGGCGGCGAAGGTCGTAGGTGGTGATAGTGGTATAAGGAATGTGAGTTGTTGTTATTGTTTATAATAATGAACCAAAAATTAGAATTTAAATTATTCGGATTTAGTATAAATTAGTTTTGTGAAATTGAGACATTTGAAATTACAACTCAATTCAAATCCCGAATTTTAACTGTGTTGTCAAATGACGGAATTTGTTTTGGAAACCTAAATTCTAATTCTAAACTATGGAATTGGGGTATCCAAATATACCCTAACATATTGCAAATGTTGTTAAAATCGTTCAACCTATTACAAATTCTTTAGCCCATTAACAATGCAATTAAATATGATTTAACGCATCACAAACACACGATCACAAATTATTTAACGCACAAGGAATGGAATTCTATTAATTCTAAATTAATACTAGTAATTGTTAATTTTATTTAGAGATAAAGAGTGTTGCTCAGATTGGGTGCACTCCTGAATAGTGTCACCTATGGTGGGTGACACCTGGCATCGATTAATGGAATGCTTTTACAAAGCCAAACAACAGATGCGCGAATGATTCTCTCGTAGGAAAGAAACACAAGCCTACACATGTGGCGTCCGTCTCACAATTTCTTTCAAACAAGATTTTAGATGGTTTCAAACCCTTTTCATTTCAATTTTTTTGTTAATTTTATATTCAAAGCTTAGTGCCAAAACTCAATAGTATCTGATGTGCCTGACCCAAATCAGGTCACGAGAAAAGCACGTGAGACCACCATGTGCTAATCACGAACTCAAAAACAGGAGTCGAGCACCGAGCATAGCGGTCAAGATGTCCAACCAAGGACCACCGTCTATCCCCGCTCAAACTTTTTTGGACCGGTGCCTTGTTGTTTCTCCGATCAGGGAGCCATGCTTAGGCAATTTATACCTCTTTGCGGGCAACCATAGCCTGTTCGAGCAAAGCCTTGCCCACCCGGGCAAGCATGCGGCCAACAAGCGACCGAGGTGTGAGCCCCAAGTCAGACTATGAGGTTTCCTAAAATTCAAGACGAAAGTCACGCGGCTTCCCGTCAATCACGCCTACAGTGTAGGGATGGACTCCTAACCCTAATATGTTGCGACCAATCCTAACATTACAAGGATTCTACTACTTAGGGGTCTTATATATACCCCTCCATAAACCCTAAACAAGGTATATACGCTTACAATTGCATACCGGAATTATGTCAAATTGCTTTCTCTAGCATACGACTTACTCTCACAGCGGAGGGGTTGCGCGAGGCTTTGCCTTTCATTTCTTCTAAGGTGTTCTTTGTATTCTTGGTAGGTTTCTAGTGAGATTCAACCCAACATATAGACCCATATATCCTATACTTTACACATGACGACCAAGACTGATTTTTGTACCATCTGTAAGATAATTCTTTGGATTTCGAGTTATCTTTTAATTTTAAATCTACAACTTAATGCCAAAACTAATGAGTTTTGGCACTCCAAGATCTAAAAATAAAAAACAATTCTGGGAGGCTTTCTTCGTTTGGTGCTTTTATTCTTTTAGGTGGCTTCGGGTCTTAAGATAATATTTCTAAAATTGAAATCATTCCTATTAGAGATGTGGAGAATATGTGGGCTTTGGCCTCTTTTTTTGGGTGTAAGGTAGCGCAACTCTCTCTTTCTTATCTCGGTTTACCCATTGGGGCTCCCAAAAGCAAAGCAATGTGGAATGAGGTGATTGAAAGGTTTGAACGTCGGTTAGCGGGTTGGAAGAGACATTACTTGTCCAAACGGGGGAGGCTTGTTCTAGTGAAAAGTACATTGTTCAGCATGGCTACTTATTTTTTATCACTATTTGCGATTCATGTTTCAGTTAGGAATCATTTAGAAAAGCTGGAAATAGATTTCTTGTGGGAAAGGGGTTCGGAGGGGAAAAAATTCATTTTATTAAATGGCCGTCAGTTTGTAGGATTTCAAAGGCAGAAGGATTTGGGATTAAAAATCTAAGTTGTTCAATGAAGCCTTACTAGGAAAATGGTTGTGGAGGTATCTTACGGAGAGGAGGCTCTTTGGCGGAAGGTGGTGGAGTAAATATAGTAAGGGAAATCATTATTGGTTTTTGCTATCAGCAACTCTTTTGGGGAGGGCCTTTGGAAAGGTATAAGAAGAGGATAGGAAAATTTCGTCAGACACTTCTCTTTCGAAGTTGGTGATGGATCTTCAGTGATGTTTTGGAATGATAAATGGTGCGATGGAAGGGAGTTGAACAGATCATTTCCAAACCAATTTGTTTTGGCTAGAGAGAAGGAGTGTTCTATAAAATTTGTGCTTAATTTGGAGGAGGGAACGATATCGTGGAATCCTTCTTTGCACATAAATTTTCAAGAATGAAAGATTGAGTCAGTTGCGAGACTGTTCGAGTTAAAAGTAAAGTGTTCACGGTGAAAGTGTATTACTAAAAATGTATAGCAACGATAGAAACTTGTTCCCGTGGAGGTTGATATGAAAATTTGGGGTTCCAAGAAGAGTGGCCTTTTTGGCGTAGAAGGAAGCAAACAGAGTCATTCTAACAGGTGATAGCTTGAGGAAAAGAGGCCTAATGTATACCAATTAGTGTTATTTGTCCAAAGGGGATGAAGAAAGTGTTAACCATCTGATGCTCCACTATCCGGTGGTGGGGGAATTATGGTATGCTTTTTGAGTTGTTTAACATATCGTGGGTGCTTCCAAACTCTACCAATGATGTTTTCTGGAGTTGGTCTTATTTTGGGAGTTAAGCGTATGCTGGACAATTTGGAAAGAAAGAAATCAGAGGGCATTTGATTATGAAGAGGGATCTATGACTGCCTTGAGGAAAACATTACTCTCGAACATGTTTGAATGGAGTGTAGGGGCAGGTCATATTACGACTCGCTGTGATAACACTAGTGTACATGTTGTGAATGATTTTCATATTTGCTAGTGGGTATATTTTTGTGTAATGTATACTTCTATGTTGAAGGACGCTTCACCTATTTTGACGTTCGCTCATTCATATATATTTTACCAAAAAAGAAAAAATTAAAAGCTATTGAATTTATTTACACATCCTATTCACACGACTAAATATTACTCCCCCGACCTTAAATGACTATTCATTTTTAGTTTTTTTTTTTTTTTGCTAAAAGTACGTTTACTCCCTAAATCCTTAATGAGTGTCCATTTTTTGTTTTTCATCAAAATTAAAGAAATTCACATGTCCATAAATATCCTTAGTGTCCACATATAACATCAAAAATCCATACTAAGTGACAACGGTAATATTAGAAAACTTATACAAACATAGATAACATATTTTATTGAAAATTGATGCTCGTCCAAGGAGGAAGAAAGTATGATTTTTAACAGGGAAATAGTGCATCATTTACGATGAAATTGTGACCTAAGAAGTAAGTCTCAAGAAATAAAAATGACATCTTTTATCATTGTTCAAATTGAATTAATCCTCGTTGTAATTACTATTGTATAATTTTTGAATTTTCACATATATCCTTTATTTAATCAATTAATGCACATTATTTACATTGTAAATACTCTAGGGGTATAACAAGAAAGTAAGTAATCGATGTGCATTGAAATTGTAAATGATGTTTTTTTTGAGACAGTTGAAAAAAATAAAAAGTAGGCCAATACAAATGAAATGAGGAGAATGATTTTATATTCTTGGGCATCTCCAATGGTTAAATCATTTGCTCCGTTTTTTATGTATTACATCACAAAAGTAACAAATCAATCTCTTCGGAGTGGTTAAACCCATGAACCACTTCTCTTTTATGAAAATACTAGATTTTAACGTCCTTGCCTATAGTATGGTGTCAGTATATTTGATTTCGTCAATTAAAATGACAGTGCCTAAATAGAAAATGTGATTTTAAAAAAATGTTACAGTTGAATGATACATTATCTCAAATGAAAGTTGAGGAATTGATATTTTATAAGGGGTAACTGTTCAGAAGATTAATCGGATGGTGTGACTTTGTAATATGAAGATAAAATATAGAGAGAAGAAAAAAGGGTGACTGTTTATAATATTAATTGTAGGGGTGACTTGTAATAGAGAAAGAAAAATTAAAGAGTTAGAAATGGATAATTACTCACACATGTGAATATGGGGGTGAATCTCAACCGTTAAATTTTTTAATATAATTTAATCTCAACCTCTGAATAGCGTTAGTCAATTACCTAGCTGTTTTATAATATAGACTATATCTTCATGCCCGTGCATATGACACTGTGTCAATATATCTGATTTCGTCAATTGAAATGATAAATCTTAAATTGAAGGTGCGATTTGAAAAAATATTACAGTTGAGGGGTACATTGTTTTAAGTAATAGTTGAGGATTTAAGTTTTATAAGGAGTGACTGTTCAGAAGATTAATAGTAGGGTGTGACTTTGTAATGTTAAGATAAAACATAGGGAAAAAAAATAGGTGACTGTTCATAATATTAATTGTAGGGGTGACTTGTAATAGGGAAAGAAAAATAAGGAGTTAAAAATGGATAACTACTCACACATGTGAATATAAGAGTGAATCTCAACCGTTAAATTTTTTAAGATAATTTAATTTTAACATCTGAATAGTCTTAATCAATTACCTAACTGTTTTATAATATATATTTAATTTAATGATAGCCCCCTTTTAATATATATATATTTATATTTATTTATTTTTATTATTATTTTTTGCATGAACCACTCATAAAAGTGCTTTATAATGGTAAAACTTTTTATGAATCAGATTACCATCCTAAAAAATCATGATAAACCTTACCATCGAGATGATACATATTGAAATTCGGGACATGACCAGACTAATTTTAGTATTCTCTCTTTTCTTAAAGAAAGAGTCCATTATTACTCTTTAGGATGCTTCCAAATGAAGTATTCACTTTAAATCCTTCTTTTTTTTTTTTGGATAATTGCATAAAAAACCCCGACCTATTTTAGGTTTTGCAAATTGAACCTTGATAATTGTTTATAGGCTTATTGAAACTCAACTTATTTTTTATGTTTCAATTAGAACCCTCCGTCCATTTAATCCGTTAAATGGTAACGGACTGCTGACTAGGATGCCAACGTGACATCCTACGTGGACAATTTTATTTCATTATAAACCTTGTACAAATTTTGTAATTTCATAAAAAACCCTAAAATTTATTTTCACCAAATAAAGCCTTAAAATTTAAAATAAATAGTTATTTATATACCAATTTCATTTTAAGAAAATAAAGTTATTTTTTTTAGAAAATAGGGCTCAAAATATGATGCAAGTTCCAATGAGTTTTTAATATTTAATACACATCCGATCCTAAATAATCATCATGTTTGATTTCGCACACAAATTAAGAAAAACAAATTATTTCTATTACAATATTGGTATAATTTGTATAAAGTATTTATTTAATATGTAATATTTTAATAAAAATTAAAAATTAATATATTTGTTTTAAAATTTATTTGTAACATTTAATATTATGTTTAAAACTATAATTTTAAATTATAAATTTTCTTAAAGAAGTTAAAAACTAATTAAAGTAAAATTTGTTACCCATTTGATATTTTAGAAAATTTTAAATTATAGTTGTTTAAAAAAGGATTAAATAATTATTTGGTTCCTGAACTATACACAAAATATACATTTGGTCCCACTATTTTTTTTTTAAAAATGTGTTTGGTTCTTAAACTCGATTTAAAAAAAAAATTATATTTCTATCTTCTTCTTCCTCCTCTTAACTTTCCCTATCCTCTTCGAACTAACTACAGCTGCAAAATGCCACATAGATGATGAAAATGGTCTCCCAGCATTCAAGTCGGGTATCACTGCTGACCCGAGCCAGGACTCCTCTCCTCTTGGAAACCCGGCACCGATTCTTTGCAGTGGGTATCACATGTCAATCCGATAACCGGGTCACCCGTTTGTCACTTTACGGCGAACTCGAAAAACCAAAGAGGTTCTTATCCGGTACCATCTCTCCATCCCTCTTTAAACTCCGATTCTTGGCCGAGATTACCTTCCTAGATCTCCTCAATATATTGGGTACCTTCCCTGATGTTTTCTTCCATCTACCCAATCTGGAGCACATTGCCATCGAAAATAGTAAGCTCTCGGGTCCACCGCCCAACATTGGCGTCCTTACCCGTCTCGGATTACTCGGTCTAGGCGAAACAGATTCTCGGCGTAATACCGGCTTCCATTTCCAATCTTACTCATCTAACTTATCTTCGTCTCGGCGACAACCTTCTTACAGTGCGATTCCGGATGGGATTCATCAACTCAAGAACCTTCGCACTCCAGTTAGACCAGGAATCAACTTTCGGCCTCATCCCTAATTTCTTCAATTCATTCCCCAACCTCGAAACCCTCACCCTTTCTCATAATAAGTTCACCTAGGTCAAATCGGTGAGCATTTCAACACTACCAAGACGGTATTGAAGTATCTAACGCTCGGCCACAATTCTCTCACCGGACAAATCCCAAGTTTCTGGGAAAATTCTAAATCCTCGACACCTTGGATCTATCCTCGAATCGTTTCACGGGGTCAGTTCCGAAAAGCTTTGAAAATATCACTAAACTTATGGACCTGAATCTCTCCCATAATTTTCTAATCGACCCGTTTCCGGTAATTAACACGAATCGTATTGAATCGCTGGATCTGTCGTATAATTCGTTCCATTTTGGGAGAAATCCCGAAATGGATAACTTCGTCTTCTACCATATACTCGCTCAAGTTAGCGAAATGTCGTAAAAATTAAAAATTAATATATTTGTTTTAAAATTTATTTGTAACATTTAATATTATATTTAAAACTATAATTTTAAATTAAAAATTTTCTTAAAGAAGTTAAAAACTAATTAAAGTAAAATTTGTTACCCATTTGATGTTTTAGAAAAATTTTAAATTATAATTGTTTAAAAAAGGATTAAATGATTATTTGGTTCCTGAACTATACACCAAATATACATTTGGTCCCACTATTTTTTTTAAATGTGTTTGGTTCTTAAACTCGATTTAAAAAAAAAAATAGTGGGACCAAGTGTATATTTTGTGTATAGTTCATGAACCAAATAATTATTTAATCATTTTTTAAACAACTATAATTTAAAATTTTATAAAATATCAAATGGGTAACAAATTTTACTTTAATTAGTTTTTAACTTCTTTAAGAAAATTTATAATTTAAAATTATAGTTTTAAACATAATATTAAATGTTACAAATAAATTTTAAAACAAATATATTAATTTTTAATTTTTATTAAAATATTACATATTAAATAAATACTTTATACAAATTATACAAATATTATAATAGAGATAATTTGTTTTTCTTAATTTGTGTGCGAAATCAAACATGATGATTATTTATGATCAGATGTGTATTAAATATTAAATACTCATTGGAGCTTACATCATATTTTGAGCCATATTTTCTAAAAAAAATAACTTTATTTTCTTTAAATGAAATTGGTATATAAATAACTATTTATTTTAAATTTTAAGGCTTTATTTGGTGAAAATAAATTTTAGGGTTTTTTATGAAATTACAAAATTTGTACAAGGTTTATAATGAAATAAAATTGGCCACGTAGGATGCCACGTTGGCATCCTAGTCAGCAGTCCGTTACCATTTAACGGATTAAATGGACGGAGGGTTCTAATTGAAACATAAAAAATAGGCTGGGTTTCAATAAGCCTATAAACAATTGTCATGGTTCAATTTGCAAAATCTAAAATAGGTTGGGGTTTTTTATGCAATTATCCCCTTTTTTTTATCGGGAAGTTACTTAATAAGTTTACTAGTGTTTATTTTTTCTTTACATTTTAATTATTGACCACATACACATGAGTTACAAAATAAACTACACATTATATTAATATTAATAATCAAACAATTGTGTTCTCTTAATATGTGTGTTGGATCATACAATAAAGTAATTTTGGGATGGAGGGAGTACACATTACGTATTTTAGGATATTGAAATGATTAAAAAATATACGTCATATTTACCCTAGGAAAACATCCAAATTGACCAAAAAAAAGTTAAACAAAATAATAATTTCGGGACGAGGGGAGTATTGTAACAAAAATTGTGGGTTCAATGAAGTTTTGTCACATTAATGCTCCGTTTGTTTCACATAAAATGGTGTTGGGAAAATAGCTTTTGGAAAATGATTTTTTTTTATTTTCATGTGTTTGATAAATCATTTAAAAATATATCGAAAAACATTTTTGGATATTTGACAAACATAAGGGAAATGTTATGAAAAACGATTCATGAGTACATAAAAAAATTATATTCTCTTCATCCTAATATTATTTCTCTATTGGATATACACTGATTTTTTAAAAAGCGTTCGACAAACAATTTTCCTTAAATAGCCCCACTATTAATCACTAGTGATGTCAAATTAATTAGTCCAATTTTTTCAACCTCACAAATACGAATAACAAAATTGATTATTGATATGAAGAAACGTTTTAAAAATAAAAAATAAATAAAAAAATGTTCGACCTTAAACAAATTTCCTTAGGTCATCTCCAACCGTGCCCACAAATCCTTGATTTGGGGGTTTGGTCCTAACTGTTCACCCTCCAACCATACCCCAAACCCAATCCCAAATTTGGGGATCGCTACAATGCTACCCCAAATTTGGGATTCCATTGTAGCTTTACCCCAAATTTGGGGTTGGTGGGTCCCATGCCATTAAATTAGTTTTTAATAATTATATAATTGTTAAAATTATTTATAATATTATATTTTTTATTTAAACGCATTAAAAATTAATAAATACCTAATTTTAGATAATATTTTTAATTCAATAATTTTATAACTTTTTTTCTATTTAAGTATTTTAAATTATTGAACATTTTTAATTCAATAATTTATAGCATTTTTTCTATTATTTGTAGATTTCGTTTACAAATAAATAAATAAATTATTATTATACTAATTATAGAACACCAATTTCACATTTAAACTAAAAAATACATACATATTAAAATTTAAAATTATTAGAATATTTATAAATTTAAAAGTGCATACATTAACACACCACAAATAAAATGACATATAGCTTGAAAAACACTGATACATAACTTCAAAAAAATACATAACTTAAAAAAATATTATACATAAGTAAAAAAAACTGACAAATAACTTTAAAAAATTAATTTGCTATTAACCTTTCAAGTACTTGTATATTTATTAAATTATATTTCTTCAATTTAGTTAAAAAAATTACTAATTTTTAAATAATTTTAATAATGTAAATATAACTATTAAATATACTAAAATTATTAATTGTGTAATCTTAATAATTATTATTTAAAAGGTTAATAGAAAATTAATATACATGTTGATAAATAAAGTAAAAGAAATAAAAATAGAATATGCTAAGGAATATTCTATTTGGGGTGAGATTTGGGAGTTGTGGGTTGGAGTTGAAATAGTGTTCGGTGCTGAAATTGACCAAATTTGAGGTAAAATCTGACCAAATTTTGGGTTGATGGTTGGAGAAGGCCTTAGGTACCCAACAATTCCTCACTAGTGATGTCAAATCAATAGGGCATTTTTATTTCAACCTCACAAATACGAATAACAAAATCGATAATTGATGTAAACTTTTTAAAAAAGAAAATGAAAAACTGTTTTGGAACGTCTCAAAGTAATATAGTGGACACTTATTTTAAGATGTAATGAGTGTTTATTAAAATCATAATTTATAAATACAATAAAAACTCAATTTATGTTTTTTTTTAATTTGTTGAGTGTATGATTATGTGTATATGTAAATATATGTAACAATGTGTAAGATTATGATTTTTCATTAAAAAGTAAAAACAATTCAACTTAGTGATTATGATCGAGATAGAGAGAGGGTACGGAGTGGGTTAGACATAGACATACCGTAAAGTAATTACTTTGGGGTAATGGGTGGGTGGGGTGTGGAAATAACATGCAAAATGGTTTATTGAGGGGTGGGGGTGTCGGGGAAGGAGGCGGAGAGGGGTGGTGTGGTGAACAGAGGTTGAATAAATTTTTAAAAAAACGACTTATGGAAAATGAGCCAATAAATCATTTTCCTAAAAAGATAATTTTATTTTTCGTAGACTCATAAAAACTTTAACGTTAATTACAATTTTCAAGTGTTAACAAACACCAGAAAATAAAGAAGATGTTTTACGAAAATCATTTTCTGCAAAAGAAACGGAGCCTAATAACGTAAAAAGGCTAGGTGTACCACTACACCAACCACCGGTGTTACTTGTTTTTAAAAAGGTAAAGCTCACTTTTCAACTTTGTATTTCTCAAGTCAAGTAATATAAGTGGTGCGTGTAATTTACATCTAAAATCGTACAACTTGCAAAATAATTATTCATTTCCAAATAAAACCACCCTTATATATCCTTTCAAAACTAATTACTTAAAAGTCAAAAAACTACTATAAATTAATTTTTTTTGTTATTATGATTCTTAAAAAATCAAAGTAAAATAAAAATACTTAAATAAATAGCTTGGCCACAGTTACTAGCGGCCGGAAAAAAAGTTACAAGTGTCTAATAAAGACCCGGGGGAATTTTTTACTCAAACGCAAATAGTAAGGTGGTTTAAAGGATAAGTAAGTGCAGTTTAGTGGTAAGACGCTTCACTCGTACCTAATAGGTTGTGAGTTCGAGTCACCAAGGGAATAAGTGGGGAACCACTACTGATCCTCTTTGAAAAGAAAAAAAAATATAAAAAGTGGATTAAAGTCGCTTATCGAAAGGAAATGGACGGAATTGGAATCAAGAAATGAGGGTTTCAAAATAACATTTGATATCTATATTAGTGTTCTAAAAATCAGCTTAGGCGGGAGCCTAGGCGCCGCCACCCTAACACCTAGAAATTTGGTAAATCGGCGAAAAAATCGGCTAGGCGGCCAATTGCTAATTTTTCCTATTTTTCAGTTTTTTAATAAAAAAATTGGCCCTAAATAATGTCATTTGGGGTTTTTAAATAATAATAATAATAAATATCAATATCAAATTATTAAATTATTTTTGTAAATTTGTAATTATCAATGAACCTATGGATAATTGAACTGTTGACTATTTTTGTAATATTTTGAACCTTAGATGATATTAGTTTTCTAGTTTTACTTTTAAAGTTTAATATCATAATATAATTATTATTTTTAAATTATTCGGTGATATTTAGTATTAGTATATTTAAAAAATTAATGTTTAATAATCAGCTTATAATAAAAAATATATTTAAAATCAGATATTATGTATTATTTATAGGTCCCGTCTATATCCCGCCTAGGCGCTGGTCTGGCACCTAGCGATTTTTAGAACCTTAATCAGGGTATAATTGATGGTCCTGATCAAGTTGTGCATAACACAACTAGCGGTTCAAATTGATCATAAATATATCGAGTTACATATGAATTCTTCAGTTATGTGTTTTGTTTGAATTACCACATCCACAATTAGTTACTCTGTAACCAAAATTATGAGTTTTGTTTGAATTACCCCATCCACAACCAATTACTCTATAACCAACCCCTTAGTTATGTGTTTTGTTTTTGTTAACGAGATGGTTATTTATAATTTATCCCGAGCATTCGTTGAGTTCATTTCATACCAACAACGTGCCTATGGGCACATATACTAGTATACTAGTTATTTAGTCCGTGTTTCACACAGATACAATGTGATATATATATATATATATATATATATAGTAATAATAATATAACTTTTGGACATTATAATTAGATTGTTAATATCTTCAATTGTTATAATATTTTTTTCCTATTGTTACTATTATTAAATGATTTTTTTTACCTAAATACTTTTAATTTAAAATTAACATAAGTTTCTAATTAACGTGAGATACATATTTTGTATTAGTAATAATAATAAAAATCTTTGATCTAAAGACTTTTAAAATTAACATCTAACTTGATAATAATATTAGAAGTCTTTTTGTTAAAAAATTTTAAAATCATAATTAATTTTTAAATAATGTAGGATACATATTTTCTATTTATATTAGTCTTTTATCTAAAAAATTTAAAGCCAACACCACATTTTAACTATGTGGTATACATATTTTCTATTTGTAATAATAGTAGTAGATAAAAGACTTTTTAACCAACATTCATTTCTAAACAATGTGAGATACATATTTTCTATTGCTAATAACATAAAAATGTTTTTATCTAACAACTTTTATAACCAATACTCATTTCTAAATAGTATGAGATACATTTCTTTGTAACCAATGATAGATCCATCATCTAAAAAGTTTTAAAACCAATATCACTTTTCTAACAAATGTAAAATATTTTTCTTCTATTGCTAATAATGGTAAACTTTTAAAATCAGCATTACTCTCTAACCAATGTGGGATATATATCCTCATTTGGTAATAATAGTAGAAGTATTCTATGTTAAAAAAAATTATAACCAACATCTATTTTTAAATAATGTGGGATACATCTATTCTATTATATTGATGATAAAACTAAAAGTTTTTTATCTAAAAACTTTTTAAACCAACATCAATTTATAACTAATGTAAAATACATTTTTTCTATTGATAATATTAGTAGAGATGTATTTCATAGTGGTTATAAATTTATTTTTGTTTTAAAAGTCGTTAGATTAAAAATCTAACATTTTATTACTGATAGAGTTGTATCCCACATTGGTTTGAAAATAATGTTGGTTGTAAATTTATATATATATATGACTTCTACTATTAACAATAGAAGATATTGATAGTAGATATTAATATCTAATTATTGTATTAATTATTACTACTTATTATTAATGGGTAATAAGATTCAAGGCTGGAAATCGTGTTTATTATCCTTTGGCGGTAGATTGACGTTATTAAAGGCGGTGTTGTGTAGCATTCCTGTCTATACGTTGGCAGCCATTAAAGTTCCGGAAACTATTATTCGTCGCCTTGAACGTGCTATGGCCTCGTTTCTTTGGAGTGTGCATGGGGATAGACGGACTCATTGGGTAGCTTGGGATACTATTTGTCGGCCTGTGGGTGAAGGAGGGCTGGGTTTGAGTTCTCTCCATACAGTTATGGCTGGTCTCCATGCAAAGCTTGCATGGTCGGCTCTTCAGGGAGATAGCTTGTGGGCTCGGTTTGTTCAGGCTAAATGCATGGGTTCTCGCCTGGGTTCTCCGGTTTGGAATGCTTCTAAAGGATGGAAGGCAATAGCTTCTCAGATGGAGATTCTCAAACAAAATTCTCAATGGATTATTGGCGAGGGTGAAATTTCTTTTTGGCAGGAGAACTGGTGTGGTTCGATCCTTTCTGGACCGCTGCCGTTTGATGCGATGTTAAGGGTTAAGGAGGCCTTCCGGGACATCGACTCGTTACTTCCATTAATTGATAACAGCATGCACTCTGAAATCAAGAGGGTTTCGATTCGACCTCATATTAGAGATAAGTTAATTTTCACTGGGACAAGATCGGGTAAGTTTGAGATTGGTGCCTTCTATAAGTTAATTTGTAATACTGGGCAGCAAATGCGATGGGCTTCGAAAATTTGGAAGCCTTGGATCCCCGTAAAAGTTAGTGGCTTCATTTGGAGGTTGTTTCATGGTGCAATTCTGGTGGATGTCCAATTGCAAAGGAAAGGGGTGCCTGTTGTTTCTAAGTGCATCTGCTGTTCATCTTCGTACGAGATGGAGTCGATCTCTAATCTGTTTTTATTTTCGGAGATTGCTCAAGCCGTGTGGGAGAGATTTGCTATGTTATTTCATACTCCGATTTTGCGAGGTTCTCTTGCTCAATTATTTGACTCGTTGGCCTACCGTTGTTCTTCCAAATCTCAGCTTGGTGCGACTTTGATGGGCGTTTTTATTTTCGGTTGCTGGGAAATCTGGAAGAGCAGATGCCAAGCTGTCTTTGATGGATGTCCTATGGTGGTTGAGAAAATTTTTAGGCGCATTTAGCATGGAATTATGGACATGGGCAGTGTTTATAGTCCGTCTGTTTCTGTGGGTCGGCTAGGACAGGCTAGTCTGTTAGCTTTTCATATTCCTATTATCAATGTTTCGGAGCCCCGAGGGAGATGGATGAGATGAGAAAAGCCTCGAGAGGGTTTTAAACTGAATACATATGGTTCGGCTTCTAATGGGGAGAGTTCAGGTGGAGGTATTATCCGTGATGGGGATGGGAGTCTTATTGCAGCCTTTTCAGTCTTTTTTGGTAATGGAACGAATATGTTTGCTGAGATCGCAGCCCTTGCTTATGGTCTTAAGATGTGTAGGGAGTTGGGTTTGGTTAATGTAGAGGTAGAGACGGATTCTAACTCGGCAGCTTTGGGAATTAATGGAGTTCATCAGTTTCCTTGGAAGTATTTGTACGAGCTGGAGAGTTGCAAAGAATTGGGTAATGGTTACCATATCTATCATGTTCACAGGGAAAGGAACTCTGTAGCAGACAGTTTGGCTTCGGAAGCGTATATTCATAGGTCCAGTGTTTCCTACAGGTTTGTTGAGCATTTACCTCGTCAGGTTCTTTGTGCCTATCGCCAGGATATTTTGGGTCTTCCTAAGTTTCGGAAAGGTCGATAATGTTTGTTTTTGAGTTGTTTGCTTGTATGGTTTGGGTTAGAGGTAAGGCTCTTTTGTCCGACCGTATGTAGGTTAGGCTGGTTGTCCCCCTCATTGTTTGTTATTTTGTTCTTTTAATAAATTTGTGCAGGGTGCTGTCCCTGTTTCCTTAATATATATATATATATATATATTAATGGGTAATGATTGATAAACAATGAGTCACACATGAATACTTGAGAATAATAATACTTCCTTCGTCCCTAAATTATCGTCCTCCTTTCCTTTTTCGTCCGTCCCAAAATAATTGTCCACTTTTAAACTTACCTTTTTAGAACATCACTTTTACCACTTTACCCTTACTTTTTCACTCTACTTTAATTATAGGCCACATACACATGGACATTAAAGGAAACTACACATGAAACCAATATAAATAATCAAGTCAATTGTTTTTTCTTAAACTATGCATCGGGTCAATTAGGACGATTATTTAGTGACGTGAGGGAGTAGTATTATTGTTATAAAAAATAATAATAGTAATAATAAAAATAATATTGTACAATTTTTATCATCATTGTCATAAATGAAAAGAAAAAATAAATTTTCGTCCAAATGAAAACTTTTAACATATCTGCATTAGTAGACACCTTAAATTTTGAACTTTATGGTATTAAAATATTTATTTTGAGACTTTTAAAATCATTATTCATATTCTAACAATGTGAGATACTTCTTTTCTATTTCTATTGGTAACAAAAGTCTAAGATTTTTATCTAAAGACTTTTAAAACAAACATTTCTTTCTAACCATGTGGTATACATCTTTATTATTGGTAATAATAGTATTTTTTTTTAGATCGACACTAATTTCAAACAAATGTAGAATACATTATTCTATAGTAATAATAATTGTCTTTCATATAAAAACTTTTGAATTCAATATCTCTTTCTAAACAATGTGGGATACATCTCTTCTATTGGTTATAACATAATAATAATAATAGTAGTAGTATTTTATCTAAAGAGTTTTGAGTCCAATATCTTTTTTGTAAACAATGTGTGATACATCTATTTTATTGATAATAACATAAAAATTCTTTTATCGAAAGACATTTATAACCAATATATGTTTCTAAATAATGTGGATCTATTTGTAATCAATGTGAGATACATTATCTAAAAACATTTTAAACCAATATCTCTTTTATAACCAGTGTGAAATACATATTTTTTATATTAGTATTAAGCATTTTATAAAAAGAATTTTAATACCTACATCACTTTCTAACCAATATGGAATGTTAGAAAATAATGCAGGGAAATCAGTAATTAAATCAGATTACAGAATTGAAGAAACAAATAAAACGTTACTGCTATGAAGAGTAATGAACATGAAGTCTAATAGAAATCATTAAGTCTGCTAGTGAAAAGTCTGCTGGTAGACTTAGCCGACTTAGCCTTAAAAGCCTGCTGGTGGACTTAGCCTTAGAAGTCTGCTGGTGGATTTCAAGTCTGTTGATGGACTCCAAGTCTGCTAGTAGCTTAAGGAAGATTGCTGACACAGAACGAAGTATGTTGGTCCGAGGCCTGTGTTGTACACAATTTCCTTAAAACATATTCGTCTCTTTCCGTAGGTGCTTGGAAGCTCTAATGGACTTATGTTTCCTAGGATACAACGGAGACACCGGAAAGACCTTGAGCACGAAGGTTTCCGGCGAACTGAAAATGTGTCTGACTCTATCACTAGTGCTGTCAAAACCGAGAGGCCCGGTCCAGCCCACCCGATTTTTTAAGGGCCTGGGCTTCAAATTAGAAGGCCCGAAAAAAAAGGCCTCATTGGTCCGGCCCGTCAGGCCCGTGGGCTGCAAGGGACTCGGACATAAAAAATCCGCAAAGCCCGGCCCAGCCCGAAATGCAAATTGACAATTACAAAGTCATTAAGTAAGTCAGTGAAGTGAGTAACATGTAAATATGTGTTAAATAATGAGAAATCAGTCACTTGACTAAACACACAGTGAACTCAATTCCAACGGCAAACTTCAACAACTAATAAGAGATTCAGAGCATTTTACATTCTAAAAAGAACTTTTAGGTTCATTTATGCCTAAAAAACATATGTAGTTTGACTGCTTATAAGGGGTATTGAATCCCACAAGAGACTGAATTCTTTTGTGACATCTATAAAGTGCAAGTACGCCATATGAAGATGCTGCCAATCAAATAACCAACAACAGCGGGCACTTTCCAGGTTGTCAAAGAAAAACAGATCACAAAGAGTATCTTGATTGTTAAGAATAGGAATATGTTGCAGCTTTTTTAAAATATCAGTTCATGTAAAAAACTGTTTGTAATTGTATAAGCTGGATTAGTAAGTAAGTGTGTGTTTAAAGTTTTGAATGTGTTATATAATTTTTATTGCTTAATTTGTGAGTTTTTTGAATTAAAAAAATAGTTTGTTTTGGCCCATAGGCCCGAAGTACACATGGGCCGGGCTTGACTTTTACTAGGCCCGCTCATGTTTAGGCCCAGCCCGGTCCGTCGCCAAGTGAAGTGTGAGTCCCAAAGGGCACAATAATAAGCTAGAAGGGGGGGGGGGGTTGAATAGCTTATTTGACACTTAAAAACTTTTTAAGTAAGTTCCTTTGACAAGCACTTGCATTCTATTGGGAAGATTGAAGTAGCGGAAGTTAGGGGTGAGCAACCCACTTACGAGCCCATGCACCATTTGTGCCCATCGTGCTACCAATGTGCCCGTGCCCATGGGCTGATACATAGTGTTGGGCTTTAGAGATGTTAGATGCCCGCGGGCTTGGGCACACCTGGGCCTTCAAGTTCTAATGCCCATCTAAGCCCGGCCCGGCCCATCATCACATTAAGTTTTTAAATTTTAAATATATTATAATTATATCATTACTCTATTAGTGTCTATTAGTATTAGATATATCATATATAAAATTATATATAAACAAAATCACAAATTATATTATTATATACTACTATAATATATTATACACTATCTAGATTAGTCAATATAGTGAATTAGTGATATACAAATAGGTTTAGTCTGCTACCTCCGATTCTTCAGTACCTTGACGGAATCGTGACCCTTCTAAGAATCGTGACTTCCGCTCTCGCTCCCACTTCACCGCTAGGCCCGCTACCCACTCAATATTTGTTTTTCTCTTTGCGAGACATTGCAGATCTTGTTATCGTGTTCATGTAAGTTTGTTCTAATTTGAGCTTATTTTTTTGCTTCTTTATTAAAAATAGCATCTGGGTTTCAAATTTTAGGTGTTCATGATGTTTGATTAAGGGTTAATTGTCATCTGTGTGTTGAATTTGCAAGGCAAATGAATGATTTCAATGTTTTTTATCATATGTAGTTTTGTTTAGAAGCTAATGAAATAATGAAAATACTTTGTATTAGTTGAATTTTGGTTCTTCGTAATTTTACATTGTAGACAATCGAAGAGCCCATCTAAGCCCGTGCCGTCCAATGCCCGCCAATGCCTGCTTCACCGATGCCGTGGGCTTGTCTACTGATCGGGCTTTTTAAAATGATGTCGCGCCATATGGGCCTATACTGGCATTACTAATGCCCGGGCTTAGGGCCCGCACAACCCTAGCGGAAGTCTTGCAAGGAAACAGTTCAAGTTCGCCGATTAAGAACTACCTAGACTTGACCGAATACGAATACTCAAGTCTCCAGCTTGAGAATATAGGTAAAGGAAATAGTAAACAGTTCAAGAGTAAATAAGCAGTAAAGGAAGAACACAAGTATTTGAGATGGTTCACACTATAAAGAGTGCTACGTCCACCACCAAGGTAGTCAACCTTGGATTTAAAAGTGCACTATGTTTTCCGCTAGTTCTATTACAAGGAATATACCCAATGGATCGTGTACAAAAATATTGACTTGTGTTTGGGGGTTTAGGAATTAAATATCTGGGTAAACAAGATATTTAATTCGTGTAGAAGAATAGTTATGAAGGATAAAAACAAGAAGTTAAAAGATAAGTGTTGATGCAGGTATTTTTGTTGTTGTTGAGGACTTCTTGATCAGTTTAAGATCTCTTGAATGCACCGAGTATAAAGACTTTGAGTTGTTGAAGATTTTCAGAGCATTTCGTCAAGTGTGTTTCTTCAGTCTTTAATGGAGGTATATATAGCAGGAGCATTCTGGAGATCCGTTGGAAAGACGAAGTGTAACAGCTCTATTAGGTTGAATGCATTAAATGCATGGAGATGTCTTGATGGTTTCGTCTTCACTGTTACTGAGCAGGGAGTAGGTGCAGAGACATTTGCAGAGACTGGTAGGAGAGCAATCCGGATGTCAGATTTGCAAGAGTTGGTACTGCATCGTAGGTGACACCTGTTCACCGCTTCTCATCGCATCGCGAAAGTCTTCTCGCTGAAAAGCTCGCTGTTTTAGACGTGTCTGAGAAGCCAGATAATGTCTTAATTTAAATTCAAACTGATAAGGATAAATTTAATTAATCCACTAAGACTTGTTTGACTGGACACGTCACGCTTGATCATATGCAGACAAGGTCTGCCGCTGGTTGCTGTTTGCAGGTCTTCCGGTGAAGCACAACTGAAGTCTTCCGCTGAACTTATGAAGCCTATAAAACAAACTATTCTTTGGCAAAGTTCTATACACAGTTGTCACGCTAATTGATACGCAGCCCAATTAGCCACTAATGTATAAAACTAATGTAATGTATGAGCAGATATAAATCTAGATTTAAATGAGAATCAACATGAAGCTCGCCAGGCCCGGCCTGGCCCATCTGACAGCTCTATCTATCACCAATATGAAATATAGGAGGCCAAAGAATTAAGCAAGTAAAATTCGATGCAAGAGAGTATGCGGTGATTGTTCTAAACTATATTTTTCAATTGTGAATGTTATCTCCTTTTATAAGAGAAAAACCAAGATTGATTAAAAACCACATTGATGATGAAATAAATCCATCATCAATAGACAAATAATATCTCTCATTAAAGCTAGTAATAACAGCCCATAAAGACAGTTATAAATGTTGGAGTTACAAAAACCAAAATAATAATTAATAAAACGTGGGTTGGTCCGACATTCGTGTCCGCAGGACATGCTCGAACATGAGTACGGTATCCCGAAGGCTAAATTTGATCATGATTTGCACCCCCCCTGCGCAGGCGTGCACGAGAGAGAGCTTCTATTTAGAGCTGTCAAAATGGGTTGAGCCCGTTGGGCTAACCCGCCCCGACACCTAAAAGAGGTGGGTTGGGTTGGTATTTTTTAGGTCCGCCACTTTTTTGGGCTAGCCCGCCCCGCCCCGCCAAATGGTGGGTTGAAGTGGGTTGTGGGTTGGCTCGCCTATAGTTGTTAAAAAGACTTGGGCCCGTTGGGCTAACCCGCCCCGCCACCTAAAAGAGATGGGTTGGGTTGGTATTTTTTAGGCCCGCCGTGTTTTTGGGCTGGCCCGCCCCGCCCTGCCCCGCCAAATGGTGGGTTGAAGTGGGTTGTGGGCTGGCCCATCCCGCCAACCCATTTTGACAGCTCTACTTCTATTCTATACAAGCTTACCCTTATCACATAAGACAATTGTATATAAACCACTCAAACTTTTGTTAATTTCTCAATGTGGGATAAACCCACTTCCAACAACCACACTTTAATCAATCATAACTTATTCATCCAAACACCAAATTGGACAAATAAATATATGATTTTGATGTTCTCACGGAGTAGAACACGATTCCACAATTACCCTTGTCATTACACAAATGACTCGTGAAGAAATCCGTGCCACAACATTACACAATTTCATTCTTTAAACACAATTTTCCAACAATACCCCACAAGAAGGAAATTGACGAATTTGGTGATAAAGTCCAGTAGTCGAAAACTTTATAGGATAGGTAGGTGTTACCATTTGAACCTTCCCTCGAAAAAGCATATTTGATTTACTAGCTGATCAGTAGACATGATGTCTTTGAACTGTTCTGCCGTAAGTGTAAACGATCATATACTTTACACATGAATCTTCCAAACACGATTCAGTTCTCGTAGCTTTGTTCATTCATGGCCTTGAACATATGCATGGTTATGTGAGAAGGTCTAAGAATTGAGCCTCGCACAATTCTCTTCGAAGCGGCCCCACTTCTCTCTCACATAGGTGATTCATACTTAGGAATCATTAAAAGCAGCATGTTTATCCTCTTACACACAAGCATCACTGTTACAAGGGATGACCCCCACAGTGAAGCTAAAAGTCTTTTTACAATTAGGTTGTCCCTTTGAACCAATATCTTGGGATCTCCGATCAACAAGGTTGGGTTTTCCATTGTATCAACTCATATCTAGAGGCTTAAGTCTCATTCCTTTGGAAAACTTATCAACTAACTCTCTATTTAACCATTTGGTTAATGGATCCGCTAAATTATCCTTTGAATTCACATAGTCAATAGAGATAGTTCCAGTTGAGAGTAGTTGTCTAATGGTATTATGTATATGATGTATATGCCTAGACTTACCATTGTACATATTACTATGTGCCCTGCCAATTGCCGATTGAGTATCGCAATGTATATAGATTGCAGGCACATGTTTTATCCATCTGGGAACATCTTCTAAGAATTGACGTAGCCATTCAGCCTCTTAACCACATTTGTCTAGAACTATAAACTCAGACTCCATCATGGATCTAGCTATGACAGTCTGCTTAGAAGATTTCCATGATATGATTGTACCTCCAAAGTGAATACAAATCCATTAGTAGACCTTGCGTCTTTAATATCTGAGATCCAATTAGCATCACAGTATCCTTCGATCCCTGTTAGATATCTTGTATAGTGCAGTCCATAATCACGAGTAAATCTTAAGTACCTTAGTACTTGACTATCACTTTCCAGTGACCAGTTCCAGGATTACTCGTGTATCTACTCAGTTTACCCACAGCATAAACAATGTATGGCCTTGTACAACTCATTAAGTACATTAGACTTCCTATGATTCTTGAGTATTCTACCTGAGAGACAGTCTTACCTCTATTCTTTGATAAATGTAGACTTCCTCATATATTTCATGTCAAATATCGATTTAACATGTATTTTGTGGATTTAATCATATTATCATTGTTACCAATGATAAGCATGTCGTCTACGTAAAGACATAAAATGACATAGCCATTTTCAGTATCTTTTACATAAACACATTTATCACATTCTTAAATCCACAACCCAACTTGGCATTATCAAATTTCTCATGCCATTGTTTTGGTGCTTGTTTTAAGTCATACAAAGACTTAACCTACTTGCACACTTTGTTTTCTTGCCCTGGAGTAGAAAACCCTTCTGGTTGTTCCATGTAAATCTCCTCTTCTAAATCACCATTTAAAAAAGCAGTCTTTATATCCATTTGATGTACTTCAAGATTATGTAACACGGCAATTGCAAGTACTATCCGTATTGATGTTATTCTCGTAACTGGAGAATAAGCATCAAAGTAATCAGGACCTTCACGTTGCGTGTCACCTTTAATCAAAAGTCTGGTCTTATGCTTATCAATTAATCCATCTGTTTTCGTCTTCCTCTTGAAAATCCACTTATAACCTATTGGTTTACTTCTCGGAGGAAGATCCACTAATTCTCAAGTGTGATTTTGAAGGATGGAATCAATTTCACTCTTGATAGCCTCTTTCTAGAGAGGTCATTGAGAAGAGTTCATAGCTTCTTTATAGCTTTGAGGTTCACTTTCCAGCATGTAGGTTAGAAAATCTGGACCAAAAGATTTGTCTACCCTAACTCTTTTGTTGCGTCTAAGTTCTACCTCTTCTTCCTTATTCTCATCATGCTCTTATTCTATTGAATCATGTATTTGTTCAGATGAGGTAGACACAATACTCAACCTGCATGGAAATATATTTTCAAAGAACGAGACATTTCTTGATTCAATTATCGTATTCTTGTGAATGTCTACAAATTTAGAATCATGCACAAGAAACCGATAAGCACTGTTGTTATGTGCATAACCAATGAATATGCAATCAATAGTTTTTGGTCCTATTTTTAACTTTTTAGGTAAAGGAACAACAATCACAACATCTCCCCACATGTTCTGTGGTAATCCTGAACTTAACAACATGACATTCATCATCTCTTTAAGAGTTCGATTTTTGCGTTCAGCAATGCCATTTTGTTGAGGTGCATAAGGTGATGTTGCCTCGTGTATGATACCATGCTCAGCACAGTATGTAGCAAAAGGTGACTCATATTCACCTCTACGATCACTTCTTAGCATCTTAACCTTTCTGTTAAGTTGGTTATCAACCTCAGTTTTATAAAGAATAAACTTCTTTATAGCTTCATCTTTACTTTTGAGAAGATACACATAACAATACCTAGTACTATCATCAACAAAAGTAACGAAGTAGTTACTTCCACCACGTGATTGTGTTGATTTGAAATCACACACATCAGTGTGAATTAATCCACGTGGTTCACTATTTCTTTCAATAATATGAAATAATGCCCTTATTGACTTTGCTTCTACACAAGTTTCACACTTGTGTTTGGAATCGATTTGGAATTTAGGCATGTAATTCATGTTAATTAACCTATGCAGGGTTCCATAATTAACATGTCCTAGTCTACCATGCCACACATAGGAAGACTCAAGCAAATAAACAAAGACTTATTCTTATTATTATTGTTTGCTGGTTTAACAAGCATTACAGTGAGCTTAAATAGTCCATCAGTTACATAACATTTTCCAACAAACATTCCACTCTTAGACAAAGTTACAACATCTGACTCAAAACAATACGGAAGCCATGCTTCACCAGCAGAGTTCTGTCGACATAGAGTACATTGTTGAGAGTCATTTCCTTCCCGGACGTCATCTTCAGCACCACTTTGCCTTGACCTTTGACTTCAGAAGTGGCAGAATTTACTATGAATATCTTCTCACCAACTCAGCAACTTCAAAGGTACTGAACATCTCCCTGTTGGAGCACACATGCATGTTGGCACCATTGTCAATCCACCATTGATTAGGGTTTGAACCTATCAAGTTCACTTAAGTGACTACCGCAACAAGGTTCAGATCTGATACATCTTGAGAGATGTCATTCGCCATGTTTGCTTCACGGTCTCTACTTGGCTTTCTGTAAGCCGTAGCCTTGTGACCCGTGCCACCACAATTAAAGCACTTCCTATAAAATCTCTTTTTGGAGATTCCTCTATTTGGTCCCAAACTAAACCCTTTTCTAATAGTAATTTTGCCTTTACCTTTTGAACTTTGGCCATGCTTTACCATATTGGCTTTAGCAGCCACATGAATGAATGTCTTCTTATCGGAACTCCAGTTGTCCTCTTCTATATGAAGTCTGACAACCAGCTGTTCCACATTCATCTCTTTTCACTTGTGTTTCAGACAGCTCTTGAAATCTTTCCAAGTTGGAGGCAATTTCTCAATTATTGCAACCACTTGAAAGGTTTCACTCACAACCATCCCTTCAGCTTGAATCTCGTGTAAAATAACTTGCAATTCTTGCACTTGCCTATAGACAATCTTGGAATCCACCATTTTATAATCCAGGAAGCGGCCAACAATAAACTTCTTGGCTCCAGCATCCTCGGATGTATACTTGTGGTTCAATAATATCCACAACTCCTTTGTTGTTTTCTTAAAACAGTAAACATTGTACAATGAGTTTGTCAACCTATTCAATACATAGTTTCTGTAAAGGAGATCATAATGATTCCATGCGTCCACGGCAGTAGCAACTTGGACATCATTCTGATTCTCACCCACTGTTGGAGGATCTTCTTTCAGAAACCTCGCTAGGTTTAGGGTGGTCAAGTAGAACAACATCTTCTGCTGCCATCACTTGAAATTAAAGCCACTGAATTTCTCCGGTTTCTTACTATGATGCACCGACACAGTTGGATTGGTCACAATCTGAGTCACAGGAGCATTGGTGACTGTTGGATTCGAAGTCGAGGGATTCAAGGTCACATTGTTCTCCATTCCAGTAGTTTTGGTATTTGGTTCAGTTGTCATATCTGAAATATGAACACAATCAGAATACACAATTCTGTAATTTTGTAAAAATATGATTTTCCTTTAGAAGGGTCTGTTGTTATCCAAGATAACAGTACTATTCTGTTTTAAGATTGTTAGAAAATAATGTAGGGAAATCGGTAATTAAATCAGATTACAAAATTGAAGAAACAAATAAAACATTACTGCTATGAAGAGTACTGAACATGAAGGCTGATATAAATCCTGAAGTCTGCTTGTGAAAAGTCTACTGGTAGACTTAGCCTTGGAAGTCTCCTGGTGGACTTTAAGTCTGCTAGTAGCTTAAGGAAGACTATTGGCACATAACGAAGTCTGCTGGTCCGAGGTCTATATATGTTGCACACAGTTTCCTTAACACAGATTCGTCCCTTCCTATAGGTGCTTGGAAGCTCTAATGGACGTCTGTCTTCCAGGATACAACGGAGACCCCGGAGAGACTTTGAGTACGAAGGTTTACGGAGAACTAAAAATGTGTCTCGATTCTATCACCAATATGAAATATAGGAGACCAAAGAAATACGCAAGAAAAATTCGATGTAAAAACAATAATTAAAGCAGGTAATAACAGTCCATAAAGACTATTATAAATGTTGGAGTTACAAAAACCAAAAGAATAATTAATAAAACGTGGGTATGGTACCCCAAAGGCTAAATTGGACCATGATTTGCACCCCTCCTGTGCAGGCGTGCGCAAGAGAGAGCTTCTATTCTATACAAGCTTACGCTTATCACACAAGACACTTGTATATAAACCACTCAAGCTTTTGTTAATTTCTCAATGTGGGATAAACCCTTTTCAAACAACCACACTTTAATCAATCATAATTTATTCATCAAAACACTAAATTTGACAAATAAATATATGATTTCGATGGTCTTACGGAGTAGAGCACGATTCCACAATTACCCTTGTCATTACACACATGACTCGTGAAGAAATCCGTGCCACAACATTGCATAATTTCATTCTTTAAACACAATTTTTCCAACATGGAATACATCTCATCATTTGGTAATACATATCTTCTTTTCTCTTTTATCTAAAAAAATTTAAAACCAACATCTCTTTCTATATAATGGGATGCATCTCTTATCTTATCTTTTAATGATGATAAAAGTAGAAGTTTTTTTATTTAAAAACTTTTAAAATAAACACCAATTTTTAACTAATGTAATATTTATCTCTTTTATTGGTAATAATAGTAATTTAAAACCAACATCCATTTATAACAAATGTGTGATATATATATATATATACACACACACACACATACACACACACACATATATACATATATATATATATATATATATATATATATATATATATATATATTGTATTACTAATAATAGTAAAAATCTTTTATATAATCTAAAATAATTTAAAATCAACATAATTTTTTAACCAATGTGAGATATATATTTTCTATTGATAATAATGGTGGAAGTCTTTTATCAAAATACTTTGAAAACCAACATCACTTTCTAACCAGTGTATGATACATCTCTTCTATTGATAATTAATAATAGTATTTTTAAAACAATTTCAATTTCTAATCAGTGTGAGATACATCTCTTCTATTGGTAATCATAGTAAAATATTTTGTAACCAATATGAGATACATCTCTTGTAAAGTGAAAGTTTTTAATATAACATTTTATTTTTAAACAATGTGATATACATCTCTTTTATTGATAATAATATAAAATAATTTAAAATCAATATCATTTTCTAACCAATGTGAGATATACATCTTCTATTAGTAATAATTGTTGAAGTCTTTTATCAAATGACTTTGAAAACCAACATCACTTTCCAACCAATGTATGATACATTTCTTATATTAGTACTTAATAATAGTATTTTTAAAACCAACATCAATTTCTAACCAATGTGAGATACATCTCTTCTATTGTTGAAAAATTAGTGTTTTTAGTGAAAGAAATTGTGCAACTTGAGACATAAATTTCTTTACGTGTCATTTGTTTGTTGACAAAGGTAATTGCGCAAATGTGTTCTACTCGGTAAAAATATCAAAATCCTGAATATTTTTCCACGTACCTCTTATGTCTGAGGGGTTTATATAGCCCTGGGCATGAAAGCCATGATTTGAACCTTAACAGCACGAGCATAGACGATTGATACGTTTAAGGGCACGTCTGGAACGTGGGGGCGGATTACCAGATATTAAGTCCCTATGTTGCGCATTTACCATTACCCATTTCCTAGTCGACTCGCTTTCAGGTTCTACGCTTTTTAGCCCCCCGTTGGGGATAGGTCCCTACTCGTTGGAAGATCCTGCCTGAGCCAAAGATAAACACGTGCTTTGCCTGTGGAAAAAGTGGAAACGTGCCGAACACATGACTGTCATTCCGGCCGGGCAGCTCAATATAATACTTGTTAAACAATTAGTGTTTTTAGTAAAAGAAAATGTAAAAAAATTGAGGCACAAATTTCTTTACGAGCAATTTGTTTGTTGGTGAATGTAATTGCACAAATGTGTTCTACTCGGTGAGAGTATCGAAATTATATATGTATTTGTCCAAATCGAGTTTTGGATGAATAAGATATCAAACTTAAAGTATAATATTTGTTGAAAAATTAGTGTTTTTGGTGAAAAAAATTATGCAACTTGAGCATGAATTTCTTTACGAGTTATTTGTTTGTTGGCAAAAGTAATTGTGCAAATGTGTTCTACTCGGCAAGAGTATCGAAATGATATATTTATTTGTCTAAATCAAACTTTTGATGAATAATATAAGAAGCTTTAAAGTATGGTGTTAGAAGTGAGTTATTAGAAGTAATGTCTCACCTTAAAGGGTTTTATCCCACGTTAGTTAGAAGTAATGTTAATTGTAAAAGGTTTTAGATATAAACTTTCTACTATTGACAATAGAAGAAACTATATATATACTAATAATAATACCTTATATCATATTGATTATTATTATGTGTTATCTTTATATAATGACAGAAGCAGATGACACTGCTAAATAAGACAGTTTTCCGCCAAGAATCACTTGTAAAAAATAGAACATCATTTTTGTCTTAGCTACAATGTGGAAATATGGAAATATATACGACTTTTTATGTCTCCAAAATCTAGATAACATTTAACCTATTAATAATAAAAACATAAAACATTAATTTATTGATTAGTCAAAAACTTTTGGAATTCACGAAACCTCTTTATATTTAGTTTTTACTTTTCATTACTTGGAAACAAATTAATAATAATAATAATAATAATAATAATAATAATAATAATAATAATAATAATAATAATAATAATAATAATAAAGTTCATTCTTTCTAAAAAGTTAAATACGTACTGGTCAGGATTCATTTTTACAAAACATATCTACTGACCAGGATTAAGTCTTTCTAAAAAGTTAACAATTAACAAAAATATTACTCAATTTCGCGAATCTTAGTAACAATATTGAAGATATCTAACTTAATTCTATTGTTTTAAACTTTGTATCATTTCATTCTCTGTATAATTTTCATTATAAAACAGATCAGGGGCTAACTGACGGTCCAGATCGAATTGTGTTAAACACAACTGGTGGTCCAGATTAATTAGTAAATATGTGAGTTACATATAAACCCCCTAAGTTATGAGTTATGTTTGAATTACCCCTCTCCACAACCAATAAATATGTAATAACCCCCGTTATGTTTTTTAATTATCCCTCAACCAATTCTTACATGAATGCTTTCCTCTAACACATTTTTAACCACATACTTCCGTTTGAGTTGACGAGGTGGTTATCTATAATTTATCCCGAGCATCAATTGAGTTGTTTTAATGAGATATTTGTTTGTTACCTTTGTAATTAAATTTTGCAATTTTAAATATTTGTATTTTGATTTTATTATTAATATTTAGTTTGTACTTTCTTAATTAATTGTTATCGTAATCAACTGAATCTCAATTTAATTTTTATTCGACCTAGATTTATTTTTTTAAAAAAACATTTGTTCGTAAGTTTTGTAATTTTAAATATTTGTATTTTATCGTAATCAACTGAATCTCAATTTAATTTTTATCCGACCTAGATTTATTTAAAAAAACATTTGTTCGTAAGTTTTGTAATTTTAAATATTTGTATTTTAATTTTTTCTTTTTTTAAAAATGTGTGCTAAGTTTTCCTTAATAGTCTGAAATATTTGTGATTTCAAAATAATTTTTTTTAGTTCACTCTGTCTCATTCAATTTATTTTATATTTTTTGTTTACCGCAATTTTTATTTTTAAGTTTACTTCAATTATCAAGTATTATATTAGTGTGTGTAAGAGATAATTTTTTTGAATGCTTAATTATACTTTTTTTAGATAAGTTATAAAATTTTAAAACAAATAAAATATTTTATTTCTTTAATATTCGAGAAATCATTTTTTTTTTTAATAATGAATGTTGATCAAACATATACTAATACAGTTCCGGTTTTCATATACAAGGACGCAAAGACAGTAACACATCGGTTCATAATCTAATTTCACCTTCGCACATGTAAACGGCGGTTGCCACTTCTCCTTCGACCTTCTCTGCAACTCTCCAGAGCCCTAACCATTCCAGCAACTCACTGTGAGCTTTCTATCCCTTCATCTCTCTCTCTCAAATATTTTCACCTTGTATTTACAAGGTGATCCACCTTCCACCAAACTTCGGTGACCCACCTCCAAATCCCAATTCGTTAACGCCAAGTAAAAAAAGAAAGAGGGAGTACGAGTACCTACCTGAGTACCGTGTACGAGTACCGAATAGCGAGTAAGAGTAGGGGATAGAGATAGACTAGAGAGAGAGGGAGAGGACTGAGATCAGATCTGATCTGCCGCTGTCGAGCCTTCGCCCGTCTGCGTCTCTGCTTGCTAGAGTCTAGAGTAACTGCTCACTGCCGGACTGAGGGAGTCGAACTGTCGAAATCGAGGGGGGAACTGGGAAGGAAGCTGGGAAACAGGAAAAGGTCAAAGCCTCAAAGGGAAAGTGGGAAATAGTGCGTCACAGAATGAGAGCTTTTACCAATTTTGATTGAAAATTGGAACTTCAATTAGCAAGCTGACAAAACTCAAGGTATGTTTTAATGTTTATAATCTATTTAACTTTTAATTTTTTTTTTGTTTAAATAGCATTTATAAAAATTGTTGGTTTGAAACTTTGAATCAGTATTCAAAGTTAGGGTTTTTTTATTCATTTACATAGTTATAATTGTGAATCCACTTTTGAATTTTCCTGGATTCGCCACTGGTATTGGGTATCAATTTATTTCACTGCGTTGCCCAAGTTTCTTTCGTTTCAAAATTGATGACTTTACTCCACTTAGTTTAGTGGTAATCTCAATTCTCACATACAGCCCATAATATTTGAGAGAAAGTTATCTGGGAGAAAAAATTGTATTGTGATTATTCTTACATCTTGACGAGTATCTTTGAACTGGAAAACAGATAACACTTTTCATTAGATTTTCCTTGATACATTCAGTTTTTGGTTCATGTTGTGAGGTCTATTAGATTGAAGAATCCTCATGTTTACACTTATATTTCAACGCCCTCTCCAAACCCAACTTAACACTGTAGCCAAAAAATACTAAAATTATCACTGGAATCATCTATAGCTGCAGTGTCCTCTAGCTGGAACATCTGAGTATTGAAACCCACCAGAAACACCTTTAGGCGACTCCATGTAATGATGTAAACCTTAATTTGTTAGACTCCATGTAATGATGTAAACCTTAACTTGTTAGAAAAGTAGAGCAAAGCTACATTAGACAGGTTGGGAAATTTTCTTTTATGGCCAAATAGAAAAATAAGGGGTATTTCAAAATTAACTGACTCACATTGAGAACCCTGAGAACACTTCTCCTCTTGGCTTATTTATTTGTGACAACACAAAGGAAGTGAAAACATGTATGATTATCAATTAATCATAACTTCAAAAGCAAAGTTAACAGAGAAAACATTGATCTCAAGTTAAAACTTTTAACCTTGTCTAGCAGCATTGCATTTTACGGGTCTTTGTGCCCGTGCCTATGGCACAATATTAGTATAGGACCGGATTAATTGAATCCAACCCCCCCAAACCCCGAGCAATCGCATGCATTGTTCTGGTCCCATACTGACATGGGGGCACAAATACCTCATATGTTCTACAGTTTTGATTGATTATCCCCTCTCTCTCTCTCTCTCTCTCTCTCTCGCTCTCTCTCTCCCTCTCCGGAGCCACTATCTCCCTCACTCTCCATGCTGTGAAATTTTCTCTAAACCAAGTCGCTCTTTGCTTCAAAATTGCTTGGAAATCGTTGATCACCGTTAACCACCTCTCACTCAAAAAGTAAGTTACCTTTGGAAAATTTCCAATTTTAGGAAATTAACAACCGCAAATAGTTAACAAGTCATTGGTCTTGATTTTTTTACCATTGTTTTTTTGTCTGGTAGCAGTGCTCTTCGAAAATCAAAATTTTCTCTTTATTCTATAGTTTGTTGGTCACCTCTTTTATTTCATTGCCATTTGCATGTTAAGCCAACTGCTATAATCATACCACATTGATAAATTTTTATTTTTGATAGGTAAATGTGACCCCTTGTTGGTATGATGATTAGAACCAATGACCTCAAGGTCTTTGCCTGTGTGCCCTTGCCATCTCTCCCACCCCTTGGGGTCTACCACATTGATAAATTAGTACAAGTTATTGCTCTTCCTTTTCTGGTCGCTCCTGTGCTGTGTTAAATTAGAATGCCCACAGGCTGTTTGACAAAATGCCTCTTCTAATTAGAGGAGAGCGGATTGAATAGCTTGCATTGCAAGTAGAACTGGCAATTTGTGCCCAAACCTATTTACCCGTCTAGACCGCCTACAATTTAATTGGGTATAGGCTTCAACAAATTCTTAGTGAGAATAAATGGGCGGTGCCCACAAAAGTTCAATTTCACTCAAGCAAGCTTAACGAGAGTCATTCATCATCAGTGAGAACTGCTCTTTTGATTCTTCTTTACCATCTTGTCTTTCCCAGATCATAAGCTCTTCTTCTCATCCGCTTTCGCAGGCTAACCTCCCTCCTTTTGCTAATTGCCACATTTGAGGGAGAGGAGTTGCTTCTGGATTTTGGATTCGTTGGGCTGGGGTGGGTACCACGCTACGGAAGAAATATATGATATAAAAATTTGTTATATACATGCTGTTAGCGAATAAGGGATATTATAAAGGGTGTTATGTGCAACTTATTGTAAATATATAAATACCCTAGCTTAACCTTTTTAGGGTTAAGGCTTCCAAATCATATTTTTCTTCTTTCTTCTCTTCTCCGTTTCTTTACATGGTATCAGAGCAGGTTTCTCAATAACAAACTTGGTTTGGTACACTTCTATTTTATTTATTTTTTATTTTTTATTTTTCTTTTCCTTCTCTCGCATGCATCAAGGACGCCGAGTTCCTTTCTGCGTCGCCAGTCGCGATGCTCTGAGTTGCCTGAGTGTGCAACCTTGATTGATCGGCTAGCCCAGTTGTGGTTTGCCGGTTGTGTTTGTGCCCGAGGGCGCAAGGTCTCCAGGCGCAAGGGTTTGCTCTGGCTGCTCTTCCGCCACAAGACGCCTAGTGTTTTAGGCTGCTTCCGGTTACTTGTTCGACCCACGCCGCCAGATCGATTCGCCTCTAGCGCGAGGAGTGTTTTTTCGCCGGAAAGTCGCCGTCGAGTGCAGACCACCGGCGCTGCCGGAGTTTCACGATTTTCTTCTCGTCTGTTCGCCCAGCTCGTGGAGTCCATCCGTGGTTAGTTTTCTTGGTTGGCGTGGTCGCAACTCTTCGCCGCTTGTTTGGTTTCTTGGTTTGTCGGGACTCTTCTCGGCTCGAGTTATGTCGACTTCGAGGCTTTCAGTGATAACCACTCCTAATAAGCTTACGGATAAAAAGCTTGATGGTACAAACTATATGATGTGGCGTAAGGTGGTTAGTAAGAGTCCGATTGGTATGGAAAAGGGTGATCATCTCACTGATATTAAACCGGTAACAATGCGAAGGTTTCGATTAGGGACGATGCATAACTCTTTGGCCGATGATGAATTCCATGACGATATCATTGCAGAGTTAGTTTCCCATACCGAAACAACCAAAGATCTTTGGGAGTATTTGGAGGTGTTGTATTCTGCCGTGATAATCGAATCGCTTGTATGACTTGTCCATCGATGTCTTTCGATAGAATCAAAGATCGATCCGTGACTCAAGATTTTGCGATTTTAAGAAATCTGCCTCAGAATGGTGCACTTTGCTTCCAATTACTACCGATATTAAGGAGATGCAGTACAACGTGAACAACTCCTTGTCAGCGGGTTTTTAGCCGGCTTCGAGACTGAGTTTGCTCGCCGATCGCAGATTTTGTGCACGATATTTGCTCTTTGTCGAGGCTTTTCGCGGGTTTTACGCACATCTCCTACGCCTTCTCCGGTTGGGGATGCGGGTGAGTCTTCGCTCTTGCCGCACGTGCATTTCATGGGCATCGAGGTTCGATCATGGTGGTGGTGGTGGCGACGCAGAGTTGCTAGAGGAGGCCGGGGTGGTCGTGGTGGTGATGATGCACACGGACGTGGCGGGAATCAGATGTCAAGGTATGTTACCATCATGGGACACGGCATCCGCAACGCAATTGTTGGAAGTTACATGGGAAACCGACTAGTAACCGCTTTGCTAATGTTGCTACTCATCCCCGTTAGTTAGTCCTCTCCTTTCGACCGTAAGATGGTTATGATGTCGATGAAGAGTATGCTAGGTATACCCAGCTGTGTCTCTCAACCGTCTTCATCTTCCTCTTCGCACTCTTGTCCATTCAGTAAACCCATCGCGTGTCTTTCCTCCTCGAGTCGCAAATGGGTCATTGATTCGTGCTACCGATCATATGACCGGTGATGCATGTATTTTATCTTCCTTTACCTCTTCTATATTGCTAGTGTCACGTTAGCCAACGGGTCTGCATGTGTTCGGGAGCGAATCGCCATCGCTCGTATCACTCCATCTCTATCGTTGTCTTCGCCCTATACCTTCCTCGGTTTTCCGCTCAATTTACTATCCATCACTAAATTAACTCGTGATTACAACCGTAGTGTCTCATTCCTTTCTCGATTCTTGTGTCTTTTAGATCTTACGACGAAGAGGATTATTGGTAGAGGCTACGAATCGAGGGCTTTACTTCGGATGATGTTGTCTCTCCGTTGCATGTTCCAGGTGTCACTTCCCTTACACCGCATCAGATTCATTGTCGTTTGGGTCATCCTTGTCTCTCGAATTTGAAGAAATTGTGTCCTAGTTTAGAGTCTTTGTCTACATTAAATTGTGAAGCGTGTCAGTATGCTAAACACCATCGTGTTTCATACTTTCCTAGAGTCAATAAAAGGGCTTGTGTCCCGTTTGAGTTGGTTCATTCTGATGTTTGGGGTCCGTCTCCGGTAGTGTCGAAACTTGGTTATCGTTATTTTGTTACATTTGTCGATGATTTTTCCCGTGTAACTTGGATTTACTTAATGAGAAATCGTTCTGAGTTATTCTCCATTTTTTGTGGTTTTTGTCCTGAAATTACTACTCGCCTTGGTGTGCCTATTAAAATTCTTCAGAGTGACAATGCAAAAGAATATTTCTCCACCCCTTTCTCTACTTTTATGCATGACCATGGCATGACTCATGAATCCTCTTCAGACCGATACACCTCAACAAAACGGGGTGGCGGAGAGAAAGAATCGCCATCTAATGGAAAGTGCTAGGGCTCTTAGCTTTCAAATGCATGTGCCTAAGCAATTTTGGTCTGATGCAGTTTTGACTGCCTGTCATCTTATTAATAGGATGCCATCCTCGGTTCTTGGGGGGAAGATTCCATATCGTGTCTTATATCCTTCTCGTTCGTTGTTTTCCGTGTCACCGCAGACCTTTGGTTGTGTTTGCTTTGTTCGCGATCATCGACCTCATATAACCAAGTTGGATCCTAAGTCCCTCAAATGTATCTTCCTTGGCTACTCTCGGTCTCAAAAAGGGTATCGTTGTTTTTCTCCCGAGTTGAATCGTTATCTCGTTTCTCTTGATGTCACATTTTTTGAATCAGACTCATTCTATCCTCTATCGTCTGTTGACCCATCTTCTTCAGACTCAAATGATGATTTCCTTGTCTATCACGTTGTACAGTCTGAAACAGCCCCTGTCCCACCTCCTGTACCTCTCTCTCGTCCCCCCATTCAGCAAGTTTACTCTCGCCGTCCACGAGAGCGATCTCCTTCTGCACCTCCTGATGTGGTCCCTACCGAGCCAGTCCTCTCTTCTGCAGATCCTAGCACTCCGGTGCCACCATTATCTGATCTAGATGTTCCGATTGCACTTCGAAAAGGTAAGCGTAGTTGTGCACAATATTCCATTGCTGACTATGTTAGTTACTCTGGTTTGTCTTCTTCTACTTCTTCCTTAATTAATTCTCTTGAGTCTTACCCTATTCCTAAGTCTGTGTCTGAGGCAGTGGCTCACCCTGGTTGGAGAACCGCTATGGAAGAGGAGATGAAGGCTCTTGAGGAGAATCAGACTTGGGATTTGATACCTTTGCCGAATAATAAGAAGGCAATTGGTTGTAAGTGGGTTTTCACAGTGAAAGTGAATCCTGATGGTTCCCTTGCTCGGTTGAAGGCACGTCTGGTTGCGAAGGGTTATGCCCAAACTTATGGTGTGGATTATTCCGAAACTTTCTCTCCGATTGCGGTTGGCTTCGCTCGGTTGCTTGTTTCTCTTCTTTGCATCATACCACTGGCCGCTTCACCAACTAGATGTCAAAAATGCTTTTCTTCATGGTGACCTGCACGAAGAGGTTTATCTTGAACAACCTCCTGGTTTTGTTGTTCAGGGGGAGTCAGGGATGGTGTGCAAGTTAAAAAAGTCGTTGTATGGTCTGAAACAGTCTCCTCGAGCTTGGTTTGGTCGATTTAGTGAAGTTGTGTTAGAGTTTGGCCTTATGCGGTGCAGCAGTGATCATTCAGTCTTTTATCGTCAGTCTGAAGCAGGGTGTATTCTCTTGGTTGTGTATGTTGATGATATTGTTATTACCGGCGGAGATAGTGTGGGAATTTATGCTCTCAAGTCTTTCCTTCAAGAAAGATTTCAAACAAAAGATCTCGGGAACCTCAAGTATTTTTTGGGAATTGAAGTTGCCCGTTCGAAACAAGGCATCTTTCTTTCTCAACGGAAGTATGTACTGGACTTACTTACTAACACTGGGATGTTAGGGGCAAAACCAGCTGAGACTCCTATGGATGCTAATGTGAAGCTTAGAGATGATGATGGTGAAGAATTGAATCATCCGGAGAGGTATCGTACGCTTGTAGGGAAGTTGAACTATTTAGCTGTGACTAGACCAGACATTGCATTTGCAGTAAGTAAAGTCAGTCAGTTTATGTCGTCTCCACGATCTACTCATTGGGAGGCTGTTGTACGAATCCTCCGATATCTCAAAGGAGCTCCAGGCCGTGGGTTACTTTATCGCGATCATGGGCACATAAGAGTTTAGGGTTTTTGTGATGCTGATTGGGCTAGATGTCCTATTAGTAAGAAGTCAACCACAGGATATTGTATATTTGTTGGAGGCAACTTAGTGTCTTGGAAAAGCAAGAAGCAGCAGGTTGTGTCGAGATCCAGTGCTGAGGCGGAATATAGAGCCATGGCTCAGTCGACTTGTGAGTTGATGTGGATTCGCCAAATACTTGAGGAGATGGGGTTTGGTAGTTCAACACCTATGCAGCTATGGTGTGACAATCAAGCAGCCATCCATATTGCATCGAATCCTGTGTTTCATGAACGCACAAAACATATTGAGGTTGACTGTCATTTCATTCGCGAGAAGCTACAACAAAAGATTATTGTCACAAGCTATGTCAAGTCCGGTGATCAGCTTGCTGATGTTCTGACAAAGTCGGTGGTTGGAAATAGGTTGCATTATATAAGTAACAAGCTGGGCATGCATGATATTTATGCTCCAGCTTGAGGGGGAGTGTTAGCGAATAAGGGATATTATAAAGGGTGTTATGTGTAACTTATTGTAAATATATAAATACCCTAGCTTAACCTTTTTAGGGTTAAGGCTTCCAAATCATATTTTTCTTCTTTCTTCTCTTCTCCGTTTCTTTACACATTCATATTATTATGTGTTGGGAAGAAAACTTTGAAATGTAAAAAAGTAATCTTGATATTTTGTATAATTAAAAGGTAGCAATTTTTGTTTCCTGTGTTCCAAACAGAGTAGGTAGTATTAATTTGAGAGCAAATTGCCCTCGTGCATTTGAGCACTGTCTACTGTACGAAACACACTTAAGGAGAAATTGGCTGTCCGCCCATTTATGAGAAGAAATCCAATTAATGAGTTTTCGTAATATTCTTGCTTTCCATCGTGGTTGAATTGTTACTGGTCATTTTATTAACTTTTTTTCGTTTTGGCAACTGTATGACATGTATTGATGAAGTAGTGGAGGGGGTGATAGAGTGGCGAAGGCAATATTGGGCTGCGCTTTCTTGTGAGAAAGCAAAATTTGTTTCTCATACTCATAGGTAAATGAATGCCCATGGACCGACCAGCCCATGCACAGCCCGCCCATTTATGCGCATGTTGGTAATCAAGCACTTCTTCACCTGCTTCAGTTGAGCCTGTTACCCGCTGCCAAGTCCACCCATTAGGCACCTCTAATTGCGAGTCTTATTTTGAATATGAAAAGTGGTCCCTATTGACTGAAAAGTCAAAATGAGACTATTTTGGTGGGAAGTAGACTGTTTGATTTGGTTAAAGGCTTAAGCACCTCCCTCCCCCCCTTCCCTGCTGAAAGTACTAAGTACTTGTTTTTCCCCAATGCAGCTTGAGGGTGCTATCTTTTGAAAGTAAGTATTGTTTGATATGAAAAAAAAATACTCTTTTTAGTTCTTTCAAAAAGACCTTATCAGGCACTATTATGTTTGTTATCAGGTATGAGATGCATTTTTCGTTTGAGAAACTTGGTAAAATATTTTATAAATGAATCTATTTTTTCTCTTCCCATATGTATGTATGTATGTAACACTGTTGGGTGAACCGCTGCATGGTTACTTTATGTTTTGAACTGTTGGTGTTATGATCAGAGCTGGCTATATTCCAATTCCGTTTGGTTCAGTTGTTGGTAGTTAGCTTGTTTAGATTTCCTAATTTGAGTTCAATCTTTGGTAGACTTGAAATGGATATGGATAGACTTAGGCAAGAAAAAGTACAAAGATTTGAGGAGTTCATTGATCGGCGCTTGAAGCCGGATCTTGTTCATGCTATTGCAGAACGGTAACTGTTTTCCTCTCATAGCCTTGGTTATTTTATTTTTACTAGTCTACTTCCATATCAGTATTATTATTAGTAGTGTACATAACTGTTTCTGTTTCTTTCGCAGGGACAAGGTCTTTGAACAACAAAAAGTGTTGTATCCCTTTTGCCATTTCCGTCACTTTTTTGAGTCCCTTTCTTGTTGTTGCTGAAATATTTGGCAGTCATTTTGTTCAATCTGTGGAATTCCATTGGTGATTTCTTTATTTCTATTATTTGATAATAGTTTGTATGTGTGTTTACTTGACCACATGCACTTTCAGCTGTGATCTCCGTAGAAACATAGAGAATTTGGAGAAGAATAGTGTAACCAGTCTCAGGTCATTGGTAAATCTTGGTTCTGAAGTGTATGCACAAGCTGATGTGTATGTCCTTTTACTTTGTATCGTTCACAGTTCTATTGCAATTTTATTTGTCATTCTTGTCTCCTTGTTTGTTTTTGTTTGTTTGTTTTTGTTTGTTTGTTTTTCTTCTTGTGTGTGTTTAAATTTCCCATTCTTTATATTAAATGTAGTTGTCATTTACATATTCTGGTTTCTTGATTATATTTCCCGCATAACGAGAGTACACACCCTTGTAGCATTCATAGGCCTTTTGAATCAAGAATCTGAATTTGATTAAAGATTGATTCCGCTTAGATGGTATTTTCAAGAGTGTTTCTTCCTTTTTGATCTCAAATCATTCCACGTTTGCCAATATTTTTATAGATGAGAATGTTTTTATTGACCTATAAAGAACATTTTTTGGTAGTAGTATACAAATATATAAAAAGATAAATCTTGAACACAAACAAATTGCACGCACGGGCGCGCGCACACACAGCTTTGCTATGTCAAGAGGGAAAAACTGTAGTTCTGAGAACAACGATCCAGGTTGGGCCAGTATTACTAATATTTGGGAAGTCAGATTCACAACCATTTTTATCCTCTCTTTTTGTTGGTAAAGGAAAAAAACTTTATCTACGTTAAAAAACTTTATGTATGTTGCATTATCCTCTTCACTTTGAAGCTTATGCTTGGAAGGTGTTCAGAAATGTAGTCAGTAAAGCTTATGGTCTAAAAGGCCTTCTGCATTCTCGTAGTATTATTAAGGTGTCCAAAACTTGAGGAGATTTATTTATTCATACGAGCTGATGCTTTTCTTTGTCCTCCCTTTTCTTCTCACAATTGGGGGTTGGGGTTTTATTTGCATGTTTACAGACCAGATACACAACGAATCTATGTAGATGTTGGACTCGGATTTTACGTGGAGCTCACTTGGTCTGAAGCATTAGATATTATACCTGCAAGGGAAGAAAGGTTAGCCAGGTAATGTTACGCCCTTCCCTCTGTCACTTGCACTGTCTCTTTATGTGATTTTATGAGTACTGTGTCTATTTTGGAAACTATGGTGGCATGGTTTGATAATGAATGAATAATGAGCAAGGGATGACTGGAGTTTCCATAAAAGTAATATAACCCCCCTCCCCCCCCCCCAAAAAAAAAGAAAAAAGAAAAAAAAGGAACACACACAAACACAAACACAAAAAAAACAACTAAAAAAAATGGGTGACAAAAACCTATTGATTTGGACCTCTAGTTAGTGCTGAAGGCAACATGAAAGTTCCTTAATTTATTGTTAGTTTAAAACCTATTCGTAGCATGTAATTTGGCATATAATGGTGGGTGCAGATATTCATTTAATCAGGGCAAGGATAATCCCTTTTTTTGATAAGTAAGGTATATATAAAAATCAAAAGCGGCAAATAAGGAGCTGCATCCTATATACACAAGAGGAAAACTCCAATAATTACAGATTACAAAAATTCACTACAAAGTCAGCAAAAGAGTTGACCTCAGGCCTAACACCGTCACTACACCAAAAAAACAGCAGCTGAAGCAGATCATTCTTCAGCAACGACAAAGACCTTTCCACGTTATCAAAAACTCTCCTATTCCTTTCTTTCCAGTTCATGCTTGTTATTTATGCATATTCTTATTTTTTTCTTAATAAACAAGGGATTTTTCTTCTTTTCCATTTTAAGATCAGTATTTGAAGAGACCTTTGCTTCCTATGCTGGTTTTTTGAAGAGTGGGTTACTTATCTTAGGGTGGGCCATGGGTTGATTCTGATTCCAACAATATCCTCTGTTCTGGGTCCATCCACCAGACATGCTCCCTCTCTCTTGTCTCTGGCATTTCTGTTGTATACGTTTTGATCTGTTTCCCTCGCCCAGTTAAATAGGTAAACTAGTCACCATGTTTAGCCATGTGGCTTTTTAAGCTTTTAGAACTGATTGATCCAGCACCTAAAACCTGAAACTACAACATGAACTGGAAGCTTTATATATTCTCGAGGTCAAGTTCGTCAGCTTTCCACTTATCGTAGAGTGCTGACTTGGCATAGAGGGATCATTACCACACATGTAAACAGATGCACAGTGTAGGAACGCTGACCACACGAGGTGCAAATGGAAGGTTTGTCAATTTCCTCCAGGAAAAGGTTAATGATACAACTTCACCATTTGGAATTGGTTTCCTGCTCGAAGAAATGTGTTACAATACCTCTGCAGCAATGGTGTAAAATCTAGTTGTAAAATTGAGGAACATTTGTGGTAGCATCTTCCTCTTCCAGGATTGTTGAAATCTTTTTGGATCCTCACCTTCTAAGTTTTTTTGATAGACTTCTTCTTTCCTGGCCCTTCGCCAAGGTTCCTTCTTTTTCTGTACTGTTTACAACAAATCTCCAGTAGCTCTTTTGCTTGCTTCCTATTTCAGTCTTCCCGTCCCATTATTGAAGAAAGATGAAGCTATATCTATCTGGGCTGAATCAACTCTAGCATCCATTTGGGTTTGCCTCGCTTGCTTTAGAGGTGACGGTTGCAGTTCAGTCGTTATGGAAAGATAGCACAGGAGGAACAACATTCAGGGGTGCATCTCCAATGCAGTGAAATACTTGAAAACCAGCTGCAGATGTTATTAAAAACTTTTTTAAGAACAAAGAATTTCCACACCGAGGGAGGAGTTCCCATGGCCCATGTCCAATTAAAGGAGTAAGAAATTTTCGGCCTCAAGGGAATGCTTGAAATGATCTTTTCTGTCTCAGCGCTTGGAATTAATGCTGGATCTGCTTCTGTTGTTAGGAGAGTAGCTCAAGTGAAATCTCCTTTTGGGAGGGTTGAGGAATTGATGGAGTCAAGTCACATATGACCTTAAATCACGAAATCACCTATGTTTGTCTAGAATAACTTGGTGTGAATTCGACTACTATACAGGATCTACATGGTTCACAGGTAAGTATTATTTTTCATTATTTCCAGGACTTTCCTTTGTGTGCATTCATAGCAAGAAACAAACACCAGTCCAAAATCCCTACTTGATTGACAAGCACAGCTTTTATATGTAATGGAAAGGGCTCAGCAAATCTTCTTCCTCTGTTTCACGAAAATGGAAGTAGCTTGTTGTAAATTCTAATGTCAGAAGATTAAATAGTCTGATACGGAGGATTAAATAGGAACTTTTTTAGAAGCTCCTTATTATGCTTTTATGTGGAGGGGGTTAATAAAGACAAGAAGTGGGAGGTTTCTGGTCTGAAATAAGTTTGGGATTTAAACTTGGAATTAACCTGGAAGTACTGCAACTATGTTGTTTGTGTTTAAGAGAGCAGATTATTGAAAAGTACAGATGAAAGAAACACGTTGGCAATTACACCAAGGGTTCTTGAGCATCGCTCGTGCACAGAGAGAGAGAGAGAGAGAGAGAGAGAGGAGTTGCATCACACACGAAACACCAAGATATGGGCTGAAACATTATGCTTTTCATCCCCGTTAGAAGTCAAATTCAAACTTGAAATATGACCTATGCTTGGTGAAAATGACAAATTCCATAAAAGTGACTGCATCGGACACGTCTCTTGTGTGTGGACTCAAGAAATTAGGGTTTTCTAGAGATTGTTGAACTTTGCTCCTATGGAAAGCCTACTAATTTACCAAATTCACTCCAATGTTTTATTATACGGTTAATGACACTATAAGTCCCTCGACTTTGGGCTAATTTCACCATTAGTCCCTTAAGAAAATTTCATCACAAAATTGTCCTAGAAGTTTCAAATTTTCACGCCGTCAATCCATTTGATGGATGAAGTTAGAGAAATCCCGTTAAGTACGTCATGTGCTTCCCACGTGCCCTTGTGTAAGGGCTAAATTGAAAATTTTCACACCTCAACTATTTCACAATTTGCAATCGAGTCCTGTGGTTTGGAGAAAGACTAAATGGCCTTCTTCCCCAAATTCTCTGTTTCATGTTTGGGATGTACTATATATATAAAAGCCTCAACCGTATGTCGGAACTTCTCACTACCCAGTTCATCCTCCGCGTAACCCTTCATCTGCCCTTTGCCATCAATACTACTTTTGATTGGTTGGCAACTTTCCATCGTCAAACTCCGTCTCGGTTTCCGACGGGTTTCCTCGTGATTCTCGTCATATTATTCTTGGATCGACTCCTGCACATCTTCCTTCCTTCCTCCCCACCCTTGTGAATTATTGTTTCGCTCCTATGACAACTCTTAACATACTCATCGTAAAAATCAACATTACTAGTATTGTTCCTAGTAATCTCTCGCTGCTCCGATTTAATGAATAATATGACGATGATGGCGTTACCAATTATGAACAGTTGAACACAAAGCAGGGGCTAAAAACGGAGACGTACGATCTATGGAAATACTTGCTTGAAAATTGGAGAAACTTGAAAGCCTAAGGCAACATCTCAAAGGAAATTTGGAGATGGTGATCTAAAACACGAAAAACTCCATTAGTCGGAACACGAAGTGAGCTTTTGAAGTTGGCGGTACTGTGAAATAGCGTTTACTTTTTCCAGTTTTACGTTGAAGGAGTCCATTTCCAATGGGATGATTTTGTTTTCTCTCCGATACGAGCTGAGAGTATCTAATATAGAATTAGGGGAGCTCGCGAGGGGGTGGGGGTGGGTGGGTGGGGATTTCAATCGATCGATCAATTTCACTCGAATGAGAAGTGGTTTCGGATGAAGACCTTCGTGCAACCTATGTGAGCGAAGTGGAAATAGATTTCGATTTGCCACGTATTTTTATTTATGATTTGTCATGATTTTGTCAACCATGAAACATGTAATTTGGGGAAGCAGGCCTTTGGTCTTTTTCCAATCCATATGAACTTGATTGAATATTTTCAATTTTGCCCTTAGATAAATGCAAGTGGGAGGTACATGTGGTACTTAACGGGATTTCTTTCACGACATCCATCAAAAGGATCGACGGCGTGAAAATTTGTAACTTTTAGGATGATTTGGTGACAAAATTTTGTTAAGGGACTAGTTGTGAAATTGAGCCAAAGTTGAGGGACTTCTAGTGTCATTAACCCTTTATTATATTTATTGAATCAAGATATGTTAAAAAAAGATAATATGAAAGTAATTAGGCCACACATCATTTTGCACCGTACTTGACCAATGTGATGCGACTTTGATCAACGACATAAATTGTAATACCCGGAAAAAAGAGAGATGCCTATCAAGGATTGAAGATGGTGAAGTTAACTTTGAGGGATTGAGAACAAATTGGCCGGTCTACAAATCTCCTTGCATGGTTTTTAGGCTCCCAAGAAACCGACATGAACGCCCCTAACTCCGCAGTGACAATACCTTGAACTCGAATTGGAAAAAATCCCATTTGAACACCCCCTTCATTTACTTCGCTATTCTAGCCTTCAAATCGATATGAATGACAATCTAGGTCTAAAATAGGTTTAGAATCCTAATTCAAGAGTAATTTATGTAATAATGTCTTGAGGATCACGAATTGGAAAGAATTATGGTGTATAAACCCTAGCTTTTTAATTGGGGGAAATATCATGAATGCCCTAACCAGTGATAATACCTTGAACTCAAATTGAAAGAAGTTCCATTTTGAACACCTCCTATTAAATTTAAAAAAAAAAGAAAGAAAGAAAGAAAAGAAAATAAAAGAAGTCTCATTTTGAACACCCCCCCCTTCATTTACTTCACCAACCTTAGATTGATGTGAATACATGACAATCTATGAGCAAAAATAGGTGTTGAACCCTAATTTTGGAGTAATTTCTGGAATAATGTTTCGAGGATTACAAATTGGAAAAAAAATTAAATGTTGCATAAACCCTAGATTTATAATTGGGGAAAATTTGACCGTTATCTGTAAAACATACGTTAGGGACAAAGTCACGTGGTGTCATAATCAACTTCCCTATCTTAAATCTTTGATGGACTTTATAGTTCCGTCCATTTCTTTGACGAGTGTTACAGTTTATGTATGTGTTTGAAGTCGCGTCACATTGACAATGGTAAAAGTAAAAAAAAGTCGAATCCGACTATCCGAGCCTAAGTATGATGGTGGAAAATGGTGTTTGGCCAAGTAAGAAAAGCATATATGGCAGACTAGAAAATTCCTCAAAAGTAGTTCCAAGCAATCATTGGAATGCCATATGAGAACTTGGGCTTTAGATTCAACACCTTTGGACTCTCTGTTGTATACTTTAGGGTGCTGCCACTGTTACCCATCACCCTCTCAGTGCTTTGAGTAAAGCGCTGAAGAAGAGTTCACAATGGAAGATCTGACGTTAGGTATTCTTACTGAACCGTTTACCTTTAACTAGGCTTCACTTACAACTTAGATCAAGATCCAACATTTCCTTGGGAATATGTTAAAAGGTTGGTCTAGGTGAATGTAAGGGTAGTCTGGGTAGCTTCTTCAACCTTCTTTTTGGGAACTAGTGTGAACTAACTGTTGATCACTTATTTCAAGCTTTGTTTTACTATCTTGCATTGTCATAAAATATTGTACTAATTTCTGCAGGCAAATAGAGGAATATACTCGGCTAATTGCATCAATCAAAGCCCAGATCAAGATGGTAATGTTTTTATCGACTGCTGATTCACTGAGCATCTCTTCTATATAGACCCAACCAGCATTCTTTAACATATTAGGCCAAAGCATGTACTTTAGAAGGCACAAGATTCATATCGTTCATGATAAACTTGAGCGAGCTTTGAATAAAATAAGTAGGAACTTGAGTGTGCTTGTGGACTTGCTTTAAATTTCTTTGAGATGCTATCATGTAAGCCCGAATCATTTCGTAGCCCCTTGACATTCTAATTAATAAACTTGGAGGGTGCTGCCCCTCTTTTCAAAAAAAGATAAAAGGATAAAGAGATAAAAAGCTCAAAACTCCATTTTGTGGTTAGGATCTTTATTGAGCCCTACCGGACTCAAAATTCTCTGGAGTAACTATTTCCTTGTTGGATGCTTGCAGGTTTCACAGGGAATACGGGAGTTACTCCAACTTCCAGCAGAATAAATCTTTAGTGCATACAACCACCCGCTGGCACCTGTGCTAGGATGAAAAACAAGAGGTAATGGCAGTGAACGCAGCAATTTTGTTTGCCTAAATGTGTAGTACTACTGGAAATTAGATGGGTTGAGACTTTGAGTTAATGAACAGAACCTTTAGCCTTTAGTTTAGGCAAGTTGAATCTATCTCTATTCTCTAGCTGTTGATATCTTTTGTCCGGATCTTATCCAGATTAATGTCAGTAATACTTGGTAGGGAACGGAACTTCATTTCAACTTTGGGCCTCAAAGTAATTGTGTCCCGGTTCCATTTTCTGGAAATATAACCGTTCCGGTACTTTTTTTAAAAAACCGCAAAAGTCTATTTTCATAATTTTGTTCCAAAATTTCCCGCGACTCTCTTCTTCCTCTTCTTCTCAGATTCTGCTCGCCATCTAGCTTTGTCTCCATATCTCTTTTTTCCATCATCGACTTCCATTCATATTCTTAGGCCAAGCAGCTCCAAGCACACTAGTAGAAATAAAAAAAAATTGAGGACTCTTCTGTCGGCATGACATAACTTTGGATCCCGGATAAATAACAAGTACAATTGCATATCAAATCAAAGCTCTTGATGAGATCTACAAAACACGCTGTTTAAGCACTGTTTTGGGTTTTGAAAGTTTGTGCGATGCCCAATTTTTGTCTTTTGATGCCTAAATTTGAGCTAAGATTTTTGCATTCTGATGCCCAAATTTGAGCTGAGATTTTTGTATTCTGATGCCCAAATTTTCATAGATTTCAATTGTGCAGTGCGATGCCCAAATTTGGGTTGTGGTTTTTTGCATTCCGATATCTAAATTTTGACAGATTTCAATTGTGCATTGCGATGCTCAAATTTTAGGCAGTTGTTTTTTGCATTCTGATGCTCAAATTTTAATATATTTCAATTATGCATTGCGACACCCAATTTGTTTCATTGTGATACCCAATTTGGGGTAGTGGCTTTGTTTGGTGTCTTTCCTTCATTAAGTGTATCTTCGTCATTTTCTTCCCAAAAGTGTATTTTAGCGGTTAAAACAAATATATGAGATGTAGGTGGTTATTATTTCACCAAAAGGAATTGGTCTGATTATCACCCTAATAAATATAGTGATACCCTAATAAATATAGTGATACCAGGCTTGATGTAGAGTACCCTACGCTTTTTTAACCATATAAAAGGTTACTTTTTTTTGGGGGGGGGGGGGAGATTACGATACTCTGAATGAATCCAAGACTACAGATCACTTCCTCGTTATGCATATCTTGCTACATCAATTTATGTACTGCGATGCATCAATTAAAATTACCTAATCGAATTTAAATATCATGCTGCATCAATTAAAGTTACCGAATCCAATTTATGCACCGTGGTGCGTCAATTAAAATGACCTATTTCAATTTCTTAAGTAAGTTGCTCCATCAATTTTAATAAACCTAATCTAATTGATGCATTGTGTTGCAATAAGGCAAACAACTAATTGATGATGCATCCCGTTGTAAATATAATTATTTAGACCGTCATGTTTGTATTTTCTAGAACATAATCAACAAATGATTTCAAATTGATTTATTTTTCTTGTATTTTAAATTCAAATCGATGCATCACGATTGACAAACTTCTATAACATGACTCGAAATTGATGCATGCAGAGGAAACTGAAGATTGATAGATGGAGAGGAATTGAAGAAAGATGGTGCAAAGTTAGGTTGGTCGATTAATCGAAATTAAGGTGAAATATACAAGTGTTGTTCATCATCCGACCTTCCCACCATCTTTCTCTTTATCAGTGCTCCGCAATTTCTCCTTTTATACTATCTGTAGATCTATAGAAGCAAGGGGGGTCGGCCTGGTTGTGTTGCTAAAGCTTGATGGCGAAAAACAGACGAGTTAATTTGTTTGGTGTTCACTCGGTTTGTCGTTGTTAGCGATTTATTTGCAAGAAAGGTTGAGGTTGACTTGTGCAAGTCTACTCTAAATTCGATTAATGCAACTGATTACTAATATTTGTAAAATGGGAGAGGTGGCTGAATGCTGCAACTACAAAAGTCCGTTACCAGCCATGTAGAAAGTGCACCCAATATTTCCCAGGTGCGTTTTGACAAGTATTAGAAATGTTAATAGGGTCAAAAATCGCTAGGGTTTTGATCGGTTAGACCAAAATGATAGGTTTGCAATTATAGATGGACTATTTTGGGATTGAAAGTCAATTTTCATATAGTTTAGTATCGAACCTATTAGGGGTATAATATTGAAACCGTTAAGGTTCAACTGATTAATAATTTTAATATAGTTAATATAATATATGAGATGTGTATAATATGTTAAAAAAACATACGAGCCTAATAAACAGTTAGGATTAGACCAATTAATATCTCTACTATTTGGACCGCAAATGTCAAACTCTTTCTATTAATTTAATTATAAATATAATTTAAATTAGACTTTGTTAACATGATAAAGGAGGAAATAGGGTCAGTTGTTTACTTTATTAAAATTTACTTATTTGATCATTTCTCTACAACTGTTGCGTTAGCAAAATATGTTAATCCTTATAAATTTAAGTCACATTTGTAATTAAAAAGTTGAAATTTAAGTCACTTTTGTAATGACGCCTTATGTATCTAATTCAGTAAAATGAAGGTTCGCTTCCCACAATTCAATCCACCCAGAACATACAATTGATCGAATAAGGAGGATTTGTTTTGCGCTGGCAAGCAAAGCTTTAAACGCAATGCTTTTTAAAACGCATTTATTTTTGTAAACACGTGGTTTAAAATTATTTCAAAACACTATTTTCATAAACAGATTAGTTGAAAACGTAACATATTTTTAAAACGCTACAAATTGGAGCGTTTTAAAACGTTCTACGTTTTTAAAACGCTGCATTGAAACACTTTTAAAGAGAAAACGTTGCGTTTTTTATCAGCGTTTTGACCAAAACGCTCCACCAAATAAGCACTTATACTCCCTCTATTCCTAAAATTATTGTCTTGTTTTCTTTTTTCGATCGCTCCAAAATAATCATTCCGTTTAAACTTTTCTTTTGTGATAATACTTTTATCACTTTATCCATAATTTTTCATACTATTTTAATTATGAAATATATACATAAATTTTAAAATAAATTATATATTAAATTAATATTAATAATTTAATTAAATATATTTTCTTAAAGCTAATTTAGGTTAGTTCCAATGAATCAAAGAGAGACCCATCACGTTGTAGCTCCCACAAGACTAAGCAAACATAACCTGCAAGAAGTGCAGCTACATTAACGTACTCGTTAAGAACTGTGGTTTTGATGGGACGCTCAAAGGAATCAGATGCTTGCATGTGTACTGTTTTTCTGTGTCCATCAACAATCAACCCCTCATCGAACCGTTTATATGAATGATCCAACGGGTCTGACGTTTGTTACTTCCATTTCAACTGTTATATAGGCCAACAATAAGACAAACTGACAGAGTGGGTTGTATTGGATTGGACTAATGATGGGACGTCTAATAGAACAAAAGGAACATCTGTTGCTTGGGCCGTTACTGGTTGGATTAAGACTTAACGGGCCTTACGGATTCCGTTGGGTCTATTCTATGGGCCAACAAGCACCGTTTTTGTCAATACATTTACTTTCCATATATAATTGGGTAAAATTATTATCGGTCTTTTTCAAAGCTTTTAATTTTAGAAGTCTTATTTTTTTTTCAGCAGCAAAAGATTATGTTTTAAAATATTGTTTCGAAAATGTTATTATCTTCTTTAATAACTCTAACAATATACTTTTGATTTAAAACGACCATTGTTGTGTAACTAAACGGATTGATCTATTCTAAATTCGGGCGCGAGGGCGGGGGGCACCAAGTCATTCTTTGTAACCTCTCAATTTCCAGGTCATCCCATAATCCCTTTAATACCGTGTAATAAGTGGCCACCAAGTCATTCCTTTGTTAGTGATTGCATATGGTTTCCTGCCTTGATTTTTCCATCTACGAATCCTTCTTTCTTTTAGGCTTCGCCATGGTGATAGGACGGCTCCATTCGGCAGAATTGTCTCTTCTCGTGTTAGAAGTAGTGGAAGTAAGATGGTTCTCATGTCCTGGATTGGGAGAAGATAAAAAAATTTACAATGTTTTTTTTTTTTGAATTTGACTATTTTAATTATGAATATTTATTTCGAAAGTGATCTTTTACGATTGAAAAAAAAAACGTTGAACCGAGAGATTACAAACTTTGTAAAAGGACTTGCCAAAATTTTATCGTACATAATTGTTTTCAAATCCAATCCTATAAGTGTTCATGTTTGAAAAACAGGATAAATTCTGCCCCGTTTACTTTCAAAAGTTTTCAATCGCTCCGTCAATTGTTTTTTAATTGGAAAAAAAAAAGCTTAAGTAGATTACGATACCCTTAATGAGTCGATGTGCACTATGGATCACTCACATAAGTGCATCGCGTTACATCAAATTTTGCAATACATCAATTTAATTACATCAATTTTTTGCCTTGTGATCCATCAATTTAAATCTCTAATCTATTTTTATCAAAATATATAAATTTTAATTATCTAATCAATTTTACACCACGATGAATCAATTTTGCACCATCATACATAAATTTTAATTAATTAATCCATTTTACATCGTGATGCAACAATATTTGCCCACGAAACAAAAATTAAGGAATGCATACATTATATGAT
>CM028377.1:12251876-12367649 GCA_013146195.2 Codonopsis lanceolata
GATTGATAGATGGAGAGGAATTGAAGAAAGATGGTGCAAAGTTAGGTTGGTCGATTAATCGAAATTAAGGTGAAATATACAAGTGTTGTTCATCATCCGACCTTCCCACCATCTTTCTCTTTATCAGTGCTCCGCAATTTCTCCTTTTATACTATCTGTAGATCTATAGAAGCAAGGGGGGTCGGCCTGGTTGTGTTGCTAAAGCTTGATGGCGAAAACAGACGAGTTAATTTGTTTGGTGTTCACTCGGTTTGTCGTTGTTAGCGATTTATTTGCAAGAAAGGTTGAGGTTGACTTGTGCAAGTCTACTCTAAATTCGATTAATGCAACTGATTACTAATATTTGTAAAATGGGAGAGGTGGCTGAATGCTGCAACTACAAAAGTCCGTTACCAGCCATGTAGAAAGTGCACCCAATATTTCCCAGGTGCGTTTTGACAAGTATTAGAAATGTTAATAGGGTCAAAAATCGCTAGGGTTTTGATCGGTTAGACCAAAATGATAGGTTTGCAATTATAGATGGACTATTTTGGGATTGAAAGTCAATTTTCATATAGTTTAGTATCGAACCTATTAGGGGTATAATATTGAAACCGTTAAGGTTCAACTGATTAATAATTTTAATATAGTTAATATAATATATGAGATGTGTATAATATGTTAAAAAAACATACGAGCCTAATAAACAGTTAGGATTAGACCAATTAATATCTCTACTATTTGGACCGCAAATGTCAAACTCTTTCTATTAATTTAATTATAAATATAATTTAAATTAGACTTTGTTAACATGATAAAGGAGGAAATAGGGTCAGTTGTTTACTTTATTAAAATTTACTTATTTGATCATTTCTCTACAACTGTTGCGTTAGCAAAATATGTTAATCCTTATAAATTTAAGTCACATTTGTAATTAAAAAGTTGAAATTTAAGTCACTTTTGTAATGACGTCTTATGTATCTAATTCGTAAAATGAAGGTTCAGTTTCCCACAATTCAATCCACCCAGCAACATACAATTGATCGAATAAGGAGGATTTGTTTTAGGGCTCGTTTGGTGCAGTGTTTTGAAAACGCAATGTTTTTAAAACGCAGTTCTATTTTTGTAAACACGTTTGGAAAATTATTTCAAAACACTATTTTTCATAAACAGATTAGTTGAAAACGTAACATATTTTTAAAACGCTACAAATTGGAGCGTTTTAAAACGTTCTACGTTTTTAAAACGCTGCATTGAAACACTTTTAAAGAGAAAACGTTGCGTTTTTTATCAGCGTTTTGACCAAAACGCTCCACCAAATAAGCACTTATACTCCCTCTATTCCTAAAATTATTGTCTTGTTTTCTTTTTTCGATCGTTCCAAAATAATTGTCCTGTTTGAAACTTTTCTTTTTAGGATAATACTTTTATCACTTTATCCATAATTTTTCATACTATTTTAATTATGAGTCATATACACATAAATTTTAAAATAAATTATATATTAAATTAATATTAATAATTTAATTAAATATATTTTCTTAAAGCTAATTTAGGTTAGTTCCAATGAATCAAAGAGAGACCCATCACGTTGTAGCTCCCACAAGACTAAGCAAACATAACCTGCAAGAAGTGCAGCTACATTAACGTACTCGTTAAGAACTGTGGTTTTGATGGGACGCTCAAAGGAATCAGATGCTTGCATGTGTACTGTTTTTCTGTGTCCATCAACAATCAAACCCTCATCGATCCGTTTATATGAATGATCCAACGGGTCTGACGTTTGTTACTTCCATTTCAACTGTTATATAGGCCAACAATAAGACAAACTGACAGAGTGGGTTGTATTGGATTGGACTAATGATGGGACGTCTAATAGAACAAAAGGAACATCTGTTGCTTGGGCCGTTACTGGTTGGATTAAGACTTAACGGGCCTTACGGATTCCGTTGGGTCTATTCTATGGGCCAACAAGCACCGTTTTTGTCAATACATTTACTTTCCATATATAATTGGGTAAAATTATTATCGGTCTTTTTTCAAAGCTTTTAATTTTAGAAGTCTATCTTTTTTTTTTTTTTCAGCAGCAAAAGATTATGTTTTAAAATATTGTTTCGAAAATGTTATTATCTTCTTTAATAACTCTAACAATATACTTTGGATTTAAAATGACCATTTGTTGTGTAAGCTAAGCAGATTGACCTATTCGGTCAGGCCGAGGTCGGGGGGGCACCAAGTCATTCTTTGTAACCTCTCAATTTCCAGGTCATCCCATAATCCCTTTAATACCGTGTAATAAGTGGCCACCAAGTCATTCCTTTGTTAGTGATTGCATATGGTTTCCTGCCTTGATTTTTCCATCTACGAATCCTTCTTTCTTTTAGGCTTCGCCATGGTGATAGGACGGCTCCATTCGGCAGAATTGTCTCTTCTCGTGTTAGAAGTAGTGGAAGTAAGATGGTTCTCATGTCCTGGATTGGGAGAAGATAAAAAAATTTACAATGTTTTTTTTTTTTGAATTTGACTATTTTAATTATGAATATTTATTTCGAAAGTGATCTTTTACGATTGAAAAAAAGAACGTTGAACCGGAGAGATTACAAACTTTGTAAAAGGGACTTGCCAAAATTTTATCGTACATAATTGTTTTCAAATCCAATCCTATAAGTGTTCATGTTTGAAAAACAGGATAAATTCTGGCCAGTTTACTTTCAAAAGTTTTCAATCGCTCCCGTCAATTGTTTTTTTTAATTGGAAAAAAAAACTTAAGTGCGAAAAGATTACGATACCCTTAATGAGTCTGATGTGCACTATGGATCACTCACACAAGTGCATCGCGTTACATCAAATTTTGCACCGCGATACATCAATTTTTGCACTGCGATCCATCAATTTAAATCTCTAATCTATTTTTTGCATCACAATATATAAATTTTAATTATCTAATCAATTTTACACCACGATGAATCAATTTTTGCACCATCATACATAAATTTTAATTAATTAATCCAATTTTACATCGTGATGCAACAATATTTGCACCACGAAACAAAATCATAAGGAACCAGACCATGTTCTCCACCTTTTTCTTCAGTATCCATTGTCGTAAATCTTTTTCTCCCCCTCCTCTGCATTCGTCTCTATTGAAAAATCATTCAACCCAACACAACTCCATTACAATTTTGTACTTAATGAATAAAAAAATGTGTACCTTTCGAGGACGCTGCCCCCTCGACCGACCAGGTAGGTTGATTCCTATTTAGTTGCACACAATCGTGATTCTTGAACTCACCGGAGTTGTGAAAGAAGATGATATGAGCATTTTAGGAATAATATTTCGAAAATAGACTTTTGTGGTTAATAAAAAAACACTAGACTGGAGAAAAAATATTTGGAAAAGTGTACTGACTTGGAATTTCTCCTAAAAAAATCCAATTATTAAACAATATTCCTTGTGTTCCAAAATATATGTCGTTTTGGAGCTTTTTACATATACCAAGAAAATATATTATAAAAACTAAACTACCCTTATTTACTTTACTTCAAACATCAATGCCAAGGGACGTGAGCCAGGCCCTCACTTTCTTATCCGTGTCCAGCGAAGTCCAGTGATCGACATATCGACATTCATCAGTACTCACATACAAGTCGGGCTCATCATCTTCGTCCACAGTCTCATCAAGTATGACCTCTACTTGAGGGCGGTCACTTTACTTTATGCGTCGGGCAAGGCGCAGATCGTCATCCTCGTCGATAGCCTCCTGAAGTGTGGCCTTCACCTGAGAACGACCAGTATTTTTCTTACGACGGGAAAGGGGCACGCCATCTACTTCATCAGGCTCCGATGCATCCCCAGCCATCTCTCCCTGCTCGGGCCGTACCTGCCCAGCCATATCTTCGGCATCAACTGCCTGCGGCTCAAGGCCCAACCCGCCAGCATAGCCGCCAATGACACTCTCCTCTCCAGAGTCCTGCCCATTGGAGGAATTAACCAGATCAACCATTGGTAGGGCCACGCGCCTAGGACTAGCCTGTCTAGCCATGGATTCTTCTCCCTCTTCCAACACGTAATCAACCGGGGGAGTTTATAGACGTATTTTATACGTCTTTATCGGGTACTTTTATGACTTATAAATAGCAATTCCACGAGGCTTTTGGCTACTAATATGTGTTTTTGAGCTATATTGTGAGTTTCAGGGTTTTAGGTGAACTTATGGGATTTATAGAGCTTTTATTGAAGAATTCAAGGAAGGGTACAAAGTGTAACTATTGAAAAGATACAAAAGAGACAAACTGGACACCTTGCGGCCGCAAGTCTAAAAGGCCTTGCCCTCGCAAGGTAGGCGGAAAGTTGCTTAGCCCGTTCAAGACCCTTGCAGACGCAAGGTATAAACACCATGCGACCGCAAGGTCCCCAAAACCGTCTTTTCGAGGTCTTTCACCTGGATTAAACCTGCTATTCCCCTACAACACCTTGGATATAAATAGAGGACGGTAGCCAAAGCCAAATGACGTCTAGAAATTGATAGGAAACAGTTCCAGCACAGATTTTAGTTTGTATTACATAATTTAGTAGTTGTAATTATAGTTTTGAAGATCGATTCATGTATTCATTCATCCCGCTGTGTGGTTCATCTTCAAGGATGAACTAACCATCCATTAATCTAGGAATTAGGAGGTAACTTGTATCGAATCTATTGCTTAATATATTTTTATTCATTCAATTCTTGTTGATCATGATGATTATCAACCCCTTTATTGTCTAGCTTTGACCAAATGAATGAAATCACAAGTAATAAAGGCTTAGAGGTGCGGATAGCTGCACGACCAAATGCATATGTCGTACACTGGCTCACCATCATGATTAACTGAACCTATCGATATACGAGAGTAATAAGTTAGGGTCATGTTCATATATATGATCCATATGTTCTTGTTCTTAGGATATAGAGTGGATGAATTATTTGGGATGAAGACTGAACTATAATTTGACAATCTATATCTATCTTTCGTGAACGAACCCAAGTTATTGAATGATACTTTATTTATATAAGCAATAGAATAGATCAAATGAAACCCCAATTCTAGATTTCCCTCCTCCATTCAGATCTTTATAACTGTGATTGCTGCTTAGTTAATTAGATTTACTGATTTGGTAGAATACAAATTAGAATAAAAACAAATAAAACCCCCTTAGTTTAAATATCTACCAATATACCGACCATCGATTCTTCTTGTCTCTGTGGTTCGACCCTTGCTTCCCAAGCTATTCTGCAATAGTCTTGTGCACTTACAAGGAATTAATTAAAATAAGACACGATCAAGTTTTTAGCGCCATTGCCGGGGACAAGCTAGTTTGCTTAGTTAGGGCCTGTTTGATTTAACTTATTGATATGTGCTGATGACTTATTACTTATGACTGATAACTTATTACTTATGACTTATGACTTATGACTTATGACTGATGACTAATAACTGGTGATGTTTGATTTAGCTTTTTAAAAGTGTTGATTAGCTTTCATAAGTTAGTGTGTGTGTTTGATTAATAAGTTGAAATAGTGCTGAAATCAAATATAAAGACCAAAATAGTATAATCACAAAATGTGATTTACATTATTATTATTATTATTATTATTATTATTATTATTATTATTATTATTATTATTATTATTATTAATACAAATTTTATGACTATTATTAATTATTACTACTACTATTATTATTATTATTATTATTTTATTAACATTAATATTACGTTTATTATTATTATTTCTTACTATTATTAAAATTATTTTCACTATATTATTATTAATATTAATTTTTAGTATTATTATTATTAGTATTAATAATAATAATAATAATAATAATAATAATAATAATAATATTTATCATTATTAATACGATATTTATTATTTTTATTATTATTATAACAATTATCATTATTCATATTATTATTTATTAATATTATTATAATTCCTTTTATTATTATTATTTATAATAATAATAATAATAATTATTATTATTACTTTTTTTTGTTATTATTATTATTAAGAAGGGTAATCTTGAAATATATAAAATTTCATTAAAGAAGAGGACTCACATGTTTTTTAAAAATAGAATTAAGCACTAGGCTTAGTGCTTACAACTTATGGCCTTACATGTGCTTTAAGTGGCTTGTACATGATTTATGACTTATCTTACCATAAGTGAAATCAAACGCTTCAAAAACAACTTATGGTAAGTCATAAGTTATAAGCACCTCAAGATAAGTCAAATCAAACATGCCTAATTAGTTTGTTGGTAGTGTTGTTTTTAAATTCAGTTTTTATGAAAATAAAATTACAAATATATTTTTTTATTTCTAGTTTTAGTTTAAATTGTTTTAAATTGTTTTTGATATTTTATGCACGGTCGTAGATCTTTAAATATCAAGCTGGCATAATTAAATCAAAATATAAATAATCTAGGAAAGAATCGGGAAGACCTTGATAATTTAGAAAACCAGCCTGTTAATTAAGATTAGTTTGATAGAGAGGATACTCTGGTTGATCCTTCAATGGATGACAACAATAATCAAAATCCTGAAAATCCAGTTCCTTCGGTAAATTTGAATCAAAGAAGGGAAGAACTTACTGATAGAAATATGGAAGTAGTAATCAATCAAAAAACTATAAATGATTATGGTCGACCCATGCTGAATGCAACACCATCATGCTTAGTTTTACCAGAAGTGGTAAGAAACTTCGAACTTAAAGGTCATTTTTATAACATGTTGCCTTCATTCCATGGATTGCAATGTGAAGATCCAGTAACTTTTGTTAAGGAATATGGTTTTATGACTGATAATTTTCCATTAGGAGGTTTGACAGAAGATCAAATAAAAATGAGATATTTTCAATGTGCATTAAAAGATGCGGCGAGAAGATGGTTTATGAATCTAACACCTAGAAGTGTTTATACATGAGTTCAATTATATGATTTGTTTATGTGTAAATTTTATCAACATGCATCTCTTTCAGAATACAGAAAGCAAATTATGTCTTTTCAAACTAAACCGGGAGAAACATTCCATGAAGCATGTGATAGATTTAATTTTTTTTTTACTTATTTTGTGTCCCCATCATAATTTATCGCAAGATGTGCTAGTAACTCAGTTTTATCATGCTCTTTCGCCTGCCTTGCAAACTATGGTTGATAGTGCAACCGGTGGTTCTATTAATAGAATGACACCAGCTGAATTAGAAAATTTGTTTGAGATGTTAAGCGCAAATTCTCAACAGAAAAGTACAAGAGGAGAAAGTAGAAGTTTGTTTCAAGTCCAAGAAGATTCAGATACTCAAGCTCAAATAGCTCAAATGAAAGCTCAAATTGAACTTTTGCAAACACAAATTCAAGAAGCACGTACTATTTGTGGATTAAATTCTCATACTACTAACTTGTGTCCATCTAATGTTGTGTATCTTGAACAGGTTAATGCGATGAACATGTACCCTCAAGGGCAAATGAATGATCCCTTTTCCAACACATATAATCCAGGTTAGAGGAATCACCTTAACTTTTCATGGGGAGGAAATAAGCCATTACAGCCTCAACAATTCCATAAGTAAGGACAGCTAAAGATTGAAGAAGCTCCGAAATCGGAAGGATCAAACAGTGGACAAGTTGCTCTTAATAAATATTTGTTAGAAACTTTGGAAAGATTGCAAAAAGATCTTGCAAAATATCAAGAAAGAGAAGAAGAAGTTCCTTAGTCGACGTAACGTTTAAATCTATCACTACTCTGCGAAGTGGTAGAATCTTTGGAGAGGAGGTAAGTAACCATACTCAATCTCCTGATGTGCCTGATAAAATAGATAATTCTGGCAAAGAAGTTGAAAAAGATAAAAGTGAAAATATTCAAGCAAAAGATAAAGAGGTAGAAAAAGAAATTTCAGATAAAGAAAAAGTCACTCAAGAAAAAGAGCAAGATGCAGAACCTCTTGAGGAACCATATATATTGTTCCTTCACCATATGTTCCTCCAATACCATTCCCTGGTAGACTCACGAAAAACAAGATGGATAAGCAATTTACGGAAATTTATAATATGTTATCCAAAGTGAACATTAATCTCCCTTTGCTTAATGTCATTAAAAATATTCCGTCTTATGCTAAGTTTTTCAAATATCTCCACTCAAGGAAACACAAATTCGAAAAGAATGAAAAAGTAATTGTTTCTGAAAACGTTAGTGTAGTATTACAACCTGAACTTCCTCCTAAATTAAAAGATCCAGGTGGTTTTAATATCCAAGTCTCCTTGGATAGTTCTAAAAAGATGAAAGCTATGTTAGATTTCGGAGCGAGTATCAATTTAATGCCTTTGTCTATAAAAAATTAGGTCTAGGTGAATTAAAACCCACTACTATGTCTTTACAGTTAGCCGATCGTTCAGTCAAACATCCTTTGGGTATAGTAGAGGACATTCTAGTACAAGTTGATAAGTTGATCATTCCAGTTGATTTTGTAGTTCTAGAGATGGAAAGAAAAATATGCACTAATAATGAAGTTTCTATTCTATTAGGAAGACCTTTTATGGCCACAACTAACACCATGATTAATGTGAAAAATGGTAAACTTTCAATGTCAGTTATGGGAGAAGCTGTAGAAATATCAATTTTCGATGCTTTAGATAGACCGAGTGTCATAAATGCATGTTTCTCAATTGATGAAATTGAAAACCTTACAGCCCAAAGCTTTGAAGAAAATTTAAATGATGATGAGTTAGAGAAGGGTATGTTTGGAGTAGATGATGATGACAAAATCTTCTCCCATATAAAAACCGACATAGAAGAATTAGAAAGAGAACTCCAAGAGACCGATGCTAGGAAAGAGAAGGAAATATTAGAAACTCTTAAGAAAGAAAGTTGAAATAAACAAGAAGTAAAAAAAATCAGAAATTAGTTTTGATAACATAGAAATTGGTGAAAATAAAAAAGAGATTTCTAAGGAGGAAGATAAAGAAGAAAAAGTTAAACCGAAAATTCCTAAGTTTATACCATCTGTTAAATCCCCTCCTGAAGTAGAATTAAAGCCTTTACCATCTCATTTAAAATATGCATTTTTAGGGGAAGGTAAAACTTTACCTGTTATAATTGCTACAGATTTATTAGAAGAACAAGAATCAAACTTGTTAAAGGTATTATGGACACATAGAGAAACGATAGGTTGGTCCTTAGCAGACTTGAAAGGTATTAGTCCATCTATGTGTATGCATAGAATTCATTTAGAAGAAGGTAGCAAATCTTCCAGAGAACGTCAAAGAAGACTTAACCCTCATATGGAAGAAGCAGTTAGAAAAGAAGTGCTTAAACTTCTTGACGCGGGTATAATTTACCCGATATCTGATAGTAAATGAGTTAGTCCAGTCCAAGTAGTTCCAAAGAAATCAAGAATTACTGTTATTAAGAATGAGAAAGATGAATTAGTTCCTACACGAACTATTACTAGCTATAGGATGTGCATTGATTTCAGGAAACTAAATGCGGCAACAAGGAAAGATCACTTTCCTTTGCCTTTTATTAACCAAATCCTTGAAAGATTAGCTGGCCATGAGTACTATTGTTTTCTTGATGGTTTTCCTGGATATAATCAGATTCCACTTGCACTGTAAGATCAAGAGAAAACCACATTTACATGTCCCTTTGCTACCTTTGCGTTTAAGAGAATGCCCTTTGTACTATGTAATACCTTGACTACTTTTCAAAGATGCATGATTTCTATATTTTCTGATTTAGTTGAAAGATGTGTGTAAATATTTATGGATGATTTCTCAGTATTCAGAAATTCTTTTGATTATTTCCTAGAAAATCTAACGTCAGTTCTAAAAAGATGTTGCGAAACTAATTTGATCCTAAGTTAGGAGAAAAGCCATTTCATGGTTAAACATGAGATAATTTTAGGTCACGTTCTGTCTAACAAAGGAATTGAAGTTGATAAAGTCAAAATTGAAGTTATATCACAATTACCTCCCCCAACTTCAGTCAAGGGTGTTAGAAGTTTTTTAGGACATGCAGGTTTTTACAGAAGATTTATAAAAGATTTTTCCAAAATCTGTAAACCTTTGTGTAATCTTTTGGCAAAAGATACCGAGTTTATTTTTGACCAAGAATGCTTAAACGCATTTAATTTGTTAAAAGAACAATTAATATCAGCTCCTATTTTAACCAGCCCTGATTGGTCTCTCCCTTTCGAAATCATGTGCAATGTTTCGGATTTCGCAATTGGAGCTGTGTTAGGACAAATGATAGACAAAAAACCTCATGTGATTCATTATGTGAGTAGGACGTTGAATTATGCACAACTCAATTATACAACCACTGAAAAAGAATTTTTAGCAGTTGTGTTTGCACTAGAAAAATTTAGGTTCTATTTGTTAGGTTCAAAAGTTATAATATTCTCAGACCATGCATCCCTAAAATATCTTTTGAGTAAGAAGGAGGCAAAGCCTAGACTCATTAGATGAATGTTATTATTGCAAAAATTTGACATTACTACTAAAGATAAAAAGGGAACAGAAAACGTTGTTGCCGACCATTTGTCTAGGTTGAAATTTTTACCCTTACTTGAACGTCAATTTCTTGATAATGAAATTCCTATGAATGAAGATTTCCCTGATGAACAATTTTTAGCAGTTAAAAAATTTGAACCATGGTATGCAGATTTTGTGAATTACCATGAAGCGAATATCATTAATCCTGCTTTTGATTTTTATCAAAGAAATAAATTTTTAACTGATGCAAAACAATATTTTTTGGAAAGAACAACATTTATTCAAAGTCTGTTCAGACTCCATAATTAGAAGATGTATTCCAGAACAAGAACAACAAAGTATTATGACATTCTGTCATGAATACTCTTGTGGCGGTCATTTTAGTGGTAGCAAAACTGCTAGGAAAATCATGCAATCTGGTTTATATTGGCCTACGATTTTTAGAGACTCTGAAATATTTTGCAAAACATGTGATAAATGTCAAAGGACTGACAGAATTAGTAAAAGGAATGAGATGCCCTAGCATAATAATTTAGTTGTTGAAATTTTAGATGTTTGGGGTGTTGATTTTATGGGTCCTTTTCCAGTCTCTAATGGGTGTGAGTATATTTTAGTCTCTGTTGACTATGTGTCAAAATGGATAGAAGTCATAGCCACTCGAAATAATGATGGCCAAACTGTTGTCAAGTTTTTGGATGATATATTCTCTAGGTATGGAGTACCGAAGGCAGTAATTAGTGATCAAGGGACACATTTGACCAATCGGTTGTTAAATGCTAGCCTTAGAAAACATGGTGTAACTCACAAGCTAGCTACACCATATCATCCTCAGACTTCTGGCCAAGTAGAAGTTAGCAATAGACAGATAAAAGCAGTCTTAGAAAAGACTGTTAGACCAAATCGTAAAGATTGGGAACCAAAACTTAAAGATGCTCTTTGGGCATATCGCACTGCGTATAAAAACCCAATAGGTATGAGTCGTTATCGGATAGTATATGGTAAAGAATGTCATTTACTAGTAGAAATTGAATATAAAGCCTATTGGGCCATTAAAGCTCTTAATTTTGATCTCGCTTTAGCCGGTGAAGAAAGACTTTTTCAATTAAATGAGTTAGAAGAACATAGGTTAAATTCGTATAAGAATGTAAAAATCTATAAAGAAAAGACCTAAAGATATCATGATATGGGAATTTCTAAAAATATGTTACGTCCAGGATTGAAAGTGCTTCTTTTTAATTCTAGACTTAGATTATTTCCAGGTAAGTTAAAATCAAAATGGTCAGGTCCTTTCATTATAGTACAAATTTACCCACATGAAGCAGTCAATATTAAGAATCCAAAGACTGATGAAATATTTAAGGTTAATGGTTACCGACTCAAACCGTACTTTGAACCTATGTCAGTAGAGAGAACAATCGAACTCATTCGTTTCTCTGACACCGAACCCCCAAGAGAATAGGTTTGCAGTTGGGTTGAGCCAAAGACGTTAAACAAGTGCGCTAGGTGGGAGGCAACCTACTAAGATGAAATTTTACTTACTTTCGTAGTGTAATTTAAATATGCTGTTCTCCATCTTATTTGATTATGTGCATTTAATTTAAATGTTTTCCAGTATTGGCATAATTCAAGTTTGGGGGAGAAAAACATCTTAATGTTGTATTTATATGTTTTTATTATTTTAGTTTAGAAGTTTGTGTAGAATTTTCAGAGTGCAGGAAAGAAACGGACTTAACAGAACGTAATGGAATGACTAAAACGAAAACTTCAAAAAATCTGTGAAGCAGCTCCCAAGGTTGAAGAATCTGTGGACCTTGCGAACGCAAGGCCTAAAACACCTTGCGGCTGCAAGGCCTTATTAATGACAATTAACGCGTGAAGCATGCGGCGGCAAGCCCAAAGACCCATGCCCCCGCAAGCCTGCATCAGCATCCGTGCCCTTTTGAATGGGAACCTTGTGGACGCAAGGTATAAGCACCTTGCGGCCACAAGGCCCTCTTTATAAGCCGGACCAGGGCAGTCACAACAGCTCACAGAAATTCAGTCTCTCTCTCAAGAATCCGGCGAAGCTCTTCTCCATTCCGGCCAAGTTTAAGTTCAAGCTCCCTCGTCATCTCCACCCTCCATCTCCCTCCATTCAAGCTTTGAAGAAAGAGTTGCTGCCACCATTGTTGCCGACGTCGAAGCTTCGGAACTCCGGCTAACCCATCATCTCAACCAAAAGCATCGCACAATCCACATATCTTCTATCCCTTCTTCATTAAATTTTTGATTTGTCAAAATTTTTGCATGTTAGGGTGTTAGATTTAATTTTTTTACGTGCATGCTCTAGTTGTTTAGTTGGGTTATATATTTTAATTTTTTAGAGAGAGTATATTTTATTTATTTTTGTGCTCATTATAATGGCCCCTAAGCGTAGAAACACTGGATCGTCCTCGTCCCGCTCCGAAGAGGAGGAGCAACACTATGACCCCACTAGATTCGTATCCTTTGAGGCATTGGAGAGCTACACTAGGAAGCTCTCAAAGAGCATAATCTCTGAGAGGGGATTTAAGGCCAAGGACTTTGCTCTCCCTGCTCACTTCGCCCGTCAAAGATGGGGCAACCTTTGTGCGACCCCGGGCGTGGCCATCATGGCCTTAGTCCGTGAATTCTACGCCAACGGACGTATTTTTATTTCTGGTGAGGTGCTTGACGTTAGTGCTGTTAGGGGTGGGAATGTTGACTTTTTGTCCCGCAGTATTAACCATTATTTCGGCACTCCTAACTTTGCGAGTGGTACTGACCAGTACAGTATCCACATCGCCGAACCTGTCCCTCTCTCGGTGTTAAATGCGGAAATCGCAACACCTAACGCGGTTTGGACCTTATATCAAGGTCCACCGTTCGACCCCCGCACCATGGACGAGACCTATCTCACGAACACGGCCAAGGTCGTGTTCAAATTTATCTGTGCACGCCTCATGCCTTCCAGCTACCAGTACACGGTGTCTTGGTATAAGACCGTTTTGATCTACACCATCTTGACCGATGGGTCTATTGATGTTGGGCATCTGATCAACGCCCAAATTTATACCCTTATTAGAGGTACGACAAACTCGGGATTCACGTTCCCGAGTTTGATTACCGGACTGTATAGTGTGGCTAGAGTCATTTGGACTCCAGATTCGGAGAGAGTTTGGGTAGTCCCCGACATCACTAGAGCGCTTCTGTTTGCACACCCTCGCCAGCTACGTGAGAGAGGCCCACGTGAGGAGCCTCAAGAGGAGAAGGATCCCTTTGAGGCTATCTCCAATAGGCGGGTGGAAATTCTACTACAGCAAGAGATGATTAGTCAACAGTTGGCGCAAATGTGCGCCGACCAAACTAGTTTCTTTGGCTGGGTTAACCAGGTGGGGCATAATGTCTCCACACTTTATGGGATGCCACCTGGCACGATCCCCGAGTTTCGTCCTCCTTCGTTATTTCCTCCTGACTCACCATGAGTCGAAACCCAAGTTTCTTACTAGTATATCTCAAGCACACTTTCGAATCGTGTCTACATGTTAGTCTGGATTGCCCCTACCATCTGTTCTAGCGAATGCTTATGTGAAATCCAGTGATGCTAAATCTTCAATTCCACAGCTTTCATAATGGATATGTTATTTTATGTGTTTTACTTTCCTAAAAACTGCATGAGTATTTTGGCATTAATATATGATATAAGCCATCTTTGGATCGTTTGAGCCTAAATATTTCCCGACCTTACTAAAAATATCCCTAGTGTCCCCTTTGAGCTTTATTAAAAAGAATGAAGTGTGCTAAGCACACGTTGAACCCCCATTCGACTTCGTTTCTTTAACCCACATTAACTTAACCCTAAAACCTATACACTTTAGCCTACCATTTGAGAGAGTAGGATGTGTGTGGGGAATTAATTTTATGAGACCAATTTTCAGTTAGAAAAAATTTCCGAAGACTTCTTCTTCCCCGTCGAAAAAAAAAAAACAAAAAAGAGGAAAAAAAAGAAATAATTCGACGAAAAATGAAACGGAAGAAGAAGAGTGCAAGAAGATTCAAATTAAAGCATAGCTTTCCAGAGAAACATATGATAGAAAATTTCTTCTGAAAATAGAACACTAGATATTTTTAGACTGATATATTGTACAAAACAAGTTTGGGGGAAAAGTCCCCACTTGTGGTCTTTGCAGGTCCTAGCCTAATTAAGAAAAACTTCATTTTGTTTGGAAGTAGTTGGGATTAAGGGTAGTCTTGCTGTAACACCCCGCTCCTTCGTTATCTCGGCATTTCGTGCTATACTTGCACTTCTTCCTTTGTTGATTTGCATGCTTGGTTTGCGAGAGGGTCTAGATGTGTTTGAGAGACCATATTAAGACCAAAACATTATTAATAGACTTCATATAGTTGTTGACTTGCTAAAGTCACAAGTCGTGACTCGACGATAGTCGGAATGCGACGCGATTGAGGGTTTACTTGCGTTTTGTGTTCGTGACCTCGGTTTGGGTCCTAGACCTCTTTAAGATGGTTTATTAACATGTTTAGATGCATTAGACTTCAATTTGGAGGTGTTCCTTAAGTCTATCGTTGATTTTGGAAGCTTTGGAGATAGCGTTCGTCTCTATCACAGTAGTTCGGGAATCGAGTCGCTAGAATCGCTCTCCTTTGGGATTCTTATTTCCCTAGTTGTTATTCAACTTTCTAGAAGTATTTAAGCTTCTTCATTAGCCCTTAGACTTGCCTTAAAAAGTCTCCTTTCATTGCTCGCTCGATTGCGAGTTCATTGTCGTTCTGCCTTTGCACGTTGTTGCACCTCTTCCTGTTTCGCCTCCGAGTTGTTTCGAGAGTTGTTTCGGGGGTTGTTTGTGAGTGTTTTAAGGGAGTTATAGACCTACTTTGTATGAGGTTTGAACCTTGTTAGGTTTGGTTAAGTGTTTGGGGTCTTTTAGGTTGAATTTTGAGCCATTTTCTGCTTGGCTTGCCCTCGCAAGGTGGAATGGCCTTGCCCCGCAAGGTTAATGGAAGAAGTCACCTAAGGTTGCTGGAGAGCTTGCGGTCGCAAGCTATAGGGGACCTTGCGACCGCAAGGTGCCCGAAACCTCGCTTTGCTCTGTTTTTTTGTTTTACGACTTTTGCTCCTAAACCCCTATCCAAAACCTTTCTAAACCCCACCTAAACCTCCCTAACCCTCCTTACTTATACCCTAACATCATTAACATGTTTTAAGAGTGGTTTAGTGAGTGATTGAGTGGATTAAACAAGCCCAAAATCAGATTTTTATCAACCACAATGTGGTGACACTTGTCCCACTCAGTTTTTAAACCCATTTAAGCCACAATCTGATGTTTTGACCCTCATTTCTCTCCCTCACTCTCCAAAAACGAGATTCATCTTCTCCAAGACTCTCCCATGGCTTCTTGAAGCTTTGCCCTTGGTCTTCCCTCATCCATTCTCCATTTGCTCAAGACTCCTTCATCAAAGTGTAGAGCTCAAAGAGTAGAGCATTTCCATCCGATCAAACTTCTCATTTGCTTTCTTTGGTGTTGAACACTTGTAAGTTACTTCTTCTCTCTTTGATTTTGTACTCATTGATCCTAAGGAAAACAAACTCTATGCTATTTGAGGTCAATGAGTACACATACTTGCCTTGTGTGATTTTTAATTTGTGACTTGAACATGTGAACTTGTTAAGAGTATGTGTAGGATGAATTCTATGATTATTGAAGTATATTGTTACTCTTCATCTTGTGTTTCTAGGATTATGATCTTGCTAGAAATCATGTTTACCATTTATTTGAGTTTATTATGATAGTAGGCATAAATTTGGGAATTTGGATGTGTGATCTCACTAGATAATAGGAGTATGACCATTTATTTGAGATTATGTGATTTGTAAATTGGGTATAAGATTTTGTTGAGTTCTATGGATTTAAATCTTGGGAATCTAGTCCGAATGATTTTTGGAAAATTGTTATAAATGTGAACGATATGTTCATTTGGGGATTTATGAAATATGTATTCAATGATGTGTGATATTAAGACTTAATGGAGTTGTTTTAGGATTCAATATCATGTTGGTGAGCATTAGGTTAAAACCCTACGATGTACGGGTTGGGTTGGTTTTGATTGTGAGTACCGAGCATCTTAAATTGTGTACCATTTGCGACTCCCACTATATGAGGCTTTGGGGTTTTGTTTAGGGGCGTGCTCGTTAGGGCACGAGCATTAGAGATCAACCTATGATCTCGTATTACTCTAAGAAATGATTATTTGAATGAGTTCTCTCTTAGGGAATTTAGTCGCGTGCACATGAAAGCACTTGCGAGGTTATGACTACGGCTTAGTTTTGATACCCTTGAGATTGGTTTTAAGGAAGTCGAATTTATGACGGTTGGGACTATGGTTGAGTCCGGTGTACCATTAAGTGAAGCTAAAATGCTAAGTCTTGATTTATGATTGTTCTTAGACTAAAGTAATAGTCTTTGGTTTGATCTCGAGTAGGGCTATAGTAGACCTCACATCGTGATTTCTTGGGCTTATATGCTACGTTTGATTGGGTTGTGACTTGAGGGTTGAATACCTCAATAGGTGGTTCTTGGACTAAACGGATAGGTTGGTTGGTTTTGTTAAGTGTGTACAATATGTGCATTGTTAAAATTGGTGTGTAGAACTTTATGTCCTACTTGATTTGATATGTCCGCTATGATCGGTCTTGGTTCTTGTTTGAGCATGAGAGTAATTATCTACTTGTGCATTTCATAAAAGCCCAGCTGGCATTATTTGGATTTGGTTTTTATGTCAGGGTAGGACGATACATCGCCTATACGAATCGTAAGATTCGTATTCTATGGATCGCCGCACTGGACCTCACACACCCTCCGTTGTTGGCCGCAATGGGAAGTAGCCCCTTGCCGTATCAATAAGTGCCGCATTGGCTTGCTAGCTAAATCGAATGATTCTCGATAAAAGTCGATGCACTCACAGCATCGATGTTGCACGATAAAGTATAACAGTGTGTATTGCGGGGAGCAACACAACGACACCATTTGGGTATCTTCTATCCCTTATGTGGCTTACTATGAGCACCTATATGAAAGATAATGTGCTATGTGATTTATGAAGTTTATGTTACTCGATGACTTAATACAGGTTTATTGTTGGTATACGATTTAGATGCCATGAGTTTATATATGCTTGTGCATTATGCCATGCCACGCCATGCTATGCCATACATTGCATTTAGTAACTTACTGGGTCATTATGACTCATTTCGTGTGTTTGTTTTCCTTAGTTTTTGCAGTAAGCTCGTTAGTACGCGTTGAAGCTTCGGGCGCTTGATCGATAACAGGTGGTCTTCCGGGCGATAGCTTGGGGTTATTACTATTATTGTATTTGTTATCTTGTGAGATACGGACGTGAAGTTATGTAAACTTTACTTGGGTAGTTATGTTAGTATCTTATTATTGTTTTATTTTGGGAGCCGACTTGTCGGGTCGAGCTGTTGTATTTAATTAGAAGTTATTCCGTTGTCTCCCCGAGCAAGGTTTTAGCTCGCTTGTTCTAGTATTATGTTATTGCTATTTCTGTCCCCGACAACTTTAGTCGAGAGACATTGGTTTAGTGGTTGGTATTTTATCTCTTACTCTTTTAGTTAATTTATTCCTCCGGCATGTTATAGCCGTAGAGTTGTTGTTTATCAGGTTGGGTTCTTGTTGCTTCGCCGGCCTTAGGTTGCCGATGGTTTGTTGTCCGTGCGCAATGTTGCGTCACGCGAGTCGTAGTTTTGTCGAGAGATAGTCGTCTCTCAGCCTTGTATTCCTTAGTTTATAATTATAGGCTTTGGTCCCACTTATGATTCGCTTCCGCAGATTTTAGTTTTTGGTTATTTGGTTTTTCCGTTATGGCTTTACATTCCTGTTTAGAGTTTGTGGGTTCAACTCTTGACTCGCACCACTACGCTTAGCGGGTGCTTGTCCGTCTTTTATCTTGTCTTGGCGGCACAACCTTGGGATTCCGCATTGGAGTCCGGGTCGGGCTGTCACACTTGCTCTCTCACTTTGTATTCAATTCCCTTTCCATCATATCCCCCAACACCTTGGCCTTACATTACAAGCTTATGAAAGACCTATTGATCTTCTTGCCAACGCTTGTGTTTGTTGATTTGATGGTAATGCATGTAAATTGATCCCCACTTCATATATTCATATTATTTGCAAGCTCACTATATTAGCATAATCTTAGCTATTGCAAGTAATTGAGACATAAAAGCATTGTATGTCATACTCTATGTTGCATTGGTTTTATTGAAAATTCTGATTTTTAGAATGAATGTGGTGTTTTGCTAAGTAAAACTGTTTAAGTTAAGATATTCTCTATGACTGGTTATCACACACACACAGAGAAATTGAGACCGGTAGCAGTTGGAGTATAAGTCAGTTCGTTCTGTGAATTAGCCTACACATATGTAGTGAGCATCTTTTTGAGACAACTGTGATATGCCATACCTTAGTGATTTGAGATTGAAACCAAAAAGATTTTTGTTTTGCTTTATTTTGTATTTATTGCTTTTAGTATAATTCTTACTCGTTTTTGTATTTATTAGTTTTTCTATTTATCTACATAGTCGAGTCGCTCGTTAGAGTCTCCTTGAGTTTGTGAGTTTCTAGAGGAGTATAAATAGTGTCACCCTCAAAAAAGATTTTCTTAATTTTTGTATTTAATTGTTTTTGTATTTATAAGTATTGTTTATTCGTGGACGAGCAAAGTCAAAGTCTAAGTTTGAGGGTATTTGATAGACGTATTTTATATGTCTTTATCGAATAATTTTATGACTTAGAAATAGCAATTCCACGAGGTTTTTGACTACTAATATGTGTTTTTGAGCTATATTGTGAGTTTCAGGGTTTTAGGTGAACTTATGAGATTTATAGAGCTTTTATTGAAGAATTCAAGGAAGGGTGCAAAGTGTAACTATTGAAAAGATGCAAAAGAGACAAACGGGACACCTTGCGACCGCAAGCCTAAAAGGCCTTGCCCTCGCAAGGTAGGCAAAAAGTTGCTTAGCTCGTTCAAGACCCTTGCGGACACAAGGTATAAACACCATGCGGCCGCAAGGTCCTTAGAACCGCCTTTTCAAGGTTTTTTACTTGGATTAAAAATCCTATTCCCCTACAACACCTTGGATATAAATAGAGGACGGTAGCCAAAGCCAAAGGACGTCTAGAAATTGATAGGAAACAGTTCCAACATAGATTTCAGTTTGTATTACATAATTTAGTAATTGTAATTATAGTTTTGAAGATCGATTCATGTATTCATTCATCCCGCTGTGTGGTTCATCTTCAAGGATGAACTAACCATCCATTAATCTAGGAATTGAGAGGTAACTTGTATCGAATCTATTGCTTAATATATTTTTATTCATTCAATTCTTATTGATCATGATGATTATCAACCCTTTTATTGTCTAGCTTTGACCAAATGAATGGAATCACAAGTAATAAAGGCCTAGAGGTGCGGATAGCTGCACGGCCAAATGCATATGTCGTACATTGGCTCACCATCATGATAAATTGAACCTATCGATGTACAAGAGTAATAAGTTAGGGTCAGGTTCATATATATGACCTAAGTGACAGATATGATCCATATGTTCTTATTCTTAGGATATAGAGTGGATAAATTATTTGGGATGGAGACTGAACTATAATTTGACAATCTATATCTATCTTTCGTGAACGAACCCAAGTTATTGAATGATACTTTATTTAAATAAGAAATAGAGTAGATCAAGTGAAATCCCAATCTTAGATTTCCCTCCTCCATTAAGATCTTCATAACTGTGATTGCTGCTTAGTTAATTAGATTTACAGTTTTAGTAGAATAAAAATTAGAATAAAGACAAATAAAAACCCCCATAGTTTAAATAGCTACCTATATACTGGCCATTAGTATTCTTCTTATCTATGTGGTTCGACCCTTACTTCCCAAGCTATTCTGCAATAGTCTTGTGCATTTGCAAGGAATTAATTAAAATAAGACACGATCAAGAGTCTTCTCACTGCTCAGAGAATCATTCTTCCCTCCATATCTGAAGGCTTCATGGTCGTTTTCCGAAAGATCAGACATCTACAAAGGAGATTGAGGAAGGAGAGTCAACGCTCTGCCCGAATAACCGATAAAGCAAATTGGGGAAAAGTTCCTAAGTCTAGGTATACCAAGGGGCCATGCCCGCCTAGCAAGCAAGACCACCTGGTCTTTTCCTCGATCTCAACCTAAGGGTCAATTCTACTCTTACAAACCATACCAGAAATGTATGAAGATGAAGGGGGTCAACCTAGAAGCTTCATTAAACCAAGAAAAGTGAAGAACAAACCAAGAAAAGAGGAGTGAGAAACTTACCGTCGAAAGCGAATGAGGGTTTTTCCTTAAAAATTCTAGAGGATGGACTGATGAAACCGAAGACAAGGGAGAATCACGAACTTCAGAGGCAAACTTCGATCGGAATCTGGAAACAGGAAGGCTGGAATCAAGAATGCACAAGGCAGTTGCAGCAGAAGCCCTCTGGAAGAAATCTTCTCTCTAAAAACTCCAAAAACCGTAAAAGGTCGAAGGGTGAAGGGGTTTGGCCTTTTATAGGTGGGGCTTTTGGGTTTTGGGGGGAAAGCGGAGGTCGAAACGGCGTCTGGAAGGACGGGTCACGTCACTCAAAGCACGCCGCATTAAATGCGCCGCTTCGTGGTCCGTGCCCCATCAAGTCACACTATATCTTGACGGCTCACATGCCCTCACACCTACTCGCCCCACTGCACTCTCAATGGCAAGCTTCCTCAGTACGTTCCAGCTGTCCACCAACCAAGGTTCTAGAGCCTTCCACAAGTTCATCCGACCCATTTACAACTTTCTCAAAAAATTCACAAGTGTTGGAGCTCGTAGCCCGAGCAGCATTATCCAGCATATACGTTCCCCGCTCCGAATATGAATACTCGCCAGACAAGGAGCTAGGGGCCACTGATGTGCCCAGCCCAAGCCGGGCCACGAGCGAAGCACGAGCTAGCATCACGTGCCAGTCACGGGCATAATTAGTATGGGGCCCGCTAGCCTAGCGGGCAAAGTAACTGAGATATCGAGCAATGAACAGAGCAACTCCCGTCCAAACCTGGCCGGGCACTGGCCTTGCCTGTCCGACTAGGGAACATGTTCGGGGACCACACTTATCTCACCTTAGTCTACATCAAGTAACCGAGCAAAGCCTTGCTCGCCCGGGCATGCATTGAGCAGGAAACTCCAGAAACTTGCTTCCCAAAACAAGTCAATGGTTTACTTATTCGAGCAGGACACTTGCCTTATCTGTTCCTACATTCACACGACTAGCCGCCTATCATGCCTACAATTTAGGGATTCTCTCCTTAATTGACTGTGTATCTATGGAAACTGAATCCCACAAAGATTCTAGGTCATTAGGGGCCTATAAATACCCCTCCATAAACTTCAAACAAGGTACGCATACTTTCTTGAGCCTAGAACCTCTGTCAAATTGTTTTTTGACTATCTCACACGATACTTACTCTCACGCCGGAGTGGTTTCGTTAGGTCAAGCCTTGCACTTCCACTAAGGTTTGTTGTGATCTTAATCAGGTTCAAGGAAGCAGATCAAGCCCAGATAATACGGACGACCCAAGCTGCTTTTGGTCACATCGCATGAGTTTTAAAGTAAACTACGCATGAAACTAATATTAATAATCGAGTCAAATTTGTTTTCTTAAACCGTGTGTCAAGTCAACTCAGACGATAATTTTGGGACGGAGGGAGTATATTTTAAAGTTTTTTATTTTTCAAACGAGACACTTTGTTTGGATGAAAGTATATATTTCTCCTCATTATCGTATAATTTTGGCTTCGCCCTATACTCAATAAACCAAGACAAAAATAATACTCCCTTCGTTTGAACAAAGAGTCCACTATTTGAATTTGAGATGTTTCACTTAAATAGTCAACTTTCAAAAATTATAACATAAAAGTGTCATTTTATTACTAATAACCTACTAAAACTGCCATATTTCTTAAAATTTTGACTTTCAAACGAAGTATCTTTACCCCAAATAGATGGAATAAAAAATAGCACTGTTTACTGTACATATATCTATAATTTAGTGGTATATATTGAGATAAGGAATCACATCGCCACCTTCGGCATGATTTGATTAAAAATATTTGGAGGCTTTTTGGTAACGAGTATATTGGTGTTTGAAAAATTTTCGCTTTTATTGTTGTTGTATTTTCCATAGTTTTTGTTATGCTTGTTCTATTGTTGACGAATTTTTCATTTGAATCGTTGTATTTTTGTTTAATGTTTGAATTATTGTAGTGATATTAAAATAGATGAATTATAGTTAAGTAAGTCAACAATAATTTTAGAGATAAATTTCGTAATTAACAATAACTAATTAATATATGTAATTTAAAATTAACTATTATCACATTGAATAAACACAAATTATAAAACAATTTAATAATTTATGCAATATAAAATTTATATCACAAGTTTAAATTAATTTGTACACCAATTTGGATTTTGTGTCACCATTGGAGAAGTTTTTTTTGTTAGGTAGCCTATAGTAGCTTAAGTCTTTTTTTAATTAATTTTTAATAATTTGGAAAGTTTGGGAGCAACATTCATTGTACTTGTACATGCTCCAACTTAACACTACAATAGATACTCCTTCCTTTCCGGACAAAGTGTCTCGGTTTAAAAGTTAAACTTTTTTAAAATAGTGATATTTTTAGTACTTTTGTAATAAAGTGATATTTTTATGATTTATTTTTGAAAATTGACTTTTTAAGTGAAGTATCTCAAAATATAATAGTGGAATCTTTGTCCGGAACTGAGCGAGTATTTATTTAGTTTGAAAATAACATTTATTATTTATTTATTTATGATTTAAAGTAAAAATAATTTACATTTTTAATACGGTAATTTATTTGTAATCTTAAGGTGAAGATGTTGCGTGCGATTTTCAGGGGAAAAATTGTTAATTTTGCCAATGTATTTTGACAAATCTTTACATTTTGCTACTATATTATATTTCAAGGGAAATTGACATTGTATTTTTAAAGATAGATGCAATTTTGCTACTATCCCTAACTGTCATCTAATTTTAATGGAATTAATTTAAGGTGTTTCCTCTAAAGTTTTTTAAAATGTTGGAAGATCATTAACGATTGATGTTAAAAGGTAGATTGTTTTTTGGATTTTAAATTATAAGGGGGTCCTTTTTTTTTTTTTTTTTTGCTTTTAAGGTTTAAAAAGAGATACGATTTTATAAACAAAAGAAAGAAATGAATGAATGAAATATAAAAATACAAATAAGAAGAAAAAATATATTGTTTGAATAAAAATATAATAATAAAAATAAAACATAATAAGTTTAAAGGAAATCTAATCGATTAATGATTTTTTAAAATAATTCATTAAATTTAGTTGTTAACACTCATTCATAAAGAAAATTGACTTTAATTCTAATGTATTAATGTTTTTCAAAATCCGTTATAATTGAAAATTATAAAGATAAGATTATAAAACAAAAACTTTTAATTCAACCTTTAACAGCCAACATGAAAATTGTGATGTGTTAATTTTTTTTTGAATAAGGGTCTGTTTGATACATCGTTATGAAAACGTAGCGTTTTAAAAACGCAGTGGTTTGAAAACGTAGCATTTTGAAAACGCAGCGTTTTTCTTACATATGTGTTTGGATACATTTCCAAAACGCTATTTTTATAAATCTGAGTATTTGTCAAAATGATAGTTTTACCATTTCTTAAACATTGTCTTTCTTCTAATTTTATAGATATACCTTCAAATATATATATATATATGTGTGTGTGTGTGTGTGTGTGTGTAAACTTAATATTTTAATATAATAAAAATTAACACCGTATAATATAAAAAGTAACATCAAGAAGAAAATTTTGAATCCAAATTAACACATAATGTAAATATGAATAAGAATAAGGAAGAAAATAAATAGAAGACAAACCTAGGGTACTAATATGAAAATAATGATCAATTAAAGATGTTTCTAGGTCTACTGATATTAGAAGCCACCGAAAGTTTGAGAAAAAAAAATTCCGTCAGCCTCCATCAACATCGTCCTTCAGTTCAGTCCATCGTCTTTGAAGAATTTGGGGGTAATGGTAGACACCATTTCTCTTGCTCTCTCTCTCTCTCTCTCTCTCTCTCTCTCTTTCTCGCTCTCTCTCGCTCTCGGGTTAGATCTCACTTCGTCGCCGTCGCCATCAACATCGCCATCGTAAGTCTTCCTTCACCATCCATCCATCTCTCGGCCCACTTATTTCTCTCTTTCTAGGACAGTCAAAAGCTTGTATAATATCGAAAGGAAGAAGACAATGTTGTAAATTCATTTGCCACAGCAGCGTTTTGTAACTGCGTTTTCTTTCCGGCACTCAATTTCAGCATTTAGAAACGCCCATCGTTTCTAAATCGCTCTGTTTTTAAACAGGGTATTGAAACAACATTTGAGGAAAACACCCTATTATTTGGTAGCGTTTTTGGTAAAAACGCGGTACCAGACATGCCCAAATACTATTTTTAATGTTATTTGTTGATTTATGTCTTACATGTCTTATTTAATATTTATTAATTTATTTAATATTTTTTAATAATTTATTTAAAAAATGAATTATTTTAAATAATTCAATAATTTATTAAAATTAATAAAAAATAATTTTTTATTAATTTGTTTTTAATAATTATTAAGTAATCCTTTAATAATTTATTAATAGATAACCACCTCCACACATGTGATGATCCCAACCGTTAAATATTTCAAAACGATTTAATTTCAATCGGTAATACTTTTTTCAATTGTAAGTGAGCTATTGAGCGCTAATGTATTATTAATACTAGATTTTCGTACCCGTGCCATAGGCACGGTAAACTCGATCCATAGTTGAGGGGTTATTTGTAAAGAGTTATACGTAACTGACCCATGACCGTTTGATCTTGGCTGGAATCAATCGCCATTCTTAGCTTTATTGTGAGATTATATATTATTGTAAAAATGATGTTTTCTAAGGGGTGATTGTTCAGGAGAAAAAAATGATGACTGCTCATAATATTAATTGTATGGGGTGACTTTGTAATAGTGAGTTAAATGTGAATAACTACTCTCACACATGTGAATGTGAGGGTGAATCACAACCGTTCAATTTTTAAAGATAATTTAATCTTAACCTTTAAATAGCTTTAGTCAATTGTACATATGTGGGTATGAGTTCTATTGTATATTAGATTCTTCTCTTAATTTTTTACTTAGACAAAATATATCTTTCCTTCTTATTTACATATTTATATTTCTTTTCATTTTTTTCCTTTTTTTTATCATAAAATATGTTTTTTAAACCTTAAAAAAGAAAAAAACCCTGATATTTGTAGAACTTTAAATCATTTAATTTTTAGCTTCAATTATCATTAAACATCTTTTTATATTTTAAAAAACTTTGGGGAAGACAATTAAAATTAATTTTTGTTAAAAATTGGATGATAGTTACTTAGTTAGTACTAATGATAAAATTGAATCTCCCTTTTCAAATAAAATGTAACAATTTATCAAAATATAATGACAAAATTAATCATTTTTTCGATTTTGGAGGGGTATACATAGATGACAAAGTTGTCGTAATCAATCCAACGAGGCAAAAGGAGGCGACTGTGGAGTTAGACTCTCTCTCCTCTGTGTAATGAACTGGGCTGGGCTGTTCTGTGGGGCCCATTTTCTAGGCCCTTAGTCTGTTCAGTTGAACAGTTCGAGTGGACAGTGGTATCCCCTACCACTTTGAGTTTATCTGTCTCTTTCGTTGGCCTTCAGGTTCACCAAAGGGGTGATGCACTAAAATTGTGCTCAAACGATGACATGTTTAGTGGTTGGTCCTCAATTATTACTTAACCAATTTAAACATGTCAATTAAGATTTTAATGCTCATTTAGTGCACATAATATTGCTCTTTTCTATAAATATATTGCTTTTGAAGAACCAATGAAAGGTAATTTTTGATAACCTCTAATTAGTTGCAACTTGCAAAAAATCCAAATATCCAAAAAGTTAATTTTCTTAATTTTAGCGTAAAGATAAATACACTACGTCCGTCTTAAAGTAAGTGCAACTTAGTGGTAAGACGCTTCACCCATACCTAATAGGTTGTGGGTTCGAGTCACCCAGAAGGTAACTGGAGAACCACTATTGATCCTCTTTAAGTAAAAAAAAAAAGTGTTATTTTAAACAAAAACAAAAAGTCTCAAAATAAGTATCGTTATAGAATTTCAAAAAACCATTTATCCATATTCTACCAAATCAAACTGCCCTTATGTATATCCAACCATTTATGCATTAAAAAATATGAACCATCACGGATTTTGAGAGAAAGTGGGATTAAGATGACTACTTAAATTTTGAGGAAAAAAATAGGATGTGCTAAAGAGAGTCACTTGAAGGAAAAAGAAAAAGATTCCTACAACTTAGCTACATTAACTAAAATTAAATAAGTTTACAACAATCTTTTTAAAAGCTTTCTTAATTTATGTATAAATTATTAAAACAACACTAGTTTTGGAAGGAAGGCCGTACTTATTGAGGTGGTCTCCTGTAGCCTGTAGGATGAACTTACGGATATTAATCCGTAAGACATACCTATTCATATTAAATGAGTCAAAATTCAGTAATATCAATACAATCCCTTGATTTTTGAAAATTACAACGTCACCTCTCATGTATATAAATGAAAAGTGTCACATTTTATATATATATATATATATATATATATATATATATATATATATATATATATATATTATGAATATATATGGTGGTTTGGTTCGGTTCGGTTAATTGGTTTGGTTTTGTTCGGTTACGTTGTTTGGTGGTTCCGATTTACACCCTTACTTTTTAGTCTTAAACGTGTTACTTTTGGCGTTAAATGTGTTACTTTTGCTTTGGAAAGTATTACTTTGTATTTTAATGAAAAATATTTTTTTTCCATTTTAAAAGAGTCACCTTTTAGTATTAAGAGTATCATTTTTATCTTTTAAATGTGTCATGCATGTTTGACTTTAAACGTGTCTCTTATCATTTCGTCAAATTCTGTTAGGGTTCGTCAAACATTTCAAGACAAATAAGGCTAACGGAGTTAACAGAGGATGAAAGTGCAAGGCGTGGGAATGATGAAATTTTTGACAGTCAACTTTTAAAATACAGGGGCACCGGAGCAAAACAACAAACTTCTCATTAATGTGGTGTCACCTTCAGCGAGGTGACACATGGCATGACTCTTCTTGGGCGACCCGCGAGCTCTGTTGGTGGATCCGTGCCGATCCGCAAGTTTCAGCCTCATTTGACATATTTTTTCCTATTTTTTCTCGCATTTTAATCTATTTTTTCACTGGATAACCCGTGGTTTTTTTGATGGGTTACTCGTTCCATCTACCTTTTTTTAATCATTATTGGGGCTCCATCTTACAGATTTAGGATTCATAAAACCGTCCTACACAAACCGTAATTATTTGGGACTGAAATAGAATCTTTTAACGCCATCTATGCCAACCATGTAAATAAAAAGGTTTGCTCAAGGATGCTGTTTGTTGAAAATTGAAATACCTAAAAAGTTAAATTAAAATATTAATAATAACAATCTTTGGTTTAAATGGGATATTTTTCACTCATTTTCATGTGGCTATTTATTTGTACTTGACTCAGTTAGTAATAAATAAGGTTAGAGAAGGGTGAATAGTTTTTTTAAATTTTAAGGGTTGTTTTGAAAAAATTTAAAAGTTGCAGAAAAAAATATAACTTTTATCAGCCGACCACTGTCAACGGGAAAGATAATATAGGTCAGCTTGCTGACACATTATTAAATGTTTTTAAAAGATCACATGTTATAAAGGATGAACTAAAAAATAATTTATAAAACAACTAAGTAAACAATCGATGAAATTTTATAAAATCTAGCATTTTAATTAAAAAAAAAAAACAACCGATGAAACTGATTGACTGACACTTAAGTAGATTAAATCTGCTTAAGTGTTAGGACATTTTGTGTGAGATGATGAATAAAAGACAAAGCTGTTAAAGTGGTTCACAGTGTAAAATGCTATGTCCACTATCAAGTTGGTCAAACTTGAATTTTTGAAGTGCACTAATATTATTAATAATCTAGGTGATCACTGATGGTTCAGTGTACAACAAATACCGGTGTTTTAGGAGTATGATTGAAAGTCAATCATAGCCGTGTGACAATCAAAAGATTCCTTAATAAATTGAAAGAAGTAAGGGATATTATAATAATGATTGTCTAAAACAAGAGCTAAAAATGAATAAGAATAGAAGACTATGTAGCTAATGTTTTGGCTGAGGCATTTCAAGTAAGAAATTTGTTTTGAAAGAGTATGAATGCTTCAGTGTCTTTAATCTTTGCTTCAAGGGTTTTTATATAGAGTTGTTTTGAGATCTAAACCATTAGAGACAATATTTGAATTTGAAATCCAATAAATCGAATGAGAGTATTTTTTATTTTTTTACAAGATCATAGGGATCTTGTGAAAATGATATAAGACATAAGATATTATCCTAGCAGAAACAAGTGTTAGAAATATCATGTTTGTACAAATAAGAAAACAACTTTGCTAGGTTTACCACTATGGTGACAACTATACCTTGATGATGCACATACACCTCACATGTACTTTGCCTTCAAGGCAAAATTGTTACCAGAGTGGTAATCTTAGTGGTAAACTTAGTATTTTCCATAAGAAAATAATCTGTTTTAAATAAATATTTTTGAAAAGTCAACCAATAGCTATTATAAGTTTTTGTTTTAAAACATAGATTGCTTAGATTATCTATCTTAATGGTTTTAAGTCAATCATACATAATCCAATATCGACGTTACGTGAATTATATGTAGTATTGCATTTCCTGCAGTTTAGAAAATGGAGTGATTTATTATATTTTTTTACGTGTGTGGTTGCAAGGAATAGTTATATATACGGCCAGTTCTTAAAATATGTTTTGTTTGACTCACACATAAATTAAAAAAAAATAACTAAACCTAAGTATATGTTACTAATATGTTGTGCATTTTCTAATAAATTCTTGTCAGAATAGAACACATTACTTAAACTAAGAAGTAATATTTAAAAAGACAAATGATATTACGAGTTAAAAACTTGTATGATATCATTATAAATTTTAATATTACAGTCGTTGGATGATTAAGTTGGTAATAATAAAAATAAAATTGTAAAAGTAGCCTTTTTGAAAACAAAACACTTACGTTTTAAAATGGTCTAAAAAGGAAATGATAAAAATAAATTGCTTCCGCTTCAAATAAAAGTCTACTATACTATTTTGAAATGTTTGATTTTAAGAGTTTATTTAAAAAAAAATTATGGTTATAATTTCTATTACATTTCTTATTTACGTTGTAAACACATTGCTTGTAGTTAAGTATTTTTTCAATTATAATTAACTTCAATGTCATTAATATATTCTAAAATAATTAGACTTTTGAAATGAAGATTCTCGGGGTGAAATAGAGAGAGTATTTCGAACAAAGAGCCCTGTTTAAAAATCTAATTTTTTTTTTAAAATGATATTTTTAATAGCTCATTAATAATAAAATGAGATTTTTATAGAGGGTGGCAAAATGAGTGTTATGGATAAATAGATAATAGACTATTATCCATGGTCCATAGATAATAGCCTATTATCCATTTATCCATAATATCTATTTTGCCACCCCTAATTAACAATATGTAATAATTTAAAAATAACATTACATATCAAGTGATCTAATATTTATGTTGTACTCCCTCCGTCCCTAAATTATCGTCCTCCTTTCCTTTTTCGTCCGTCCCAAAATAATTGTCCACTTTGAAACTTACCTTTTTAGAACATCACTTTTACCACTTTACCCTTACTTTTTCAGTTTTTCACTCTACTTTAATTATGGACCACATATACATGGACATTAATAGAAACTACACATTAAACCAATATAAATAATCAAGTCAATTACTTTTTCTTAAAGTAAAAATAACATTATTATCAAGTGACGGATTTTGGAGTAATAATGTTTGATATCTAAGTTAAAATAAAAATAAAAAATTGTACTCTTAAAAAACTCCTGTAAGGAAAAAAAGAAACGAGCGTGCAGATAGTGAGGGGAGAAAGGAAGAAAATAAAAGGCAAAAAGAAAGGATTTGAAGTAAAAGCAGTAAAGGTTGGATTTTGAACTTGCCCTTTTGTCTCTCTTACAGGTTCATTCACTTTTTTGCTGGCAGTGGCACTGGTAGTAGTACAGTGTCCTAGTAACAATCCCTTTAGTGGGTCCTTATTAATTACACACACTTTTTAACACCCACACACTATCCTTCACTGTGCTACCCTGCCATCTACATAACTCTATATATTTTGTTGCATGCATGACAAATATATAGGTGCAGTATATAACTATATATATATATATATATATATACTGTGTGTATCTAACACTGACATAAAGAGAGAGAAAGGGAGAGAGATCTAGAGAGAGTACACATACATTATATATACGTACAGGTTGAGTAATGACTAAAGATATCCTGATCCCACTCTTTTGATTCTTGATGAATATCAATCAGAATCAGTTAACACACCGTGGAGTGTGGACTAATGAAATTTCTTTCTCATTCTTATATTCTTTATTTAATCACTAGTCATACTCCAGACTCGAGAGCATTGAATTGCTTTCTCTTTTTGTATTTTAGAGATAAAGATGAAGATGTGATTTCAATTTTTAAGCTTGGTCAAACCAGTTATTCAATGTGTATTGACTATTGAGTAGTAGTATACCAGAAGTCTAGACTATTGAGTAGTAGTATACCAGAAGTCTAGAACCATAATATACAATACAGCTAATGCATTGATACCCCTTTCTCTGCTACCAGATCTCTTGATAAGAAATAGCTTTTCACACCCTTTTGTTGCTTTTCACACCCTTGATAAGAACTAAGATGTTGAAAACAAACACCTATTCTAGTGGGGCAAGCGCATTGCTATTTGCTGCTGCAGCCTGCAGGCATACGCTTCTTCTGGTGTTGCCTGGATTCCTCAAATTCTTGACATAGTCAAGAAAAAATTCCAACGAAACTGAAGTACATTCTACACTAACTACTACGTATATAAAAGAGAATGGTGTAACGCAGCAGGGCTCCAATCATTGTGATGAATTGAGGTCAAATGGAAATAATCTATCTCTTAAAGAAGTCACTCTTAGGATTTTCAGTCCAAATGTGCTAAAATACAGATTGACAACTAAAATGCTTATGCGGGCACAAGTCATGACATACTGGGAAACATATGATATGGTGTACACCACCTATAGCAGTGAAATAACTACCCAAGTAACATAAGATCCCCAACTTCCTTCTGTTCAACACTAAGGATACCTTGTATATTAAAATATTTGAACGAATCTTGACTCAAACTAGCAATCAAATAATGTATTAGCCAATGGGGAGATCTTAACATAACAATCCTGTGTAACCAGGATTGCCCTAACTACATTTATGCTGACCCAATATAATCATACTGATGATATTATGCAATGTGTATACGCAAAGCCTAAAATTAATATCAGCAATAAAACATGAGATTCTTGACATTCTCACTAAGTTTTGGCAGAGGCTTTGTCTTTGGCGGGGCAGCACGAGACACTGAAGTAGCACTTCCTCCCAAAGCCGTCCCTTCCGAACGCTCAAGGTACAATCTACCTCTGTAAGCGGCAAGGTGAGCATAATAACATGGAGGCACCAAAGAAACTGGCTTAGTGCACCTCACGAAAGTGTAGCAAAGATTGTAAATGAGCTTCTGGAGCTCATCCGAAGTGAACTGATTTTCATCCCACAGTACATGATAGTGTGTTGGCCTGCTCGTTCCCTTCACACCCCAATGGCTACAGAGATAAAAGTCAAATTCTCTTGGGTGTGTGATCACGGAGTCAACGACAGTCCCAGGAGGAATGTTCTCATCAGAGTAACGGTTTTCATATGGAAACAACCTCGTATGGTGCCTTTTTTGGACTACTGCAAAAGTAATAGGAGGTTTATAAGAAGGAAACTTTGAACAAGCTAGTTTAATGGCTTCTAACTCCTCGTGAAGCACTTTGTAGAACTGGGTTTCGCTTACGCCATCTCGAAAGAAAATTATCCTCTTGGGAAGTTTGGATAGTTCTCGATAAAAATCTTTTAGAATTTCCTCCACCATTGCAGCAAGATCTTGAATGATCTCTTGTCTGTGTGTTTGAGACCTCATTCTTGAAACATACTTATTTGCGGCTGGCCAATTAACACTTCCCACAACAGCAGCAATCGAGGGGCTAAAATCATCTAATGGGTGAGGATGGGTAACATCAGCACCCATAAAGATCACAGGCTCATCCTGCCTGAGAAGACGAGGTATTTGAGAGAGGCAACGAGTTGTATAGAGCAACAGTGCACCCCCCGACTTTTGCATTAATCTTGAGGGCCAAATTCGCCAGAAACTGTGAGCTTGGCTTGCCAATGTTTGGGTACAAACAGCACTGGCTAACAACCCCAACACTGGTTTCAGAGATTCTCTTGAAATCAGCATACCCTTTGTGTTTCCTTTCCATAATACAAATCAGCAGTTGGAGATTGTTTGATGCAGCTCTATAGATTTTCTTGAGTTTGGATTCCAAAAGGGTGATATTGTTGAGCACTTGCATTGGTTCATATTGGGGGCTAATGATTGTGTTCTTGTTGAGATAAATGCCTAATTGCTCACACCTCTGAGTTAGCTGGTCTATGAAACTTGGGACGGCAGATTTTTGGTCAGCAGTGCCACCGAAACTTATTAGAGCCCACCTCCCAATTCGAGTGCCTTCAAAGACATGGCTGCCCACAAGGTTCCATTGGCAATCACGACGGGAAGGAATCAAATCTCTTACGTGGCCACCATCTCCTAGCTTAAGTTTGGGAGGCTGAAGAATTCTCCCATTTAATTGTGTCATCTCGCTCGAAACATGGAGATCAAATTCTCTCTCCTGATTGCCACTGTCAATAGAAACTTGTTAAACATCAACAAAATAGAATTGTTAAGCACATAAAAGAGCTGCAATCTTGGGTACTAGTTACCTTGTTGGTCCAACTGGCCCAGCCATGACCCTATCAATGATTGCCTTCCGTTCTCTAGGTCTCTGGCAGCCCATATTGAGTATTTTTGCAGTTTGATCATCTGAGAGCTTCCCAAGAAACTTCTGTCCTTCACAAATTATACAGAGCTCCATAGGAAGATAACATGGTTTGCTCCTACTAATCTGCAAGCAAGGCAAGTTCCTGAATTGTATGTCATAGTTATACTGATCCATGAAGTAGTTCAGCAGCCTCAAATTTGTCCCGTCTCTATCTCGAAACCACAAATCTTCAGTAGTATCCTCAGTCAAGCTATGAACCCGATATCTTTGGACGGTTTCTCTATGGCAAACGAATACCCTAACGTTTTTCAAGGCCTTTTCTACTTCTTTCTTCTCGTCAACTGTTAGACCTCTGGTCGGTCTCTCTGAAAGATCGCGTAAAAAATCAAGTCGTTTTTGCAAATACGGGATCACTCCAATACTTTCATGGAATGCAGTTACGGAGAAATCCACATTGAGGGCAAGGCCTTGTTGTGTTGGTCTAAGACTTTGAAAGAAACCTCTTAGTCCAATAGCTCCTCCTCCAACATCTTTACTCCCTCCCATTGAACTTGAATAAAGTGATCGCCCTAGAGGTATACACTTCTCTGAAGGGCTCTCGCGCAAAACAACATCCAAAGCATGAAGATAGTCCTGTGGAAGTGGGACCCAATCATCTCCTTCCTTACTCAAATAATTACTTAGTTCCTTCCCGTCTAGCTTCGATACAATCTTGATATTCACCCGAAAAAGCTTGAACTTTTCTAGCTTTTCTTCTGAATTCACGGTTTCAAATGAAGGCAATAATGTCTTGCTAGTGGGAATTGGGAGGCTAACATAAAGCTCAAGCCTATCGTTTTGGAATTCGATTGAACTAAACAGATTTCTTCGGCCATCATAAGCTGGAAGAGCACCAGAGAGCACAACTGAGTTGTCCTCCACTAACCTTTGCTTGATTAGCCGGGCAACTTCCTTGGGAGGATGCGGAGATATTTCAACATCATAGTGAAAGATAGAATGCGAACGGTTGAACTGAACAAGGAAATGATTAGCCAGCAGAGAGATAACTGCTCCTTCTACGCCACCGGAATCCGGTCTCCTTGCTACTACTAGTGATTGTGGGGTGGAAGAATACAAAACCTTCCTTCCATCTTTCTTCGATCTGAAGAGTGAGCCAGCTTGCCTCGAAATCACCCTTGGAGCTGTTTGAATATTGGAGTAGACAAAATCAATGACATTGATTTCTCAAAAACAATATAGAAAATTTATATCATACTTTAATTTAGCAACCAACTGGGGATTCTTAAGTAAAAGCTACAAAAAATTGAGTACTGATAGTTCAATTATCAGTTATTAAATTTCAGGGACCTCCCCCTAACCCCACCCCCACCGCAAGCACACACACACAGAGAGAGAAAAAGGAGACAAGCACAAGCTAAACTTCCATACATACTTGAATCTTACATAAAGGTATTTTGATTCTTGAGTCTTGAATAAGCTCAATACACAAAGAACTAGGAAGTTAAAAAATACAAAATTTCATTGTTTTTTGCTCCAATGCCTTCCACTATCAATCAATAAAAGCCCTTCTTAATGTACATGCAGCGCAAATAGAAATGGGTGAATTAAAAAATGAGAAAAGAAAAGAAAACAGAACAAAGAAGGTAAGACTTACTTAGAGTAGCAGAAGAATTGGGAGATTGGGTATCAGAAGAAGTGGCAAGAGGAGGACTATTCTGCTTCCATAAAGTACTATTGTGCAAGTGGGTTTTTGTTGGTGTGAAGCAATGATTTGGAGGAAGAGATGAAGTTAAAGAAGGTTGGAGAGGAATGGAAGGAGGAGGCAGGGGAAGAAGAGCTGGATACCGATTTTGGTTAGAATAATGAAACCCCCCAATCCCACCAGTACCATTTGAATGATGAAATAGATGTTGGGGCTGCTGGTTATAGTTGTTATCATTGTAGTGATGATGGTGGTGGTATTGTTGTTGATACTGATAGTTGTTGTGATGAGGAGGTGGGATATTGGTCCTCCCTCTAAAACTCCTTGCGGCTTTGGGTGTGCATTTCTTGTTGGGATTGGTCTTCTCTGTTTCTTCCATGGGAGAGTGCCAAAAGGGGTGTGTGCATGTGAGAGAGAAGGATGGGCAGTGTGAGTGCGTGAGAGAGAGAGAGAGAGAGACAGAAGGGGGTTATGGGTTTTGTTTCTGATATGGGTAAGTTGTATCAGCAAGAACTGTAGTTATTGCAGAGAGAGAGAGAGAGGGGGGGTTTTTTTTTAGGTCGTTGTTCATGTGGGTTTCTCTGTTAAAAGAGTCCAGAAGGTGCAGGTCATGAACACCAAACAATATTCAAAGGGGAGGGAAAAGAGTCAAAGACTAGTGTTTGTCAACGTGGATACGAAGTTTTGGTGAACATTAGTTAAAGGATTAATATATATTTTGGTCCCTCATTTTAAAAAAAAATATTAGTTTGGTCCCTCGATTTTAAAACTATTCATTTGGGCCCTCAATTTTAGTTTTTTGGTCAGACTCCCCTTTCATATCGTTACCGTTGCATTTTTTGTCCATTTTTTACAATATGACTAAATTACCCTTAGGATTAATATATATTTTGGTCCCTCGATTTTTCCAAAAATATTAGTTTGGTTCTAAGATTTCAAAACTATTCATTTGCTCCCCCAATTTTATTTTTTTTGGCCAAATTCCCACTCACATAGTTATCGTTACTTTTACGGTAAGTTTTTATTTTAATGACGAAAATACCCATATTAAGAAGTTCTTTAAGTACTAACTTTTCAAGAAGGGGGCTAGGTAAATACTCTCACCCTTTTTCTCTCTCTCTAACCTTTTAGATCTCAACAATAGAATCTTGAACATGATTTTTCAAATCCTTTCCTTTGACTTGCTCCAAAGTTGGTGGGTATTGGAATTCTTGGTTGGCCTTCTCCCTTCCTTCCTTACTCTACAGTTGGATATATAGAATTACGTATTTAGTGTCGCCAGTTGTTGCAATGACTCCCCGCCGACGATTAGTCCTCCGAGTCCGGGTTTGGTGAGTCCATATCCAATTGTTTTTTTATTTGATTTTTTTTTCAGGTAAATTTTAATTGATTTGAATAATAGTGGGGATGGAATGTTTGCTGGGGATGGATGATGATAGTGGAGATTCTTGGAAGATGATGTCGTTATTTTCGATGTCTATTTTTTGTTAATAGAAGTTGAATCTTTCACTCTTCTGTCTATTTACAACTCAATGAGACTCGTGATTTTCAAAAGTTGAAGATGGAGATTCATAATTTTTGAATGTGCATATTAACCCCCTAGAAAAGTCAATCCTTAAAGAACTTCTTAGTAAGAGTATTTTTGTCATCAAAACAAAAATGTGATGGTAAAAGTAACGATAACGGTGTGAGTGGGGAGTCTGTTAAAAAATCGAATTGAGAGACCAAATGAATAGTTTTAAATTCCTAGGACCAAACTAATGTTTTTAGAAAAATCAAGGGACCAAAAAATATATTAATCCTAAGGGTAATTTAGTCATATTGTTAAAAAGTGGATGAAAAATGTAACGGTAACGGCATGAAGATGGAATCTGACCAAAAAATTGAATTGAGGGACCAAATGAATAGTTTTAAAATTGAGGGGCCAAACTAATATTTTTGAAAAAATCGAGGGACCAAAAATATATTAATTCTTAGTTAAATAAGCTGCATAATTCCGGATGTCCGATTTTTGGCTTTTGATCTATTAATAATTATCGACCATATATTTTTTAAAGTTATGAATTAAAATTTATTTTTTAATAAAATTTACCATTAAATAAGTGTTTATTTTGTGCGTGTTATAATTATATGTGGAGAATAACAACTTTAATATTCATATACTACTAAAATTATTAAATAAGTGTTTATTTTGTGTGGGTTATAATTATATGCGGAGAATAACAACTTTAATATTCATATACTACTAAAATTAATTTTAGTAATAAACTTAAAACGAATACTCATTTAAGTAATGCATTTGGAAAAGCTAGAGGAGGTTTTGGGTGTATGTAATCTTGAAGGGACAAGGTGTTTGTCCTATTTGGATTTATGCAATCTGAGTTAAACGTGGAATAGTCTTTGAATTGAATGTATCATCCACTTTCTTTTCCATTGACTCTCCACGCTTACACTCTTTCTTTCATGAAAAAATGACTTTCACAAAATAATTTTTAAAAAATGAAAAGATTTTTTATTTTTAAGTATTTGATAAATCTTTTAAAATATGTTAAAAAATATTTTAAATACACGAAAAATGTTATGTAAAATAAGTTATGAATACATACCAAAATATATTCTACATTAATGTCTATTGAATAAACACCGATTTTTAAAATTGTGTTGAGTTTTAAGTAATTTTTTTAGTAATCTCGTAATTTATTATTATTGGTGTCAAATCAATTAGACACATCTTTTTTCAATCTCACAAATACAAATAACAAAATTGATAATTAATATGAAAAATAGTTTTTTTTTTTGGATATATGGGAATGTCCCTAAAAATATAATGGACACTAAATTTAAGGACGCAATGAGTATTTATTAACATTTGAATTTTATAAATAGTGTTCACAAATACAATAAAAAATTTAATTATATTACTAAAAAATATTTGTTAAATGTAATATTGTGGTGTATATAAATATGTATAATTATGGAAGGGATGAGGATCGGGGTGCTCGAATATTTGTAAAATAAATTAGAGAAAATGAATCTATAAGTTATTTTTCTGAAAAGAAGACTTCATTTTTTGTTAACTCAAAAAAAATCTTTACATTAACTATATTTTGCAACGATTACCAAATATCAAAAAATAAATAAAACATTTTTCAAAAATCATTTTTCGTAAAATAAACAAAAATCATATTAAAGAAAAGTCTTTCTTTTCTTTAAACCTTTTTCGTTTTGAACGAATGACTCTCATTGAAGTCAAATAGAGTGAAAAAGGCTTAACTTTGCTATCTTTATTTAATGACAAAAGTGAATAGGTACTTTAAAGGCACAATTTAAGAACCTAGTTAGAGTATGTTTTGTATGGTGATCTATCCTAGCAATATTGAAATTGTCTATGGGTTGTGATTGAGGCAAAATTGAGTAAACCTATATTTTTAAAATGTACCAATAGGACGCGAGTTGGTCAAACCCTTAACAACTACTCCATTCGTTATTAAATTATTATTTTAATTGACTTGACATATAAATTAAGAAAAAATAATTGATTTGATTATTTATATTGATTTAATGTGTAGTTTTTTTAAAGTCCATGTGTATGTGACCTATAATTAAAGCAGAGTAAAAAGTAATGGTAAAGCGATAAAAGTGATGTTTTAAAAATGTATGTTTCAAATTTGATAATTATTTTAGAACGGACGAAAAAAAAAAGATGATAATTTAGGAACGGAAGGAGTACTAATTGAGAATTATATTGATTGTGATTGTCCTCCTTGTTATTTCCGTGTAATAAAGTACTCCATTTCATTCTAAGACCATCTCTAACAAATAATTCAAAACTTCAAAATAAAGTCTTTTATCATTATTCTTCTCTTCAATAGCAACTTTAAAATTTACTTCATTTTGATGTAAAGCTCAATTCACTTCATCTTCCGCGCAAGATTTTCCCTATGTAATGGTAAAATATGAACATCCTATTTTATTAATTAATTGTTGTACTTTTTTTTTGTTCAAAAAGCAATAATAAGTAGTTACCATATTTAGTATTCGTTTGTTGCAGTTTATTTGGAATGACTTTTAGCTTTTGAATTTTGAAAAGTCATATTTATAGTGTTTGTTTCAGCTTATAAACCAAAAGCCGTACAACACCTTTTATAAATTGAAAAGCCAAAGTCAAAAAGACAAAATTTTAAGCTTTTTTGGGGGGTTTTTTTTTTTAAACATGAAGACAACTATTCATTAATAAATATTTGATTATCCCTATTTCATCCTTTTATGAAATATACATAAAAATATGAAAACTAATTTTCAATTTTTTTAACAAATAATTATAACAACTTATAAGCAGCTTTTCAACAACTGTAACAAGCAATCTATCATGCAATCAGCCACAAGTCATTCAGCGAAAAGTCATATTTAAAGTGTTTGTTTCAGCTTATAAGCCAAAAGTCGTACAACACCTTTTATGCATTGAAAAGACAAAGTCAAAAAGACAAAATTTTAAGCTTTTTTGGTTTTTTTTTAACATGAAGACAAATATTCATTAATAAATATTTGATTATCCTAATTTCATCTTTTTATGCAATATACATAAAAATATGAATACTAATTTTCAATTTTTTTTAACAAATAATTATAACAACTTATAAGCAGCTTTTCAAAAGCTGTAACAAACAGTTTATCATGCAATCAGTCACAAGTCATTCAGCCACCAGCTTAAGCTATCATAAGTCATAAGTCATAAGTCATAAGTCATTAGTCACAACAAACGAGCCCTTAATACTTCCAAAAATTCTCAAGAGTCTATATTTAAGTTTGACTAAATCTTTGGTAAGATCTTTTTTTAAATAAGGAACCCATTTTTGAAAACTAATTTTTTATTCCTAATACTATGTTTCTTTGGAGAATTTGATTTTCTTGTTTCTTCAGGACTTAGCACGTGTATAAATGGGAGAGCAGGTCGTGCAGATTGAGCATACGCTTAGAGAGAAAAACTGCATAGAGGGAGAGAAGTTTGAGAGCTTGCTCGGAGTATTCGTGCAACTTTGAATGCTTCTACATCAGAAGCTGCATTGGCAGTTTGGTTGTTTGTTTTCCTAATTGATTGGAAACTTATTTTTTAATATCATGTTTACTTTGTTAGTATTTTGTAGGTTTCCTTTACAGACTTGATAGTCTTGTTAGAGATTTTGGCATTTGGTTAGTTTTCACTATATTCATTATAAGACTCATAATCTTTTTAGTGAAATCTTTTTTTGCCATTAAGTTGGATCTGCAAACATTGCTTATAAATTGTTTGGTATATTTATGTGTCTTATTATTGTTTTATCATATTAAAGTCTTCTGCTGTTTATTTGATAAGTTATCTAATCGATGCACATTTGAGTGTAACCGTATTAGCTACATTGACATTATTCTTGGAATCGTAGCTACTATTTCCCTTTCACCCTACTTCATCTTCCCTCTCCTCTTTTCTTTTCTTTATTTTTTGGTTTAAATAATTATTTTGTATATTTAGTTTTTATTATTATTGTTAGTTTTGTTGTTTAGTTTAAATACTATTTTGATGTTTTAGTTTAAATACTACAAAAAATAATTCAATTATTTTTATTTATATTATTAGTTATTAGTAATATATAATATTAAAATTATTTATAATAAAGTTTATAAATATTAGACATTAATAAAAAACAAAAAATTATATTACATTAAATTAAACTCACACAACATACATTTTAATAATTATTTTATTCTCAATTAAATTCTTTCATTTAATTATTATTTTTAAGGATTAATATATTTTTCGGTCCTAAACTATCAACGAAATATGTGTTTGGTCCTACTATTTATTTTTTATGCATTTGGTCCCTCAATTTGATTTTTTTGTCAATTCCCCCTCCTATCGTTACCGTTACACTTTCCGTTCAACTTTTCAAAATATCCAAAACATAGGAGATTAATGTGCAAATTAAAAAAAAAAAAATCATCTTCAACCTTGGAAATAGAATTCAAACGGATTAAACAAAGTTCATGAACCAAGCTGCATTGGCCAAGTCAAGAAGCGAAACAATAAGATCATTAGTTCCCCCTTGACGTCATTCGCCATCGCTCCCCACAAATCTGCCGACAATCTTTACGTACACCAAGCTCCGGAAGCTCTTCTCCAGCAAAAATCTACTAATGTCCGCCCCCGACACTAGTAATCATAGCTGTAAAATTATTAGGACCAAAGAGGTGATCATGATCACTGCCACCGCCGCCGCCGAGTACTGTGAACGTAGTTGAATTGGATCCGCCATTGCCAGTGGTGAAGAAGGTGCAACAACCAGGTGGATGTAGAATAGATTAAGTGAATCTATGGAAAAGATGATGCGGAAAATGGAATAGGGATTAGATTGAAGAGTTTAAAGGTTGAACAAACTCATGTTCCAAATACTCATCTTCCACCAACCACTGTTTGATTTGATTTTATTACAGAAGAGCAATTCAGGTAATTGCTAAAGAAGAAGAAGACATAAATTGTAAATTGTTCTTCATTTTCATTTAGGGGAGGCTATTTTCACTATAATTTTTGTTTATTAACTACATTCTTAATTATTGCATCAAATAAATACATATTTGGATAAAATTACCTTTAAATACTTGCTCATTTTAAGTTGATTAATCAAATTACTTTCATAATTACATTTTAATATTCTTTTTTAGTCCAAACATTCATGAATATTGAACAACATAGTTATTCTATTATTATTTTTACTTTTTATAATGACTTTATTAATTAATCTTATGACTAAAATTATATTGCATAATAAAAAAATATCTTTAGGACATTTTGTTAACTAAATTTTGAGTAAATATATGTTCATTGGTTATGGAAAAAAATAAAAAGTGAAATTTAAAGGATGTAATAGTAAAAAATAAACAAATAGTAAACTCATAATATGAAATAGTATCGTAATAATTAAATATTTTGTCTATTTTTATAATTGATTCAAAAATTTAATTGTTGAGTTGATTGAAACTTATATTCAGTTTAATATAACCATAATAATTGAATTGATATTTTAAAATAATATTTTTTTAAAAATAAATTAGAATATTAATTTTTGATAATAAAATATCCAATATAATCTAAATTTATTGTAGAGAATATATTAATCATAATATTGATATGATAATGGAATATGAAACATGAGTGATTAGAAAATTTGATTAAACATATTTATTGCGAAAAAAATAAGTACCTTGTTTGTTGAGATAGAAAATATTAAGAATATAATTAGAATAATTATGTTGTCCATTGATGTTTGATTAAAAAAAATAATGTTAAAAAGTAATTAAGAAAAGTAACTTGATTAGTCAACTTAAAATGGGTAGTTTTATCCAAATATGTATTTATTTAATGTAATAATTGAAAATATAGTAGATAAGTAAAAATTGTAGTGAAAATAACGTTTCCCTTCTTTTATTAATACCATTTGTTATTTTATTTTTTTGGTTGAAAAAATATATACACATTTTGTAGATTTTTATTACTCCTCCCTCCCTCTCAAAAGAAATTAATCTTGTGTGATATATGTGTTTAGTCAACTTTTAAAATTGACAAATTAACCCCCTATATTTTGAATATTTTGAAAAGTCACCCTATATTGGACGAAAAGTGTAACAGTAACGGTGGGAGGAGAGAATTGACAAAAAAAAAATCGAAAATTGAGAGACCAAATGAATAGAAAATAAATAATAGAACCAAACACATATTTTGTGGATATAGTTCAGGGCCCAAAAATATATTAATCCTATTTTTAATGCATAGTATTTAATTTAATATAATATTAATTCAATAAATAGTATATTTGTTTTGCTAAAATACATTAATACAAATTAAATGAAATAAAACATATACTTGGAATACAAATTGAATGAAATAATGAAATAATAAAGAATATACTTGAAATATTCTTTTTAGAGTAAATTTTAAAATAAAACTGTTGGAGATAGTGAAAGAAATTTGGTGTAAAAATTATACCAATTTAAAGATTTTGTGTAATTTTTGCACCGAACGATTGGAGATGGTCTAACTTATTATCTTATTTTGATTTTTTTGAGTCAAACAAGTTGCTATTCAAATAAAAATTTGTCATGTGTACGTATGCATGTATGTAAGTGTATATATATAGAAGTCACAAAACAAACACGTAGTAATTCGTAATAGGATAAAATAATTTTTTGGTCCCTGAACTATATCAATATTATGCATTTGGTCCATGTACTTTTTTTGTAATGTGTTTGGTCCTTAAAGTAGGTTTTTGGTAAGAGATTACCCCCTGACGGGGTTACCGTCAGTTTTGCCGTCAACATTAAATTAAAATTCCAAATTTACCCTTAGGACATCTAATGAAATCTCAAATTTGCCCATAAATCTTTTTTTTTTCATCCTAAACAAGAAACATCAATCCAAAGAAATTTTATTACAAAAGTCAACACAAGGTGCTACCCAAACATCAATCCAACAATTTTATTACAGACATTAACTGAATGACACTCTTTACAGCCGCCTATATGCTTCCCACCGATAAACACAATTGGCACAGTTGGCTGCCCAATCCACGTAGCAAGTGTTGCTTGTATCTCACTTCCATCACTTTCTTTGTCAAGTTCATAGGCCTTGTAAGAGACACCGATCCGATCGAACAACTTCTTAACGCTAACGCAGACGACGTTTGCCAAGACGACGACGGATTGGATGAAACGATCTCTTTCGCCTTTCGCCGCCATTGTTGATGAAAATTTCTCCCTCACTCTTGAATTGCCTCGTCGACGCTTTAATTAAAATGGTGGGTTTGCCCATGAATCGAGATCTACTTCTTCCAACAGATTTTGGGAGCCATTCGGCTCCCATCTCCTCCGCCTCCACAAGCATCTCCACCATACCCACTAGCCTCCTTCTCCATTTCTTTCTCCTCCGGCCATTCTTCTTCATCGCCGACCCCAAATCCCCATAGCCCCCGACTTCTCTCCAGGCCAAAAATGTCCGCCATCGATCTTGCATTCCTTTTCTCTGCTGCTCGCTATAGATCTGCCGTGCCTCACCCACAACACCGCCCCGTCCATCGCTAATTGACCTCCATCTCAGCCGACAAGACTCCATTCTCAGAATGCATCCGGCAAGCGTCTCCTGTCGTTCTTCGTTCGCTTCTCCGGCTCCAACTTGGATGCTTCATTGGAGTTTTGGTAAGAACCGAGGCCGGCTTTGTTTCGATTCTTTCAAGATCGTGAGCAAAGTGACGGCCGAGGAGATGAAGGAAGTGAGAGAGAGATGTGTGGGGTAGATCGTGGTCTGATCTTGAAGCAGGGCGATGGGCTTGCTTCTATAGATCCGGGGCGAGGACGGAAGGGGATGGAAAGATCTGAACTCGGGTTTATGAAATGGAGTTAGAGCGTAGGAGATTCGAGCGTGGGAGATGAGGGAGAGAGAGAAAGCGCAGTTGGGCTTCCTTCATTGCCATTGAAATCATGAACAAGTTCATCTTGTTCACTGAAAATCATTAACATTAATTTGCTGCTTTTCCATTTCTTTTTTTTAACCATTAATATTACTAAGGGTACATTTGGGTTTTCAAAAAAAATATAACGGCAAAACTGACGGTAACCCCGTCGGGGGTAATTTCTTACCAAAAACCTACTTTAAGGACCAAACACATTACAAAAAAAGTACAGGGACCAAATGCATAGTATTGGTATAGTTCAGGGACCAAAAAATTATTTTATTCTTCGTAATATTTTTAATTTAACTCAAAAAGTCAAAGCACCATAATAATTTATGAATAAATGGAGTAATTATTTATCATTTAACGACAAATAGAAAGAAAAAAAATGAAGTGTGTGTGGTCAGCATTGAGATCATAAATATGTATTATCAAATACAGAGTTTTATGCAGGCCTGCCTCAATGAATATGCAAAATATGGAAATATGACCAATACTAAAGACAAGTGAGTTATTTCCTTCGCAACTAAGAACCAAAACGTAAGATTAAAATTATTGTCGCGCTATTTAGTCTCCCTTTTCTTCAAGTTAACTCCCATTTTTCTTTCGGTTATAAAGATTTTTATATCTTTTTATCCAATAAATATACTTACTTTCTCTTTTCCAAAACCTAAAAACTTATTACTATACACCCACTTCAAAGTTCAAACAAATATATCCCCTATTCCCAACTTTTCTTCCTAATAAACAAACTATATTTCTTCTCAATTACATTCCTCTTTATCTTTTCATCTTCTCAATTATTGAGTATATTTTTCTTTTTTCAACAAATATACTCTCTTATACCAAGATATGTTCTTCTCATTCATCTTCCCATTTTTTTCTTTTATAAATTTTCCCCAAAACCTCCCAATCTTAAAAAACATAGGGATTCAACATTATGTTTGACGAAATCAAACATGGAGTCAAAAAAAACGTTAATGTCACACAAGTGGTAAGCGTTAAATTTTTTTTGCTTTAAATATTGTTTTAGAAAGCATTTTTTTTCTTGAAAAAATAGTTCATCGTCGTGAATTTTTCGGACTTGGATGGTTGAAAAAATTGGATTTGTTCGCGAACCTATGGGGCCGAAATTCATCTTGCTGTTTGTGCCGAAAAAAAATTACTATTTTTCGATTGGGGGACCGAACAACAAGATGAATTTCGGCCCCATAGGTCCGAATAAGTCCAATTTTTTTAGTCATCCAGGTCTAAAAAACGCTTTTCTAAATTTGACAAAAAATCCTCATTTTTGCAAAACTATGGCTCTAAAACAACTCACAATCAAACAAAACAAATTATTGTAATTGATATATCAACCATAAACACATACATTGCAACAAAATACAACTTAAAATTTAAAAAAAATTATACATATCTTTGACTATTTTGCTAAATCGATAGGAAGGGGATGAAATTGATGAAGTTAATCTCTTCTCCTCTTCAATCCTTCTTCAAGAAAATGAGTTTGGCTGGATTGGTTCTTAGAATCTCTCCTCGTTTTTTTTTGCTGTCTGCCTGTGTGTGTGTGCGCGTGAATGAGGGGAAGGGAGAAGGGTCACAGTTTTGGTGGAGGAGTGTAGGGGTATAGAGGGGGTTTAGTGTAGATAGGGTGAGTTAGAAAGGGATTTGTGTAAAAAGTAGTTGAAAAAAATTAAAAGGGGAAAATAGGTAATCTGTAGGAGGTAAATAAATAGGTTCCAAGTTTTTTAAATTTAGATTGGGGTACATTTAGAAGGAGTTCAACTGATAGGAAATGAAAATTGAAATAGCGCGTCTCATTCTCTCATTCCATATGCATGCACATTCTTCCCCTCCTCTTCTTGGTTTTGAAGATTTCACTAAATCAAATGCTGTAGCAAATTCCCTTTTAGAAAGTGAATTGGTCGAGGTCTTTCTCTAGGTCATACACCCATCTGTAATTCCTTCACTTGCACAAAGATGGTTGAGAGACCCAATTCGAAAAATTGTGGGTTTCATTGTTTAGTTGTCATACGTGTAACTATTTACTATTTTCCGAAAAGGAACAGCACAAGGTATGCATTGTTGTTATTCATCTACTCTTTAAAAAAACATTTTTTTTTATGTTGTTCTAAAACAATTGTTTCTAATATTTTCTCTTGAGAAAATTATTTTTATATTTTACTTTCGATGTGATAATTTCGTGAAAAGTCATCCTAGATAATCCCAATTTGGTAACTTTCACTTTCAAGAATTATGTGATGCAGTTTATGTTTGCTTAGGCCAAAATGTCTTTCTAGTTAAAATAACTATGAGAAGTTGACAGTTATCAATTTTTGATTGGGTGTCCTGACTATCTTACGGATCATAATTCGTAAGAAGAAATCTTTTTTCTTTTACAGTTTAATTCACCAATATACAATAAATCAGATCAGGTAGATCAGTCGTATAAAAAATACTCGTAAGACGATATTTCTTAATTTTTTACCATTGACAACCAAGATTTTTTAGTTAAGGTTTTGTGACTTGAACATATGGTGGGCGTTAGTTGGACGACCAATCCCAACTAAGGTTATCTCCAACAAGGAACTCCAAATTTGGTCAGATTTTATCTCAAATTTAGTCCATTTCAGAATCAAATACTATTTCAACTCCAAGCCACAACCCCAAATCTCACCCCAAATAGAATATTTCTTAGCATATTCTATTTTTATTTCTTTTACTTTATTTATCAACATATATATTAATTTGCTATTAACCTTTTAAATAATAATTATTAAGATTGCACAATTAATAATTTTAGTATATTTAATAATTATATTTATGTTATTAATACTATTTAAAAATTAGTAATTTTTTAAACTAAATTGAAGAAATATAATTTAATAAACATACAAGTACTTGAAAATAACATAAAAAATATTACAATCAATACAAAATATAACAAAAATCATACAACGACAACAATTGCAAAAACGCTCATAGGCTTGAATTAATAATGTTCAATAATTTAAAATACTTATTATTATTATTATTATTATTTATATTATCTAATACTCCCTCCGTCCCTAATTTATTGTCCAGTTTGACCCGGCACACCGTTTAAGAAAATCTATTTGACTGGATTATTTATATTGGTTTAATGTGTAGTTTCCATTAATGTCCATACATATGTGGCCCATAATTAAAGTAGATTGAAAAAGTAAGGGTAAAGTGGTAAAAGTGATGTTCTAAAAAGGTAAGTTTCAAAGTGGACAATTATTTTGGGACGGACGAAAAAGGAAAGTGAGACGATAATTTAGGGACGGAGGGAGTATTAGGTATTTATTAATTTTTAATATATTTAAATAAAAAAATTATATTATAAATAATTTTAACAATTATATAATTATTAAAAATTAATTTAATAGCATGAGACCCACCAATACCAAATTTGGGGTTAAGCTACAGTGGAACCCTAAATTTGGGATAGCACTATAGCAAACCTCAAATTTGAGATTGGGTTTGGGGATCGGTTAGAGGGGAAAATTGGTGACCAAACCCCCAAATCAAGGATTTGGGGGCACCGTAGGAGATGGTCTAACCCCTTAGATTTAGGGGGTCAATTTTACTTTAGTATGAAAATACTGCCACATAAGGTTGGTGATTGGGTGAGTTGGATTGGATTTTTTTTTCCTCCTAAGGGGGGCATGGAAAGGGATTGAACAGTTGGATTGGATCAAAACGATTCGTAACACGTTATAACTTATAACCCAAAATTAAACTGGTCAGCTCATTTTAAACCGTATTTTTGTCACCAAAAACGAAATTTAGATAGCAAAAAATTTACGGGTTCGGCCTGCTTTAACCTGACCAAAATCGATCCGTTATTTTTTTGGATTGAAATGGGTAAGCCGTTTCGTCCCAAAAAAAATTAACGGGTCACGTAAATTTCAAACCGTGTTGATCGGTTAACGGGTTTTGAGTTATAATTGTCAGGCCTACTTTCACATATAGTAAGTGAAATGTCACATAATATAAGCAAGTTGATGAGACATGATCCCATAGAATTATTTTTTGGGAAAAATGCCAAACAAATGAAAAAAAATCTCATATTCAAAAATAATTCTTCTATCTAAAAAGTCTCAAAATTACATTTTTAATGCCAAACAGTTGAAAACTTAACGTTTATGCTAACAACCCTCCATGTTGTCACCTTCTACTAGTTAATCAAAATCCATTGAAGCATGTGTTTATGTTTGTGTGTATGCATCTTGAACTGCCTGGCCCAATAGGCCCAAGCCATCAATCACGTGCCTGGCACATTTTCACCTGTCACGAGCAACACACGTGCAGAGAGATTCATGCCATTGAGAAGCGAGGCGGCAGGGGCTTAGCATCCGCGGTCAAGGTTATATAGCGGGGGCTTAGCATCCGCCGAGGGTTCCGGGGGCTTACCCAACAGTATATGCGAGCAGACTTATCACGCTTGTTTATGAAGGAAACGTTTGTCTTGAATGCGGATAGTTATTTCCGAGAAATTCGCCACCATCACCATGATGAGGCCGTTATGAGTGATGGGTACAGTTAATGAGGCAATTAACATGGCAGTTAGTGTGTCCGCTAGTTATGTCACCACGTTTAATGGGTAGTTACCCTTTGGCACCAGCTATAAAAACCCCTCGAAATAATGGAGGGAGGTATGAGATTCTGATTTACTAGCTTAAACTCTGCCAAATTGTTTACTCAACCAAGTGTTGTGCTAATTCTTACGCCGGAGGGCTTTTGCAAGGAGTGCCCCGGCCCAGTTCATCGTTAATGCTTGTTTGCAGAGTTGGGTCGTGAAGATTAAGGATAAGTTGAAAGCCGGATATCCATTTTGAAAGAAGTCCAGTGTGCCCAAGATTATTTTGGACGCATCAGTTGGTTCCGTTGTCGGGAAACGAAGAAACATTCGTTGTGAAGTGAAATTCTGTTCTTGATACGTGTTAGTTATGGCTGAAAATGGTGTTAATGGTGGTAATTAGGTGGAAGAAGTGCACACAGCCACCCCAAGCATGAATCTTCCGGTTGCTAATAATCCACTACCTCCACCTCATGATGCGCGTCATCAGCTCAGTCAGCGGCGTGGGTTGGATTCCTTAGCTAGGAGTGCAGTGGCTGCTGTTGGATTGGCCAATGAATTCTGAGAAGAGGCTCTTCGTCAAAGGGCTATATATTTGGGCAGATGCATCAGTTGAATCTGCAACTGATTGCAATGGGTAAGCCACCTTTACCCATTGAGTTGGAGCCCCTACCTGCTTTGCCTGCACCAAGTCAAGCAGCAAGTGGGTTCAGAACTGGGGGAAACCCACTTAATCCAGTGCAAGTCCCGTCATAGCCTCATGCACGGGAATCCAAAGGACGAAGCCACCAGGAAGGTCGAGCAAGCCACAGGGTTGCTCCTAGTGTGCATTCTCGATTAGGACCTCAAGTGGGAGATGATACAACACAATCTCGCCGACATCATAGATCGCCTTCCCCACGAAGGTCACATCAACGTCGTCCTCGTTCACCATCACCGTGAAGGTCGCATGCGCGCAGTCATCGTACTCCATCCCCCAGGAGATCTCATGCACGCCGTAACTGGACACCTTCTCCTAGACGGTCACAAGTTCATATGTCGCATCAGTCTAGAGAAAGGAGGGAGGTGCAACAGACCAATGCCCATAAAAATTTAATGGTTAATGAGCCATTGCCTCAGCTCACTGGAACAGCCCATGCACAGGTGGCGCAGGCCGTGGGTGTTGCTCAAGCTTTGGGAGCTATGGGACCCCCATAGGCACCTCCTGTGCCCGCGTTGCAGCCTCAGCCCGCGGTGGTTTGCCTCCAACCATTAACATGCCGGATTTTGAAGATTTGAAGCGCCGAATGGAAGCCTGGGAACAGGGCAAAGCCCTAGATGGAAATTTTCTAGGGACTTCAGCTAGCCCTTTGGCCCCTTGGATTGAGAATGCACCACCAGCACAGGGGCTCATCTTCCCGAACATTAAAGAATATATAGGGCAAACCAAAGCAAGAGATTGGTTGATGTCGTTTGAATCCCAGATTGGCCTTGTAACCTCAGATGAGGCATTGAAGATTCGAGCCTTTGTAGGTGCATTATAAGGAAAGACATTGGCATGGATGGGAGCTCTTCCACGCAGATCAATCAACAACTGGGCTGACCTGCGAGCAAACTTTTTAGCAGATTTTGGAACCTCGGGAGCACTTGCAAAGCCAAGGGCTGACTTGTCTAAGGTTAAGTAGGGAGCTCACGAATCAACCGCTAGTTATTTGGAGCGGTTCACAAAAGTACTAGAGTAGGTTCCTGGGTTGACCGAGCAGGAGGTGACCTTGTGCTTTGAAACAGGTTTGCTCGAAGGATAGGGCGGACTGAGATCCGAATTGAATATGCGCGAGCCCAAAACACAGGCTGAGATGTTAATGCGGGCTTAGAAGTGGTGCGCGGGGGAGACCGCGAAGAAGGAGAAGAAGAAGGAAAATGCTAAGATTGGGGTTAATCCCAAAGGCAGCGGCCAGGGTGCAGGTGGTGGTTATAATAAGGGCAAGTCATGATATGATCGTCCGAGGGAGTTTCTACGAGAAAGTGACTTGACCCCGCTAATTACATTGCGGGAGGATATAATGTATGAGGTCCACGATGAGCTTCCTCGCCCACCTCGCATGAACCCGGAAACAGCAGACTCCGGGGACTAGTCTAAGAGGTGTGCCTATCATGATGATTACGGGCACACGACGGAGGAATGTTGGTTGCTGAAAAAGGCTATTCAGAAGCTGATAAATGAAGGTCGGTTAGACCGGTTCAATAGAGATAAAAGGCGTGGGTTCTCAGACGCTGCGCGCCCGCGCCCTGGATGGATAGTGCGCGTGCGTGCGGATGCGAGGACACCACTTGCTCCACCCTCCTTTTTTTGGGGAAGATGAAATCAAAAGTGCGAGAGGAGTGCTGTCTAAAATAGCGCGTTGGAATGCGTCTCGGTTGCCTTTAGTGGATTTTTGATCCAATATGGGAACTTTTGGGTTTCCCGCATTAAGTTATCCCTTGTTTAGGGGATACCAGGTTATGAGAATGCATCACCCTTTCATTCCCATTTTCCCTTTTTTAGGGGAAAACGGAAAAGTGCAAAAAAGGATGTTGTGGTGCCCCCACTATGGATTTTATAAAAATAGCCTTATGGCCTATTTCGAACCACTATGTGAGCTTTGAGTTTCCCGTATCAAGTTATCACTTGTTTAGGGGATACCAGGATATGGGAATACATCACCCTTCTATCCTCATTCTCCATTTTTTAGGGGAAAACGGAAAAGTGCAAGGAAGGAGTGTTGCGAGGCCCCACTGGATCCAAAATGTTTTAGAGTCGCCATCTTTATTTTAAGGTAAAATAAAGCAAAACTAAAAAGAAAAGAAAAACCAGAGATAGAAAATGGGTTCGGAGGCTAAGTTACGAGTTGGGAAGGTGCTAGGCACCCAACTCGCCATTTCGGTCTCAAAAATGGTTTTTGGCTAAAGTATGCTTTTTGTTATATTTATCTAGCAAATAAATAAAGCATTCAAAGACAGGAAAATAAAAGCAAACACATCCGTGGCTACATTATTTACGAACTTGCAGCCATTTCCTTACAATAATTACAAACATATTTTAAAATATTTGGCCATTATAACGACTCTTTTACATAATATTTCCTAACTAAATCCGGGCAGCACAACGGCTTATATTTGCTACATTGGGCCGGATTTAAAGAATAACTTTATAAAAAATAGCGCCCTTAAAGGCTATTACCTTTTAGAGCGTGGTGTGCTCGCTCTGTCCTTCAGGGAGAGGGAGTCTTTTTGTTGTTGTTGTGATTTGGGCAGAGTGACCGCTTATTTTGGATGATTTTGGCTCGTTCACTCGGGCAGAATGACTGCTTATTTCGGATGGTTTTGGCCTTTTTGTTGGGCGGAATAACGACTTATTTTGTGGGTTTTTCGGCCTATTACTCGGGCAGAGTAACAGCTTACTTTATGGATTTTGGGCCGGGGAAGTGGGGTGGATACCTAACTAAAAGGCTAGGGATCACTTTTAACCGGTGGATTTGTGTTTTGGCGGAGTTTGGATTGGGTTTCGAGGCTTTGGTAGGCTAGACACTCCCTATTTCACTTCTCTCGCTACTCTCGGCGTTATAAAAATGCAGAGGATTTTTCTTCAGCGTTTTCGATCGATCAGATCTCTCTCTGCGAAGTGAGCCCCAGTACTCCTATTTATAGCTGGACGAAGGGACTCATCGGGGATTAAAAATCCCTTCAGCGCGTATCAAATCGTTGTACACCGGCCTTCGTCACTTGCACAATGCGTTAACTTTCAGAGGGACTGTAGCATATGGGGCGCGGACTACACCTTGGCATGGCGGCGCCAATCCACCTTTTGGCGCACATGGCCCTATTCCAACTTCATTTTTGGCACTTTCACCCCTCGCATTTTATTGTTTTGCGCATCCTGCTTTGCCTTTCGCATTTTTGACTCCTGTAACTTGACATTTGTTAATTTTAAACAGTTCTAAATATCACATGTCAGAGTCACATATCAGGGGTACGAAATTGGGGTGTCTACAGGAACAGGGGGAATGTTCCCCGAAGAGATGCACCCCTGATCAGAGGGGTAATAAATGTTATAATGGATGAGGAGCCCACTCCAACTCAGCTCGGCAAGCAGATCTATTCCTTATCAAAGGTGGTAGATCGCCCAACCACTTTGCAAGCGGGGGAGGAAACTATACAGTTTACTCGCAGTGAATTATCGAGTAATGTAGCAGGGGAACAGTTTTAATTGTTTCTGCTTTGGTGGATGGTTGGGTCATGCATAGAATCTTGGTAGATACTTGAGCCTACAGGGATGTGATTTACTCATGCTTTCAAGGCTTAGAGCTGAATGATGACCGCCTCAAGCCTTATGCGGGGACATTGGAGGGCTTTACCAATCATAAAGTACTTGTAAAAGGTATGGTCGAGCTGGAAGTTTTTATTGGTGAAGGTAACCGTACTCGAGATGAGAAAATCACCTTTATGGTGATTGACCTGAAATCCCCTTACAACATCATTTTAGGGGTACCGAGCATGACCAAGTTCCAGATGGTCGCTTCTATTCCTTACTAGCGGGCAAAGTTCTACATCGACCAAGGAGTGGGGGTATTGAAGAGTCAGCCCCCGGCCGTGCTAGAATATGTGCGGGATAGCCAGAGAAAGAAGCAAAAGTTGACCTTGGAGGATGGTGAGCAGAAAATTACCATTAGCACCAAGGAAAAATCTCATGTGATCGTGGGACCATCAACAATTGTTGTGGTCGGTGAGGGCTCGGTTCAAGATGAGCAGTGCAGTCACGAGGAGGATGTTTGTCATTTGCCGACGTTGAGGTCGGGGGGACAAATTGAGCAGGGTGTCGACCCAGGATTGGTACTAGCTGAGGAAGGTTGCGAGGAAGCCACTTGTCCTTTGCCGACATTGGGGTCGGGGGACAGGCCGAGCAAGTGACGGACATGGAGTTGGATCAACTCGATGCAGTTGAAACTCAGGCTGAGGAAGAAGAGAAGGTGGAGTGTGATACACTCCAAATGCGAGATGAACCGGAATTTACAGCTCAGGATGAGCTTGAAGAAGTGGTTATCAATTCTGCTTACCCTGAGCAGAAGATAAAAATTGGCAAGGAATTGACGGCAGAGGATCGAGCGAATCTGGTCAGGCAGCTTCAAAACAGTCTGGATGTGTTTGCATGGAGGCCAGAGGATATGCAAGGGTAAGCGAGGATGTAGCTGTCCATTGTCTCAGTGTGTATCTAGCTTTTAGGCCAATTCAACAGCGACCTAGAGTCTATTCTGCCGAAAAGGACCAAGCTATCAAGGAAGAGGTGGAGAAGCTGCTTAGTGCTGACATCATTGTAGAAATACATCATCCAACCTGGTTGGCTAATGTTGTTATGGTCAAAAAGTCTAATGGTAAATGGAGAATGTGTGTAGACTTCACCGACCTGAATAAAGCTTATCCAAAGGATTGCTATCCTCTTCCTCGCATTGACAAGTTGGTGCATGCTATAGCAGGGTTCGAGCTCCTAAGTTTCATCGATGCATATTTCGGTTATCATCAAGTCGAGAAGGATAAGGCCTTGACAGCTTTCCGAGTATCAGGGGGGCTATATTGCTACAAAATGATGCCATTTGGCCTGAAAAATGCAGGAGCTACATACCAACGGATGGTGAATAGGGTCTTCAGCTTGCAGATCGGCAGAAATGTGGAGGTCTACATTGATGATATGGCGGTGAAGACCAAAGGGCGTCATCACACTGTTGACTTGGGAGAAACTTTCGACAACCTCCGAAAAAATAATATGAAGCTAAACCCGAGCAAGTGTGTGTTCGGGGTAAAGGCGGGCAAGTTCCTGGGGTTCATGGTGACTGAAAGGGGTATAGAGGCCAATCCAAAAAAAATTAAGGCATTGGTCACTATGAAGCCTCCTCGCTGTATCAAGGATGTTCAGAAGCTCAACGGTCGAGTTATAGCTCTTGGTCATTTCATTTCCAAGTCGGCAGAGAGGTGCCTGCCGTTTTTCAAGGTGCTCCGTGGAAACAATGGGTTTGAGTGGACGAAAGAATACCAAGAAGCCTTCAAGCAGCTGGTCAAGTATCTTGGGCAACCTCCTTTATTAAGCAGTCCGGTTTTTGGTGAGACTTTGTTCGTGTACCTTGCGGCCACATAGCAGGCTGTAGCCGCTGTGTTAGTTAGAGAAGAATGTAATTTACAAAAGCCTGTAAATTATGTTTCCAAGGCCCTCACCGCGGTGGAGGAGCGATAGTTTAATGCAGAAAAATTGGCTTTTTCGCTTGTTGTTGCTGCTCGAAAACTTCGAGCTTACTTTTATACACACTCCATCATTGTGTACACGGACTCACCTCTCAGGAAAATCTTGCACAAGCCGGACTCCTCTGGTCGCTTGCTCACCTGGTCCATTGAGCTAACTGAGTTTGAGATCGATTACCAGCCTCGGCGAGTAATTAAGGCACAAGCTTTGGCAGATTTTGTGGCTGAGACCAGTTTCAAGGACTCGTGCGAAGAGGAGGTTCCTACCAAGATTGCATCAATAAATATTCCAATTCAAAGGCCCGGCCAGATTACTGCTGGGAGTTACACGTGGATGGTTCAGCTAGTAGGTTTAGAAGTGGGGCAGGCCTGGTATTAGTCCCACCCGAGCAGGATGTGGAGTTTGAAAAGGCATTGCGTTTCAAGTTTCCAGCGTCTAATAACCAGACAGAATATGAAGCCTTGATCGCGGGGCTTGAGCTTGTGCAAGACATAGGAGTATGAGAAGTGATTATCTATTGTGATTCTCAATTGGTCGTGAATCAAGTAAGGGGCGATTATGTTGTCCATCATCCGGTGCTAGTTCGCTACTGTGCCATGGTAAAAGAGATTCTGAAGGATTTTGATTACTGGGAGCTGGTTAGAATTGGTCGCGAGGATAATATGCGTGCAGACTACCTGTCAAAGATGGCCGAGGACGAAATTCAATCTCTACACCCAGGGGTCATGATCGAATACTTGGAGGTCCCAGTGATAGAAAAAAGAAGTGATCATGGACATTGAGCCCGCCGCAAAATGTTGGATAGATGATTTGAAGACTTACATCGAGCAAGGAACCTTGCCCGAGGACAAGTTAGAAGCTCGGACTATTCAGAAGCGGGCTTGTCGATATGTTATTCTGGATAGCGTACTTTACCGACGGTCATATACTAGACCCTTGCTTAGGTGTGTACGACCATAAATGACCAAGGGTATTTTGGGCGAAATTCACGAAGGAAAATGTGGAGGGCATCCAGGCCAACGGTCTTTGGCAGAAAAAGTTTTGGTTGCGGGATTTTATTGGATAACTTTGAGGCGAGATGCAGAAGTGTATGTTCAGCGCTGTGAAAAGTGTCAGCGTTATGCCGATATACCTCGGTTACCTTCTACCGAGCAGATTCCTGTGGTAGCATCATGGCCGTTTGATTTGTGGGGCATAGACCTCATTGGCCCGTTTCCCTTGGCTCGTTCGAAGTTCAAATATGCAGTGGTAGCTGTTAACTACTTTACTAAATGGGTAGAGGCCAAGCCTTTGGCAACTATTAGCGAGGTCAATATGATCGACTTCGTGCACGAGCATATTTGGTGCCGTTTTGGGGTACCCCTGGCAATAGTTTCTGATCATGAGATTCAGTTTTCAGAGAAATTCACAAAGGCATGCGAGCAGATGCGTGTGAAGCATTGGCAATCCTCGGTTGCATATCCTCAGGGTAACGGTCAAGTTGAGGCCGCTAATAAGCAAGTCCTGCATGCTCTTAAGCGAAATCTTGAAGATAAGGCAGGAAGATGGGTAGACGAAGTTGCCATCAGCCCTGTGGGCGGTCAAGACAACGATCAGAGGGCCCACGGGCGAAACAACTTTCTCTCTAGCTTATGGGTCTGAGGCCATGACACTGGTGGAAATGTATTTGCCCAATCATAGAGTATCTCACTATGATGCATAATCTAACATTGTAGCTCGGGCAACCGATCTTGATTTGTTAGAAGAAAAACAGTTGGAATCCAAAATGCGAATGGCGAATTACAAACAACGAGCAAAGGCCCATCACGATAAAAGGATTCGTGGTCGGTCATTTGCTGTGGGCGACTGGGTTCTCCGTAAAATTGAAGCAACTAGCCATCGAGCAGAGTGGGGGAAGCTTTCTCCTAATTGGGAAGGTCCATTTCAGATAGTCAGAATTGTCAAGGAAGGAACTTATATGTTGCGAACAGAGGATGGCAGCGAGCTGAAACATCCATGGCATGCCGATCACCTGAAGAAATACTATTGTTGATTGGTAGTATACAAGCTGTTTATCTCTTTCTCCTATTTTGTAAGTTGAGATGAAATGAATGAGCATGCGTTGGCTTTCATTTTTTTGACTATCTCACTTATATTGTAGTGCAAACTCAATTATACTTTTGGCGGGCAGGGTATTTTCCTTGCCCGGTGTGAAAGTTGGTGTTCGAGTAGTCTAAAGTTATTTTCTTGATTATTCTTTTTTTTCGAAGCAAAGATATCTTTGCTCGCGAAAAAGGTTGGTGTTCGAGCTAGTTGCTTTGATCGTTATCATCTCGATTATTCTCTTTTCCATGAGCACGGGGTATCTCTGCTCGTGAAAAAGGGTTGGTGTTAGAGGTATTTTTGATTATTGTAAGTTAGGGGTGAGTTATCTTAGCTCGGGTGAAGGAATTCAAAGGCTTTGCATTTTCTATTTTCGTCAAGCTTGGAATGAGCTTGCTTAATTTAAAAGATGGGTTGTTTTTTTTTTTAAAAACAGTGGAGGTATCTACGAGAACACAAGCAGACAGAATATGAGCAACGAAGTCAAGAGCGGGAGTAATAATATTACATGACTAGAAAAATAAATTGTTTAACGTCCAGAGGGATAGAGTATAAATTGTTTTTGCAAGTGCTATGGCACGCAGGCCAGAAATTTTTCAGGCATCAGGGGGAACACTTGAAGTGGTAGCTTGATTGGTGGTTGTTTCCTCGGGAGCGGTTTCAAGGATGACCACATCTCCATCTTCCTCGGTTGGGGCAGCAACAGTTTCTGTTTTTGAGCTTGGGCCATCCAGGTCTGTGTCATCAGCTCGCTCACTGTGACTTGGGCAGCCGGTGGAGGGGTCCAGGGAGAATCCTTTTTCGGCATCAGCTTCGGCGAGAGACTCCAGCTCGTCTTCAGTGTATGGAACAAGAGCGTGGCCAGGACGAGCTGAGGGGAAAATGGTGGATTGGTAGCCCATTCTGTGAGCAACTCTGGTCGGATCTCCAGGCCGCTGCATGCTATTTGCCTCAGCACGTGGTTCACTCTTTGGAGAAAGAAAGGGTAGGCTTCATTCTCGACGCATGTAGCGAAGTCGGCAGAATTCTTATAATCATCAATGACGACCTATTTTTGTTCTTCACTGGGGCGGGCTAGCTTTTCCCTCAGCTTCCGCTCCAGTTCGGCAGCAGCTGCCTTGGCTTCTTCTAGCTGTGTTTGGGGCTCGGAGCTCTTTCCTGATCGAAGAAATGTTTTTCAAGGCCGTCTCTTCGGATTTTTTGGAGAAATCCAGGTGAGTTTCCAAGGTTTTCTTCTCCTCTTTGATCTTGGAGAGTTCAGTCACTTTGGCAGTGAGTGTTTCTTCGCTCGTTTTAAGCTCAACCCGAAGAGAGTTAACAGTCTCCTCAAATTGGTTTTTATCCTTGGCCACTGAGGCACTTGAGTTGATGCTGTAGATGAGTCGGTCGTATATCAGTTCAGTTTTCGTGGCTATCTGCAAAAATCAGGACATAGTCAGTATTTGTGGCATATTTAAAAGAAACGGATAACGAGATTAGAGAGGAAGTTACCTCAGTCAGGCACATTCCCACTTCGCCAACCAGTACCGAGCTAGAGTGCTCTGCACTTCTCTTCCGAACCCCACCATGTCGTAACCTTCTAACTAGGCCTAGCCCCACAGTAGCGAGATATCCACTGTGTTTGTAAATGTTAATTTTGTCCAGGTCGGGCACGTTGGCTAGCTCGGCAATAAGGGCTCCAGCTTTTTCTCGATCCTCGGGCATAAATAAGTTGTCTTTATGCCACGAGGGAGTTGGCGGGCTGGCATCTCCCAGCACGGTTTTTTCTTCTTGGTGTTTACTCCTCTTTTCTTTAGGTAGATCACCGCGAGGACTTTTGGTCGGAGTCACTGCACTGGTAGCAGGTTTATGCTCAGAGTGGTGGGTTCAACTGTCTGAATAGAGGCACCGTGGGTGTTGGTGTGACGGTTTAGCTTGGCTCGGGTTGATTCCGCTTTGTTCCTCACCCATTAGTAGCGGGGACAGTAGGTAGAGTGGCGGGAGTTTGAGCAGTTAGCTGTTTGTTCTTGCTGGTCGCCCCTCCTTTTGCGGCCTGGAGAAATTTACTCGCATCATTGAGTTGCTTCATGTCTACAAGAACAACAAGCAAGGTTAAGGAAAAATTGCAGGCAGTAATTTCACAAATTGTAAAGGAGATTTGAAGACAAACCAGTAGAAGAGAAGGGAGGTGTGCAGTTGGTTCCAGCCCGCGCACAGTCAGGGCACTCACTGGGAAATTTCCCTCCATGACATTTTCCCTAGTAGGGATGCGGTTGTTCGTTTTCAATGGTAACTCGGGGCTCCACTCCCTCCACCGACCAACTTATGATGCCAGCTAGACGAAGTAGAGTTGAATCAGACGTAAGGACCCGCCAGTCGAGTACCCAATCTTGCCCAGCTCGTCCGTCCCTTACTCCGAGCAGAGTTCTGAAGGCCCTGGCTATTGGTGGTTCACCAGTTCGGAAGGCGGCCTTATCATATTCAGGGAGCCCGAAGTCATGCAAGTAGGGAGCAAATGGCCATCCTACTCGTGATTCAAATAATAGAGCTTTTCCATCCCAGGAATCTACTTTATTGGGTTCGTCGGACAAAAGTTTAAAATAGTTAGGGTTTGAGCGCCCTGTGATACTTCCAGATTTTTTAATCAAAGGAAAATATGAAAAATTTCCTAAACAAAGTCATCTCGGGTTCGAACCCGAACAGCCTACATGCAACGGTATATGCGACCAGAAACCTCACTGTTGTAAGGGTCAGGTCGCAGGGGAGAGAGTTTGTCATATTTAGAAATTCTACAATGAAGGGGTCTAAGGGAAGACGGAGCCCTACAATGAAGAAGTCGAAGTAGAATATCATTCGGTCCCCTCGATAGTTGTGTCCTTTCTCCTCGATATTTAGATCAAAGGCTCTCACTCAGTAATTCTTGGATTCCATACCCAAGGAGTAGAACCAGGCACCGACGTCGTCCTCACAGGTCAAGTCGTCCCATTTGAGTGAGGAGGAGACGTTGGAGATGGCATGTTTGTCGAAGTGATGTTCAGCTCGCGGATTGCTCGAGCTGGGAAGATTATCTTCAACTTGTTCATTCTCCTCTGGAAGCTTCTGCCCGTCTATGGTCGTTGCATCCTTTGTTGTATTGGGAGGATCTGCAGCGTCTTCTACAATGTGTTGGGTATTTCGTCTTCGACGGACTAAGGAAAGTTCTTCTTGCTCGCTCTCTTCGGAACTGGAGGATTCTGAGCTCTCATCGGTTTCAGTGGAGGCTCTGTGGTCGTAGCTACGGCCTTCAATTTCTGAGTGGGTTTCGTCGCTGGACATCCTATAGGAAACATGAATCGAGGAATACAAGTTAAATCTTGCTCGGGTAGTTAGGCAAGAATAGATCAAGTAAAACCCATGGCAAGAACTTATCCTAAGATCGGCGAACGGGGCACCGATCAGGATAGGTTCGTAATAAGTAGGAGAACGAAATGGATTGAGGAAAAGGGTGGTGAAAGCTTTGGCAGATTGTCTAGCCCTAGTTTATGACAATTTAAGTAGAAGACATGTATATTCAGAGTGGCATCATCGAATCCTAATATGGGGGTTTAGCAATGAAGAAATAACAATGAAAATGTGGACATAAATTGTATAAGGAGATTGGTAATGATTGAAGAAATACATGTTGATTCGGAAAGAGTGAAGATTGAAGATCTTGGAAGCTTTTGTTGCGCGACTTGAGCACGGAGGTAAGTAGATCCGGCACTGAATTTGTTTTCGTTTGCAGAAGCGATAAGTTTTTTCTGGTTCAGAAGCTTTTCTGGAATCGGTAAAGTTTGAAATGTGGGGGTAATAGGGTTTTTATACCGGGTGAAACCGTCGTTTGGGGTTACTCCAAGGGTTTCTCATCATTAGGGCTCGGGAATCAAGGCAACATTTAATGGTCATGGGGAAATGAGCCCGTGTGAGTGCATAAGGCGGCGGATGACGGCTCGTCACTTCAAAACCCTTTTGGGCTGGCATCCATTTATAAATTTGATAGTGGACAACTCGATGTATTCATGAAAGGCTACTTTTCAAGAACAGTTTGGCCTGGGGATCCTAAATTCTTCTCCTCGCTCCGAGCATAGATGCTCGACATACAAGGAGCAGGGGGCTACTGAACTGCCGGGCCCAATAGGCCCAAGCCATCAATCATGTGCCTGGTACATCTTCACCAGTCATGAGCAACACACGTGCAAAGAGATTCAGACCATTGAGAACGGGCGGGGGCTTAGCATCCATGGCCAAGGTTACAATAGCCGGGGGCTTACCCAGAAGCAACAGTATGTACCGAGCAGGACTTATCCTGCTCGTTTATGAAGGAAACATTTGTCTTGAATGCAGACAGCTATTTCTGAGAAATTCGTCACCATCACCATGATGAGGCCGTTATGAGTGATGGGACAGTTAATGAGGCAATTAACATGGCAGTTAGTGTGTCCGCCAGTTATGCCACTACGTTTAATGGGCAGTTATCCTTCGGCATCAGCTATAAAAACCCCTCGAAATAATGGAGGGAGGTATGAGATTTTGATTTACTAGCTTAAACTCTGCCAAATTGTTTACTCAACCAAGTGTTGTGCTAATTCTTACGCCAGAGAGCTTTTGCAGGAGTCCAAATCCTCTATTCCAAAAGTGTATTCCATCTTCTATTTAAATGTTAGATCCACCGTTAACTTGTCAATTAGTAAATAAACAAAATTAATTATATAAACAAAATCAATTGATTGACAAATTAACTCTACATGAATATAAGATGAAATTCACATACTTTTCAGGAGTGCCTCTGCCCAGTTCATCGTTTGTGCTTGTTTGCAGAGTTGAGTCATAAAGATTAAAGATAAGTTGAAATCCAGATATCCATTTTGAAAGAAGTCCAGTGTGCCCAAGATTATTTTGGACGCATCACATCTCCTTTCTTATTTTTAGTTTTTATTGTAAACCTTTTAGCCTTATGATTTGAATTCATGGTAATAGAATCCATAATTTAAAGCCATTAGCGTAAACATATCATCATCCTTTAATTAATGCATGGATTGGTTCATAAATTGATAGTTATATATATTGGTCACATTTACCTAATGAAAGGGATAATAACCTTTAGATATTTCATTCATGTTAAGATGATTATATAGGAAGAAAATTAGAAAGTATAAAGATGAAGAGGTTGAAAATAGGAAAAAATAATAATATTTAGCCGTCTAGAAAATCATTATATATAATTGATGGAATTGTAGTGGGTGGCAATAAAAGCGTGTCATCTTTTCGTAAGAAGAAGAGCCATCTTCCTCAAACAAAACAAAATCATATTTCAAGTCATCCTTTTCCCCAACCATAATTAACTTCCTTCTTTTGGCCACCCTTTTGCCTCAAACTTTTATCATCATGCTCAATGGTGGTGGTACTCGATCATGATATATTAAATAAATATTCAATAGTCTTTCTATATATATATATATATATATATATATATATATATATATATATATAATTTAGTTAAGACAGTCTTTTTTTTTATATTATGAAATGAATATTTAACCCTGCTTTTGAACAACTAATTCTAAACTTTAACTATAAACTTAATTAATAACTTAAAAGGCAACAAAGCTAATAACCTTAAAAAATAAAATAAAAGGCATGTTTTATGATATTGATGCACATGCACATGCACCTAGGAATAAAAGATGGATCTCTTTATAATGTTGAAGGATAGAGTAGTATAAAACATTGTTGGAATGTGGTGATGCGACAACATGATTAATGTAGATATATACTCCGTATTATGGACTAGCTTAGCTAGGGTTTCCGTTGCTCTTAAGTCTTACCTGACCATGGAAAAAGGCATACTCCAAATTGATGTTTGAAAATATTATAGATTCATAAATCATAATAGCATGGGCCTTAACGAGGTTGACATAAAGCGCGAGGCATTGTCAATCTTGGCTCAACCTCCATAACTTTATTTCGATCTCAATCCACCTTGTCTAGTTTTTATTTAACACCACAACAACATTCTCGTCAATTGGGCCAAACTCTCCCTTATATTCTCTTCATCATTACATTAATTATTAGGTTATTATCCGTGCGATACACAGTTCATTTAGTACTCCCTCCGTCCCTAAATAATCGTCTGGGTTGACCCGACGCACAGTTTAAGAAAAAATAATTGACTTGATTATTTATATTGGTTTAATATGTAGTTTCCTTTAATGTCCATGTATATGTAGCCCATAATTAAAGTAGAGTGAAAAAGTAAGGATAAAGTGGTAAAAGTGATGTTCTAAAAAGGTAAGTTTCAAAGTGGACAATTATTTTGGGACGGGCGAAAAAGGAAAGGAGGACGATAATTTAGGGACGGAGGGAGTATTATTTTTGAAACTTAATTTATAGATATAATTTACAATCTATTTGAATGAACCAACAATATCAAGATATTCACATAATTAATAAAAAAATGTGAGATCACACTGAACAATCAAACCGAAAATTCATGCAAATTTTGTAGATAGAATTTGCAAGCTATTTCGTCGTAGTTGTTTGTGGTGTTGGTGGAATACGTTTGATCAAATTTGATAAAATCTATTTTAAATTGACCGAGTATGGGTAAAATAATAAAACTTAAAAAACTTCTACCATGAGAATTGAGAAGTCCTAATCAAATTAAACTTGTCTAAATCAAATGTGATAAAATCTATCACGTACAAACCGATTTTGTAAGAAAAAAAATGGTAAATAAAAAAAATTAACCATGAGAATTGAGGAGTTTTAATTAGCCTAAATCAAATGTGATAAAATCTACCCGAAAAAAAAAAAACTTTTACCATGAAAATTTGGAGTACTAATCAATTGAAACAGGTTAAAATCAAATGTGATAAAATCTATCTGGTATTAACCGATTTTGACAACAAAACTTGGTAAACAAAAGTTTTACCATGTATAAAGGAGGCACCAGTTTTAAAATCTATTAGATTTTAATTTTTGGCTGAAAAAAAGAATTTATATACATATATTTAGTATCATACACATTGTTTTAAATGAGGCACCGATTTTAAAATCTATCAGAATTTAATAGTTTTAACCAATTGAAACACTTTTAAATCAAATGTGATAAAATATATCCCAAATAAAAAACTTTTACCATGAAAATTTGAAGTATTAATCAGGTGAAACATGTTAAAATCAAATATGATAAAATTTATCTGATATTAACCGGTTTTGACAATAAAAAATGGAGAAAAAAAAACTTTTACCATGTATAAAGGAGGTACATGTTTTAAAATCTATCAGATTTTAATTTTTGACAGAAAAAAAAAAGAATTTTTATAGATATATTTAGTACCATATGCATGGTTGTAATAGTTTTTGTTTTATTTGCAAATTTTTTTATAATAAGATGATTTTCTAAACTTGTAAAAAATAATTAATTTTTTTAATTAAAATAATTTGAAAAAAACAAAAAATAAGGTAAATATTCAAAATTGATCATGTAGTCATGTAATTGAATGATTAAAATCTATGAGAATTAATAAAATTTATCCGCAAAAAAATTACTATAAAAATTTGGAGTTCTAATCAAGTGAAACGCGTTTAAATCAAATGTTATAAAATATATATGGTATTAACCGATTTTGGCAGCAAAAAATGGTAAAAAAAAACAAAAAAACTTTTAGCATGTATAAAGGAGACACCGGTTTTAAAATCTATCCGGTTTGGTAGGAAAAAAAAACTATAAACTTGTATAAAAGGTGACAAGTGGAAGCACATAATTCATTTAAAACTTTAAGCATACAACAGAAACTCGTCATATGGTAGAAACAACTTCTGTTTTAATAATAATTAATATATAATTAATATATTAGTAACTAATAATTAATAATTATATATTAGTAGAAGAACAAATAACATAGAATTATCCCGTGGATAATTTGTATAAATTAAAAATTATGAAAATAAAAAGAGATGAAAATAGAAGAGTTTTTTTTTTTTTTAGAGAAACAGGGGCGGCACCCTGCTACAATATATTAAAATAAAGAGGATAATACAAATTTGATGGGGACAACCAGCCTTCCCCTTATAAATGGGAGGACAAAGGAGCCTAATCTCGAAAAGGAAATACAATGCAAAAAGGAAAGTCTAGGTTAAGTGTCTAATATAAGGAATGCCATTTTTGTCCAGAATGAGGGAACCTCGAATGCGCTGAGGAAGGTCAAAAGCAGAGGATAACTGAATTGACGCAGCAGAGTCACAACCCAAGTTGGCAAGAAGATCAGCAACACTATTAGCTTGCCTGTAACAGTGGGAAATTTGGAAATGCATATCCCTTTGGATAGCTTTAATTTGGTGAAAAATAGCTCAGCATTTCCATGGAGGATTATGAGAAGCCTAAAGACAATCAACTAGAACCTTGGAATCAGTATCAATGTGAGCTCCTCTAAAACCCGCATTTTTAAGCCATTGAACCCCTAGAAGCAAGGCTTTAGCTTCATCAACAATATTGGAGGAAGAACCAAAGAAAGAAGAGAAAGCAAAAATAAATTCTCCGGAACAATTCCGAACAATTCCACCACCACCACTAATACCAGGGTTGCCACGAGAAGCACCATCAGTATTAAGTTTCACAAGATTAGAAGGAGGTCGAATCCATTGAATCACCTGGAAAGAGGGGGAAGTCTCAAATTAGAACTTTTGATGTTTGCCAAATCTCTGCGAATGGAAAGAAGTAACCCCGAGGCTGAAAGAACATTATTATCACAAAGAAAAGAGTTTCGGTTCTTCCAAAGATGCCAAAGAATAAGAGAGGGGATGATGATGTGCTCAAATGAAGTATTTTTTTGGATCCACCAGGAGAAGCATGATTGCTGAATCGAAGATAAGCATTGCCTCACCTGAAACTCAGAGCTAAGAACAGACCAGAGAAAGGCAGCAATAGAACTATGGAGAAAGACATGATCAAAAGTCTCAATGTTGTCGGAAGTGCAGCAGTAACAATTGGAAGCAATGTGAATGCCTTTTTCGCTAAGAGCCTCATCGATCGGAAGACGTTTCAGGAGGAGACGCCAGATGAAGATGTTGATGTTGGAAGGGACGAGCCGATGCCAGTAAAATTTGGAGGACAATATAGATGGGTTGTGAGCACGGAGTTGCTGCCAGGCCAAAGAAATGAAAAATTTTCCATTCGAAGTAAGAGTCCAGCAGGCAGTGTCCTCAACATCAGAGAGAAAAATATTTTCTTCCAGAATACGTTGATGATCAGATGGAGAGAGAGCAGGAGCAACCGTCAGGATTTAAAGTCATGGAGTCAATAAAAATATCACGAATGGATGACGCCGAAGAAGATGTCGGTTTAGCAATTAAGCCTCCCTCTAGCCAGCCATCAAACCAAGGAGAACATAGCCCACGGCCAATCAACCATTTGGTACGACCCTCAACAAAGGACCGGATAGACAACATACGACACCAGAGGTGGGAGCCTTTGATCTGAGTTTGAGAAGGGTGGAGGTTACGACAATACATGACCTTCATAAACCGAGACCGCAGAGAGTCATGAGTTCGGAAATGCCACCAATTGCTAGCAGAGTAGGCAAGAGAGACATCTTTAATAGAGCGAATACCTACTCCCCCTTCATTAACTGGAGTACAACATTTCGACCAAGATATCCAGTGAGTTCGCTGTTTACAATCAATTTGCCCGCAAATGAAGTTAGCAAACATCCGCTCAACCATAAATCACAGACTTGGGAGGGTCCAAGGAGGCTAAATGATACGTGGTGATTGAGTGCAACACAAAATTTATAAGTGTAATCTTCCCAGCCAAAGATAAAAATTGCCCAAGCCAAGAATCGATACGAGATCTGATCTTAAGAATAAGGGGGTCAAAGTACTTTTTAAGCTTACGGCCACAGAAAAGGGGACAACCCAAGTAAATCAAAGAGAATTCTTTATGAGTAAACTCCAAGGCATGGGAGATGGAACTGATGCGAGCATGAGTCATTTTGGATGAGATAGTGAAACTGCTCTTGCCATTATTAATAGCCTAACCCGAACACTGCTCATAATTCAATAGAAGCTTGCAATGCTTGGCAATAGATTGAAGGATTCCGTTGCAAAAAATGATAATGTCATCCGCAAAAGACAAATGAGAGATAATCGGGTAGCCACTGCTCGAACTGTAAGCAATATGCGGGACAGAATTATGCATCGCATTCAGACTGCGACTGAGGATTTCCGTAGCTATAATAAAGAGGGCGGGAGATAGAGGGTCCCCTTGACGGAACCCCTGAGAGGAATGGAAAAAACCAGCCGGGGAACCATTGACCAGGACGGAGAACCAGTTGTCTGAGATCAAACGCCAAATCATGTCGATAAAAGTTTCGCAAAACCCAAATTGGCGAAGGACTTTGATGAGATAATGCCAATTAACCCTATCAAATGCTTTGGTCATATCCAGTTTCATAATCATATTAGATCCAACAACCTTTTTATCAATGTTGGTCATCAGTTCCTGTGCAAGCAGAATATTGTCTTAAATCACCCGACCCTTAACAAATCCGCTTTGGTTGAGAGATATGATGGAAGGAAGCATGCTAGCAAGGCGAGAAGCAAGGATCTTGGAGATAACTTTATTGTTGAAATTGCACAAACTTATGGGGCGAAAGTCATTAAAGGAGAACGGATGATCGATCTTGGGAATAGTAAGAATAAGAGTGCTGGACCAACTTTTGGGCAGGGCGAAACCAAAGAAAAATTCAAGAATCGCGGCATAAAGATCAAGACCAATGATGTCCCAGTAGTGAGAGAAGAACAATCAAGTAAATCTATCAGGACCGGCCGCACTATCCCCGTTCATAGCAAAAACCGCATTTTTAACCTCCTCTAAACTAGGATCAGCCACAAGTAAAGAGTTCATATTATCCGTGACAAGAGGAGGAATGGACTGAAACAAATAATTATCAGAGGTGGGGACTACTTGAAGCTGAGATTGGAAATGCTTAACAGCTTGATATGTAATTGTGGTAGCATTAGTGAGTTCTTGCCCATCTGCCCCGAGAATAGAATGAATATGAAGTTGCAGTCTAGTCTGTTTTACAGAAGCATGAAAAAGCTTTGTATTTCCTTCCCCTTCTTTGAGCCATTTGATTCTAGCCTTTTGTCTCCAAAAGTTCTCTTCGATTTTAAGGGTATTTTTAATTGAGCATGGGCAAGATTCAAAGCAGCCCTATCAGAATTATTTCCCGAAGCTTCAAAAGTAAATTCAATACGTTGAATCTCGTCTTCAGCCCTCGGAATATTAGAGAAAATGTTTCCAAAAATGTCTTTGTTCCACTTCTTTAAACTTTCGAAGATGACACGTGGCAGCACAAAATCTCTTTAAACTTTAGAAGAATTTTAGTAAAATTAAACTCGTATAAATTTTATAGGATAAAATCTAGTTTAATTAAATGATATTTGAAAAAAAAAACTAAAATCCTAATTCTCTATCATAAATTTGCTCGTAAAACGATATCATAAATTTGTTTTATCTTTATCAAATTAGTTTTAGGAATTTTATCATATATAATTAGATTTAGAACTTTTATCTTAAACTAATCGATTTTGAAAAAGAAAAAAAACTTTTTTCATTTCGAAGGTGACACGTGGCAGCACAAAATCTCTTTAAACTAATCAATTTTGGCAGGAATTTTTTTGTTTTTTGTTTTTTTACAATTCATAGAGATGAATTGTGGAAGCATAAAATTCCTTTAAAAGATTAAGCATTTAACAGAAAACCACCACGTGGCAGTAACGACTTCTGTTTTAATTATAGTTAATAGATTCTGGATATAGAAAAGAAATACGAAAATATTAATAAAAAGTACAATTCCCTTGTGCTTTCTATTTTTCATGTCTTCTCGAGTATAGTTCTAAGCCCAAAATTGAAAATTACATAACTTTTGTTCACAATCACATTTTTAGAATAATAATAATAATAACTCAAACAACCTTGTACATTTTCATATTTCCTTTTTTATCACCTTCCCTTCTTTCATTTCCCTTGACAAAATCATCAACTTTAATTTTTGTATTTTTCTCCGAAATAGACTTAACACCTTTTGAATAAATGTTGTCCCCATATCCTAAATCGGGTAGATGTGGAATATACTTTATATGGTAGTTACATACTATTACTAGGCATAAACATCATGCATGGATTTTAGGTCGACTTGTGATAGGCCTGAATGACCTAATGTGTTGTGTGCTTAGTGTGGCAATGTGTGTACTACGTATATCGGACCGGGCTTTCGGGCTCAGGGTGTTATAAATGTTATCAATCTCGATCGAAAAATCAGGAACGACGTATTTAGTAGGCCAAAGTGCTATACTGCGTGAGGTGGGAGCTATCTCTTGATCCCCCAACGAGCCATCTCTTGAATCCTGCATCGCCCGGATACGTTTCGGCCTTGACGAAGACGTCAAGCATTTAAGTGGGGAGATTGTACTACCTTCAATCTCACAACGAGAAGATGTTAGATTTGAATGTTTTATAAGGTGGACACACACTACTTCTGGACACCAACATCATCCATGACTTTTGAGTTGGGTTGTGGTAGGCCTGGTGACCCAAGGTACAACGTGTTTTGTGGGTCAGTGTGTGGCCTACACGTATCGAACCGGGATTTTGGGCTCGGGGAAAATTCGCCTTGAAGAAAGCTTGCTAGAACTTTGAGCAAAGAGCACTTGAATATAATAAGGAATAATTGTGGATCGGTACCTTTTGGAGATATTATAAGGGTGATAATCGGGCCGATCCCATAGAATCTAATTATAACCAGAAAAGTCAATCATTTTTGTTTTCAACCGCTAAAGTACATTTTTTATGATAAAATGACGAAAATATCAATAATGAACAGTAAACGCGCGCACAAAAGCCGGCCATCAAATTTCAGCATCCCATAACTAAAGAAACGATGCCTAATTAAATAACATCAACACATGATAGGAAACGACACCTAATTAAGTAACAACGAAATATTATTTGAAGGAACGATGCCTAATTAAGTAACACCGATGCATGCTTGGAAACAACGTCTAATTAAGTAACACTGAGGCATGATTTGATGGAACGATTCCGAATTAAGTACCACCGAGGTAGGATTTTAAGGAACAATGCCTAATCAAGTAACACTGAGGCATGATTTTAAAAAATGCCTAATTATTTATATATCACGATACAAAAAAGAAATTAAAGTCTGCTATCATATTAAAGAAATGACGTCTAATTAAGTAACAACGAGACATGATTGCAAACAATGTCTAATTAAGTAACACCGAGGCAAGATTGGAAACAACGTCTAATTAAGTAACACCGAGACATGATTTGAAGGAACAATGCCTAATCAAGTAACATTGAGGCATGATTGGAAAAATAAATTGAAGTTTGTCACCATATTAAAGAATGGCAAAACCCTTCATTTGGCCACCCAACTTTTCAAAAAATTTCAAAGCGGCCACCGAAAGTTTAAAACTTGCAATGAGACCACTGAACTAAATTAATGTTGCAAGCGTGCCCATATTTTGGATGTCCGTTAGCTCCATCGTTAAATATGAGTGAAATCCCTATTTTGCCCCCTTTAAATAGCAATTATTCTCTTTATGTGATATTAGAAACCCAAAGGGGTCTAACTGATTTTTTTTTATAAATATGTCGTCTTCTTTCTTACTACTACTAGAGTCCTTCCAGAATCCAGGAGCCATGAATTTTTCTTCTTGCATTCCGACAACAGGTATTTCAGATTTGACTTTACTAGAGTGTGGAGAGAGAATGACAAATTACATCCCCTTCACCCCAAACACAACACTTCCAGCAACCACCCCAATCCACCACCTTCCACCTCCCTCTATACCATCTCCCACCATCATCAAATGAAGACAAGCAACATCGGTGAGGGTAAATCTTCCCTTGTCTTTCGAAAATCTCAAAAAGTAGAATCTGTGTCATTGGATCTTAAAACCCCCGTAAATTTCCTCCATTAAACAAACCCACCAAAACCCAGATCCGAAAACGAAAATGACGAGAGAGATAATGAGCAGAGCCAATGGAACCAGAAGAAGAAGGTCGCACGATTGATACATTAGATCTGCCGCGCCCCACAGTAAAACCCATATTCGAACCTTCAATCCGACCTCTCTCAAGTCCAAATCCAGGTGTAGCACGGAAGGAACTTGGCCCACTAGAATTCCCTTCCATTATGTGGCGTGGCCTCCATTTATCACGAGAATCAGGATCACGCTCAGAAACTACACGACTACCCCCACCAAATGATTGAGTATCACTATGAGCATCTTCCTTTTCTGCCTCTGTCCTCTTTTCAGTTCGACCCTCCTTATCTTTGTCATCAGGCCCCCACCTTGAAGACCGTTTGCTATCGCACCGAGTTTCATGCCCAGAATTGCGATTGTTAACATCATTCCACTTTTCAGGGGTAGGTGTGCCTCTACTCTCAGTAGTTTTTCTAGTTGTAGCATTGTCAACACGACGTTCAGTTTTCCTGCGATTTCTTCTACCAAGCAAGCCTTTTCATCTTCTACACCCACCGTCAGAATCGATATCATCAACCCCCCTGTCGTCTTCGATTTCATCTTTCTTTGCCCCGCATCTTTGATTGCCACTGTTGCTCGATCTTGAACACTCGACGGTGTTTTCGATTTACCCTTTTAGATCTGGGATTGTTAGATGTTTACTTTTTCATTTTCTTTTCAAATCTAGGGCACAAAAATGGTTGAAATTGATAGATTATTTCATGGAATTCCATGGCCGAAGGAGATCTATGTGGTCGAGGAAGAAATTTGTTGCAAATTGGAAGGAAGAAATCAAGTTGGGGAAATTCGCTTTCCAAGCACACTTGAAAAAAAATTGGTTTGCAAGTTGGTAATGGTGGGTATTTGAATGAAAATCTGCATTGAGAGAAAGAAATTGAAGGAGATGAAGTCTTTTATTCTTTCTTAAACACTTATGGTATAATACATCGGGGAATGATCGGGAAATAGAGAAATTTGTTCATCTAGGTTTTTTTTTTCAGTTAGATCCCTTTGGGTTTCTAATATCACATAAAGGGAATAATTGTTATTTAAATGGGGCAAAATAGGGATTTCACTCATATTTAACGGTGGAGCTAACGGACATCTAAAATATGGGCACACTTGCAACATTAATTTAGTTCGGTGGCCTCATTGCAAGTTTTAAACTTTCGGTGGCCGCCTTGCAATTTTTTGAAAAGTTGGGTGGCCAAATGGAGGGTTTTGCCTAAAAGAAACGACACCTAATTAGTAAGACCGATGCATGATTGTAAGGAACGATACCTAATTAAGTAACACCGAGACACGATTGGAAGTATTGATGCCTAATTAAAATACACCAACGTTGAATTGGAAGATACGATGCCTAATTAAAAACACCGAGGTAAAATTGGACATATATTTAAGAATGTGAGTATTTTAGGAAAAATATTATTAAAATAGAATTTAACGGTTGAATTAAAAAAGAGGGTAGTACAACGGTTATAATTTCAAAAAAGTGTACTGGCTGGTAATTATTCCATAATAACCTCTCCGGTCAACTTTTTTTTTATTCAACCGATAAAGTGCTTTTTCATATAAAAATTCCACCCGTGACCTCCAAGTACTTCGTTCTCTTCACTCTGTCATACAGTTTTTATCTCTTCTTCTTCCTCTTGCTACTTCCCTTCTCTTCTCATTGCCACACTCTCTTTCTCTTCTTCCTCCAGCTACGTCTCTATCTCTCTTTTTTCAATTGCCAACCTCTTTTCATCTTATTCGACCATTTTCCTCATAATTTTTTTATCTCGGATAAATCACGAGACCCACCACGTATCAAATCGGAGCTCGCAACGAGATCTACAAAAAACTATGTTTAAGCACTGTTTTGGGATCTGAAAGTTTTCCGATGCCCAATTTTTACGCACAAATTTGGGGGCAGTGTTCAATTTATTCATTTTGACGCCAATTTTGTATATTTCGATGCAAACCTTTGTTGATATTTGGTGGTAGTGTTTAATTTATTCATTTCGACACCAATTTTGTCCATTTTGATGCCCAACTATGTTGATATTTGGTGATAGTGTTCAATTTTGTCAATTTCGATGTCTAACTTTATTGATATTTGGGGGTAGTGCTTAATTTATTCATTTTGTCAATTATGAGGCCCAACTATGTTGATGTTTGGTGGTAGTGTTCAATTTTCTCCATTTTGATGCCTAACCTTGTTGATATTTGGTGGCAATATTTACTTTATTCATTCTGATGCCAATTTTGTCAATTACGATGCCCAACTATGTTGATATTTGGTGGCAGTGTTCATTTGTGCATTTCGATGCCAGTGTTTTCATTTCGATGCCCAAATTTGGCAGTAGCTTTTTGAATTTCGATGCCTAAATTTTGACAGTGTTCAATTGTGCATTTCGATGCTTATTGTTTTCATTCTGATGCCCAAATTGGGCAGTGACTTTTTGAATTTCGACGCCAAAATTTTGACAATGTTCAATTGTGTGCATTTCGATGTCTAGTGTTTTCATTTCGATGCCCAAATTGGACAGTGGATTTTTGAATTTCGACATACAAATTTTGACAGATTTCAATTGTGCATTTCGATGCCTAGTGTTTTCATTTCGATGCCCAAATTGGGCAGTGACATTTTGAATTTTGACGCTCAAATTTGACAAATTTCAATTGTGCATTTTGATGCCTATTGTTTTCATTCCGATGCTCAAATTAGGTAGTGACTTTTTGAATTTCAACACCCAAATTTTGACAAATTTCAATTGTGCATTACGATACCCAATGTTTTAATCTTGATTCCCAAATTGGGTAGCGACTCTTTGAATTTCGACGCCCAAATTTTGATAGATTTCAATTATGCATTTCGATGTCCAATCTTTTCATTTCGATGCCCAAATTTGGGCAGTGTCTTTGTGCGAGCGTTTGTTGTTCATGAAGGTTTTCTTCGTTATTTTATCAACAAAAGTATACTTTAGCGGTTGAAAACAAATATATGAGACTTTTTTCGAGTATATTATCATCACAGGGGCCCGACCCGATTATCACTATATAATAATTAATTACACTTTAATTATTTAAGAGTAATGTCATGAGTACCTAAAGAATACCAAATTTTCTGCACCAAATGAGGTGTCATATGATGTGAAATCAAATGAGGTGCATTAATTATAATTTTCTATTTTGTTTTATACACCACTTTAGCTGTGACGCATGAAAAAAAGAAGCTAACAGAAGCTTAATTATGCTAAAACATTCAAGAAAGTCATATAGAAAATCATTCCATAACTATATTTGGGGTTAATGGATGATAACGTTTGACAATCTGCTCCTAAATTCTATCATCAGAACAAAAAGACACACTAAGACTAGATAGTTGTGGATCAACTTGTATGAAAAACTACTGAATCGATATATAGTCATAGGAAAGAATGATGATGTCCATTGTGCCTTAATTTGTTAGTGGGTTTTGTGGATTATGCAGAGGTTACTGATCTTAGGATCCGAAGAGATTCCAATTAAGGAATATGAAACTCTATCCTAGGTTTTATTATCATGCCATAATCATATATAATCTCTGATGTAGAGAAATGCATATATATTGCAACAACCATGCACTGAGAATCCATAATTCACTACTGCGGCCTCAAATCCATATTGAGATGGGCACAAACAAGTAATCTCGTGTCATGCCATGCCTTTCGTAAGTCTTGGCTCTTTATTAGCCGAATCTCCTTGCATAATAGAGAGAGAGAGAGAGAGAGAGAGAGAGTCACAAGTATTTGTTGAAATTCTTTATGAAATTATTGTTGTTCCGTTGAGGAAGAAAAATAAAATTACACCTCTTTCATTTGCTCAGTTAACATGGAGATATCCTGGCTAGCTAGGGTGCTAACACAATTCGGGACTCTAATGACATAAAATACAATTAAGAACCTTCAATCCACTAAACAACGTATGACGTATCAATCAAGTGAGCTCCAAAGGGAAAATTCGCTTCTTTCTTGGCTCGTTGAAGAGGTAGAAGAAGATGAAGTTGACCCAAGTTCATTTTTTTGCTCCTGGCCCTGGCTAAGGTTGGATGACTGATCAGTGTTTTCATTTCTGATTTCCCATATCATCTCCTGAACCTGAATACTGAAGCTTCAACCTCAAACACTCTGATATCCCATTGAATGCATAAAAAGAAGCTGAGAACGTGCGTTCATACTTCATCCTCTTCATGGCTTCCGTGAGCAAACACGGATCATCCCCCTGTTCTATCGGCTCTGCCATCTCTTCTGCAATCTCAAATGGAGAATAGTGCAAAGACAATCCAACCTCATCGACAAACTGTAAATCCATTATCCCCATATTAACCTCTTCTAATTCTTCTTCGACTTTGCAATCATCCCCAACTAATAATAAATCATTGGAACTAGTCCAGTTATCACCAAAATCAATGTCTCTAACCCCATCACACCCTTGGTTGTTAGTTAAGTTTGATTCACTACTTGCACTGACATACTCACTAGTGCTACTATAATTAGTAAGAGTGTCGGTACTATTTACTCTAGGAGTAATATAGGGAATGTCATCAAAGTAGTGATCAAATGATTCTGTGTCTTGAGTTTCTGTTGTCCCTTCAAACTGTGGGTGATTTTGCACACAAGCGTCACCGGAACTATTTCTCTCACTAAGCCTATGTAGGATAAGATTGGTAATCTTAGAAGAAAGGGCTGATGGTGTATAAGAAGAAGGCCAGAAGTTTGTACGAGTATTTGCCCCACGGAGCAAGCAAGCTGCCTCATCATACGCTCTAGCAGCTTCCTCTGTAGAATCAAATGTGCCCAACCAAACTCTTATGTGCTGTATGGTATCCTTGATCTCGGCAACCCATCTTCCCGATGGTCGTTGGCGGACTCCAACGAAGCGTTTCCTAGTTTGTTGGGCAGCCTCGTTTATAGTCCCCATCTCACTATTACAACTGATTTCTTCTCCCTCACCAACCTTTCTCTTCCTCACCATTTTCTGTTCTAGTTTTTCTCTATTGCATTGATCAAGTAGACGTCCTACATGTATATATAAGTTCCTCAGTGAGAGTAATTCAGATCTAGCAAAGGAAATGACTAGTTTTTGAAAATTTTAAAAAAAAAATTGTTGTAACCTCTTTGTACTTTGTATAATTCGGCTCCGCTAATCTCCGTACATGTGGAGATATTTCATAGATTAAGGAAAAGCTCAAGAATAAGTGAAAATTACTTTGACTAAGTCAGATTTAGGCTAGGATGCTCTCTGTGCAATTGGAAGATTTCAGAGAGACGCTCAAATTTAAATATCTACTATCTATTATCTACTATCTACTATCTACTATCTACTACTACTATAAAAGTCTAGGTTGTTTCTTACAATTTAATGTATGGACAAAACTAATCATGCATCTAATAAACATCCACAATAGAATTAAGGTTAAACAAGTAAAATTTGTCATAAGTAGAAAATAATGTATAATCTACTATTTACTATCTACTATCTACTACTCTACTACTACTATAAAAGTCTAGGTTGTTTCTTACAATTTAATGTATGGACAAAACTAACCATTCATCTAATAAACATCCACAATAGAATTAAGGTTAAACAAGTAAAATTTGTCATAAGTAGAAAATAATGTATAAAAATAAATAACCCTAAATTTAATAAACTATTCACCATTAATTATTACTAAACAAATAAATTTGCATGGACTAATCAATTCTTTGAAGAATGAAATTGAATTTGGTCCCTCAACTTATACCTAACTTTAAATTGGATCCTACCCTTTTTAATTATATTCATTTTGTCTCATATGTTTTTTTTTTTTTTGCCATATTCCCTCTTCGTGTCATTATCATTACAAATATCATACAATATTTTTGAATATCATGAAAATATACTTACTCAGTTAAGAGAAAAAATAATATGATTTACCTTTTTAAATTTGTTTAACATTTGTTAGGTAAAATTTTGACTACGACAAGTAACCTTAAAAGATTATCATATTGGTCCCTAAGTTATAGATCTTATTAACAAATCTCTATTCAGTTAACTAAATAATTTTTGTTATGTCCATATTTCTCTTTCTATATAAGTGTGAGTGTTTTCTTACGTACAAATTAGTGTATAGGCAACAATAAAGATAATCAACCTTAAATCTTGTTTAAAAAAAAACAAAATGTATAGACAAAACTAACCATGCACCTAATAAACATCCACAATAGAATTAAGGTTAAACAAGTAAAATTTGTCATAAGTAGAAAATAATGTATAGACATAAATAACCTTAGATTTAATAAACTATTCACTATTAATTATTGCTAAACAAATAAATTTGCATGTGCTAATCAATTCTTTGCAGAATGAAATTGAATTTGGTTCATCAACTTATACCTAACTTTAAATTAGATCGTACATTTTTTTTAATTATATTCATTTTGTCTCATATATTGATTTTTTTTGGTCATATTCTCTCTTCGTGTCATTACCATTACAAATGTCATATAATATATTTGAATATCACAAAAATACACTTACTCGGTTAAGAGAAAAATAATATGATTTACCTTTTTAAATTTGTTTAACATTTGCTACAGTAAAATTTTGACTACGACAAGCAACCTTAAAAAAAACTATCATATTGGTCCATAAGTTATAGATCTTACTAAAAGATCTCTATTCAGTTAACTAAATAACTTTTGTTATGACCATATTTATCTTTCTATATAAAAGTATGAGTGTTTTCTTACGTACAAATAATTAGTGTATAGGAAACAATAAAGATAATCAACCTTAAATCTTGTTTAAAAAATAACAAGAAATTTTTTAGGTAATCAACATAGATTTTGAAGTAATGTTTCTAAAATACTTAAAATTTGTTATGGTGAAATTTAGGTAGACATTACTAGAGGTGTATGAATTTTTTTAAACTACTGTAATAGATTTGTTAGTGAGTCTTGAGATTTTAAACAAATCGGTGGCGAGTTTACTAATTATCAGTGAACAAACCAAGAGAAATGAGTTTTTTTTTAAAGAGCTATTGTTTAAGATGATGAAGAAAACAATGGAAAACACATTTTATGAATATGTGCATTTTGTCGGAGAAGAAAACAAAAATTTACAGTTTTCTCCCTTTAATATTTGAATGATACAAATAACTCTAAAGACTAACATATTGGTACCTAACAAATGCCTACAATCAATTAATTGAGATTTTCACTATCCTTTAAATATTGAAATTTTCGAATAAACCCTCAAATGTTGAGAAATGTATAGAACCCGTTATCCTACACATAACGTTAAAGTAAGTATGTTGTCTATAGTTATTTATATATATATATATATATATATATATATATATATATATATATATATATATATATATATATATATATTAACGTTGAGGTAAGTATGTTGTCTTCAAATTAACCACTACTAATAATATTTACACATTCTTTTGTTTTCCTTTGTATGACTTATTACCATATCTAATATATTACATAAATTGTAGAGTTGGGGGAGAGAGAAAGAAGAAGTTTGAGAGATAGATAAAAGATGAATTATTTTTTCTTAAAAACTACAACTATTGTGAGAGTGGGTAATAAATATATTAACCTTACATCTTGATAATATGTTTTCAATATATTTCAAAATTGTTATGATGAAATTGTTGAAGATATTACTAAAGTTATATGTATTTATTTAACTATAATAACAAATTTGTTAGTGCGTATAGAGATACTTAGGAAATCATATATTGACGTGTTTAATGATTATCAGTGAACAAATTAAAAAGAAATGAGTTACGAAAAGAAGATATACTTTTAAGATGATGACGGAAAAAATGAAAAGTACAGTATTTGTTGGAGAAGATAGTTAAAGTTTACAGTTTATTGCATTAAATGTTTTGACTATTACAAGTAGCCTTAAAATGAACATATTGATACCTAACAAACCACTAATCAGTTAAACAAATAATTGTTGTTAGGATTTTCACTATCCTTTCCTTGCAGAAATTTTTGAATAGATCATCATGTGTTAAGAAAGGTACAGAGAAACCCATAGATACATATTAATATTAAAGTAAGTATATTATCTTTGATTATTTTATTTCTTAATATGAATATATAACTTTTTAAAAATAAGAGAAAATGTATTATTAATCAGTTATCTTCAAATTAACCATATTATGAATATTTATATTTTTCGAAGTAAGGTCTCTTAATTTGAAAATGAGATTTCAATTTTTTTAAGTTTGCATAAAAAAATAAATATAATGAATGAAATTTCTTTAATTATTAGATTTTGAAAGCTTTAATTCTATTTATTCTCCTACTAGGTACGATAATACACTATTAAAACAGGGAGGATCTATTTTCCCTACAATTTTTTACTTATCTGATACTTTACTATTTATTGCATCAATAAAACACATATTTGGACAAAACTACCCCTTAATTATTTGCTTTTGTTAAGTTATCTAACAATGTTACTTACATAATTTTCTAAGTAAAAAAATCACATGATAATTGGCTACCGTCCACATAAACAACATAATTATTTATTTTTTTATTTTTCCTAAATGTTATATACATAAAATTTGTGTCTAGAGTCACGTTACATAATAAAAAACTAATATCAAAAAATATATATTAACCGAAAAATCAATAGTAAAATCAGATGAATTACACGTTATAATTGTAAAAAAAATTATCCAATAGTAAAATCATATTTTGATACCATATAGTAAAACTTTGTACATTTTGCCTACCAAAACAATTGATTCAAAATATTAACTATGAATAAATTAACCAATAATCAATTCAATACCAACCATATTATTATTATTGAATTTATGTTAATACAAAATAATGTTTAAATCAAATTAATATTTTATTATATTAATGAAGTATCACATAATCCCTTCGTTTTTAAATAATTTTTTTTTTCTTTTTTTTTCTGTTCTAAAATAATTATCTTTTTCATAACTTCCCTTTTAAAAAAACACTTTTACCACTTTACTCTTACTTTTTCTACCTACTTCAATTATAACCACATACATGAGGGCATTAAAGAAAAAAAAATCACACATTACACCACTATTTACAATACAATCAATTACTTTTTCTTAACGGTGTGTCTGGTCAAAAGAGACAATACTTTAGAAACAAAGGAAGTATAATTTAGAAATAACAAATATATTGCTCAACTAAAAATAACAAGTAATTAATTAATAATCAATTTTGTCCAAGCCTACATAAGTTAAAAGCAATAACTAATAATGTGGTAAATAAGTAAAAAATGTAGTGGAAATAACATTTCACTAAAAAATCATTAACAACACGTGCAACGTGTGTGTAACGCTCGTGCAACGTGCGTGCACTTGACTAGTAGCCAGAAAAATTACAGGAAAACTATTAGTATTAATCTTGTTTGGGTTAATCAAGAATATTAATAACTTGAAGAAAAACTTTATACCCAAAGGAAGCACAGCCAGAATTATTAAGGTCATTTTGCGACATTTGAAGCGATGTCTAAATAGAAAAAATGACCAATATTAATTAATTACCATATATACCATCAATATCTAAATATCTTCATTAAGCTTTGTAAGCATAAATTATTGGGACAAAATAAAGGGCTTATAATTTTCATAATTAACCTCTCAATTGATGAGATTAGTCACACAGCCCTACAGCCTACTGGCTTGAAAAGGTTGAGACCAACATTACTTTAAGATTAACATTAATGTGTTACTTTGGATTATTAACCCTTGATTACAAGTCTCTCATCACTTAGCTTTTTGTAATTGTTGATGAAGATTAAAATACTCGATATGGCCGAAGCCACACGAAACTAATTAGCAAGTCAAAGCCATTAAATTGAACACTAATTACAATGTAATATCAGTAGTTAAGAATAATTCATTGATCCACTAAAATATTCTTCAAATTTAATTTTTATCTTGTTTAAGTAGTTCGTCACCTGATTATATGGTCAAGACAGAATCTCACTCACACACACACACATGGCAAGCTTAAAATAGCCGGGGGTGAGAATTTAAAAAAAGAGACAAATAAAGGGAAGCAGATTGGAGTAACGAGAATATACGATTTACCCATAATATATATATATATATATATATATATATATATATATATATATATATATTAACAAATACATATGCATCAACGTCAATATTAGATTACAGTCAATTATTTAATGAAGCATGCTCTTAAGGCGGCGGTGGGACCGGAGGTGGCGATGGCGGTGGGACTGGAGGTGGCGATGGTGGACGTGGAGGTGGAGGTGGTGGAGGTGGTGAAGGTGGCGAAGGTGGCGATGGTGGAGTTGGAGTTGGAGGTGGAGGTGGAGGTGGTGGTGCATTTACCTCACACGAAAAAATGCATCTGAAGGCTGATGAGGGTGGTTCTGGTTTTCGTTTCAGTTCAATCTCATAAAAGGCTGGTTTTGGTTTTAGTTCAATCTCATAAAAGGTCGCTCCACCGACCCGACCCATACCCATAATATAAATATAAATAAATAAATAAATAAATAAATATATATATATATATATATATATATATATATATATATATATATATATATATATTATGGGTATAATTTAGAAATAACAAATATATTGCTCAACTAAAAATAACAAGTAATTAATTAATAATCAATTTTGTCCAAGCCTACATAAGTTAAAAGCAATAACTAATAATGTGGTAAATAAGTAAAAAATGTAGTGGAAACAACATTTCACTAAAAAATCATTAACAATACGTGCAACGTGCGTGCACTTGACTAGTAGCCAGAAAAATTACAGGAAAACTATTAATATTAATCTTGTTCGGGTTAATCAAGAATATTAATAACTTGAAGAAAAACTTTATACCCAAAGGATGCACAGCCAGAATTATTAAGGTCATTTTGCGACCTTTAACAGAAGCAATGTCTAAACAGTAAAAAATGACCAATATTAATTAATTACCATATATACCATCAATATCTAAATATCTTCATTAAGCTTTGTAAGCATAAATTATTGGGACAAAATAAAGGGCTTATAATTTTCATAATTAACCTCTCAATTGATGAGATTAGTCACACAGCCCTACATCCTACTGGCTTGAAAAGGTTGAGACCAACATTACTTTAAGATTAACATTAATGTGTTACTTTGGATTATTAACCCTTGATTACAAGTCTCTCATCACTTAGCGTTTTGTAATTGTTGATGAAGATTAAAATACTCGATACGGCCGAAGCCACACGAAACTAATTAGAAAGTCAAAGCCATTAAATTGAACACTAATTACAATGTAATATCAGTAGTGAAGAATAATTCATTGATCCACTAAAATATTCTTCAAATTTAATTTTTTATCTTGTTTAAGTAGTTCGTCACCTGATTATATGGTCAAGACAGAATCTCTCTCTCACACACACACACATGGCAAGCTTAAAATAGCCGGGGACGAGAATTTAAAAAAGAGACAAATAAAGGGAAGCAGATTGGAGTAACGAGAATATACGATTTACCCATAATATAAATAAATAAATAAATAAATATATATATATATATAACAAATACATATGCATCAACGTCAATATTAGATTACAGTCAATTATTTAATGAAGCATGCTCTTAAGGCGGCGGTGGGACCGGAGGTGGCGATGGCGGTGATACAGGAGGTGGCGATGGCGGTGGGACAGGAGGAGGCGATGGCGGTGGGACCGGAGGTGGCGATGGTGGAGGTGGAGGTGGAGGTGGAGGTGGAGGTGGAGGTGGTGGTGAAGGTGGCGAAGGTGGCGATGGTGGAGTTGGAGGTGGAGGTGGAGGTGGAGGTGGAGGAGGTGGAGGTGCATTTACCTCACATGGAAAAAAGCATCTGAAGGCTGATGAGGGTGGTTCTGGTTTTGGTTTCAGTTCAATCTCATAAAAGGTCGCTCCACCGACCCGACCCATACCCATAATATATATATATATATATATATATATATATATATATATATATATATATATATATATTTACATTTTGGGTATTATTTAGAAATAACAAATATATTGCTCAACTAAAAATAACAAGTAATTAATTAATAATCAATTTTGTCCAAGCCTACATAAGTTAAAAGCAATAACTAATAATGTGGTAAATAAGTAAAAAATGTAGTGGAAATAACATTTCACTAAAAAATCATTAACAACACGTGCAACGTGCGTGCACTTGACTAGTAGCCAGAAAAATTACAGGAAAACTATTAATATTAATCTTGTTCGGGTTAATCAAGAATATTAATAACTTGAAGAAAAACTTTATACCCAAAGGATGCACAACCAGAATTATTAAGGTCATTTTGCGACCTTTAACAGAAGCAGTGTCTAAACAGAAAAAAATGACCAATATTAATTAATTACCATATATACCATCAATATCTAAATATCTTCATTAAGCTTTGTAAGCATAAATTATTGGGACAAAATAAAGGGCTTATAATTTTCATAATTAACCTCTCAATTGATGAGATTAGTCACACAGCCCTACAGCCTACTGGCTTGAAAAGGTTGAGACCAACATTACTTTAAGATTAACATTAATGTGTTACTTTGGATTATTAACCCTTGATTACAAGTCTCTCATCACTTAGCTTTTTGTAATTGTTGATGAAGATTAAAATACTCGATACGGCCGAAGCCACACGAAACTAATTAGCAAGTCAAAGCCATTAAATTGAACACTAATTACAATGTAATATCAGTAGTTAAGAATAATTCATTGATCCACTAAAATATTCTTCAAATTTAATTTTTATCTTGTTTAAGTAGTTCGTCACCTGATTATATGGTCAAGACAGAATCTCTCTCTCACACACACACACACATGGCAAGCTTAAAATAGCAGGGGCGAGAATTTAAAGAAAGAGACAAATAAAGGGAAGCAGATTAGATACTTGAGAATATACGATTTACCCATAATATAAATAAATAATATATATATATATATATATATATATATATATATATATATATATATATATATATATATATATATATATATTAACAAATACATATGCATCAACGTCAATATTAGATTCTGATCAATTATTTAATGAAGCATGCTCTTAAGGCGGCGGTGGGACCAGGAGGTGGCGATGGCGGTGGAGGTGGCGATGGCGGTGGGAGAGGTGGCGGTGGGGAGGTGGAGGTGGAGGTGGAGGTGGAGGTGGTGGAGGTGGTGAAGGTGGCGAAGGTGGCGATGGTGGAGTTGGAGTTGGAGGTGGAGGTGGAGGTGGAGGTGGAGGAGGTGGAGGTGCATTTACCTCACATGGAAAAAAAGCATCGAAGGAGGGTGGTTCTGGTTTTGGTTTCAGTTCAATCTCATAAAAGGTCGCTCCACCGACCCGACCCATACCCATAATATATATATATATATATATATATATATATATATATATATATATATATATATATATATATATATATATTTACATTTATGGGTATTATTTAGAAATAACAAATATATTGCTCAACTAAAAATAACAAGTAATTAATTAATAATCAATTTAGTCCAAGCCTACATAAGTTAAAAACAATAACTAATAATGTGGTAAATAAGTAAAAATGTAGTGGAAATAACATTTCACTAAAAAATCATTAACAACACGTGCAACGTGCAACGTGCGTGCACTTGACTAGTAGCCAGAAAAATTACAGGAAAACTATTAATATTAATCTTGTTCGGGTTAATCAAGAATATTAATAACTTGAAGAAAAACTTTATACCCAAAGGATGCACAGCCAGAATTATTAAGGTCATTTTGCGACCTTTAACAGAAGCAGTGTCTAAACAGAAAAAAATGACCAATATTAATTAATTACCATATATACCATCAATATCTAAATATCTTCATTAAGCTTTGTAAGCATAAATTATTGGGACAAAATAAAGGGCTTATAATTTTCATAATTAACCTCTCAATTGATGAGATTAGTCACACGACCCTCTGACCTCTTGGCTTGAAAAGGTTGAGACCAACATTACTTTAAGATTAACATTAATGTGTTACTTTGGATTATTAACCCTTGATTACAAGTCTCTCATCACTTAGCTTTTTGTAATTGTTGATGAAGATTAAAATACTCGATATGGCCGAAGCCACACGAAACTAATTAGCAAGTCAAAGCCATTAAATTGAACACTAATTACAATGTAATATCAGTAGTTAAGAATAATTCATTGATCCACTAAAATATTCTTCAAATTTAATTTTTATCTTGTTTAAGTAGTTCGTCACCTGATTATATGGTCAAGACAGAATCTCTCTCTCTCACACACACACATGGCAAGCTTAAAATAGCCGGGGACGAGAATTTAAAGAAAGAGGCAAATAAAGGGAAGCAGATTGGAGTAACGAGAATATACGATTTACCCATAATATATATATATATATATATATATATATATATATATATATATATATATATATATATATTAACAAATACATATGCATCAACGTCAATATTAGATTACAGTCAATTATTTAATGAAGCATGCTCTTAAGGCGGCGGTGGGACCGGAGGTGGCGATGGCGGTGAGACAGGAGGTGGCGATGGCGGTGGGACCGGAGGTGGCTATGGCGGTGGGGCCGGAGGTGGCGATGGTGGAGTGGTGGAGGTGGAGGTGGAGGTGGCGAAGGTGGCGATGGTGGAGTTGGAGTTGGAGGTGGAGGTGGAGGTGGAGGTGGAGGAGGTGGAGGTGCATTTACCTCACATGGAAAAAAGCATCTGAAGGCTGATGAGGGTGGTTTTGGTTTTGGTTTCAGTTCAATCTCATAAAGGTCGCTCCACCCGACCCATACCCTATATATATATATATATATATATATATATATATATATATATATATATATATATATATATATATATATTTACATTATGGGTATTATTTAGAAATAACAAATATATTGCTCAACTAAAAATAACAAGTAATTAATTAATAATCAATTTTGTCCAAGCCTACATAAGTTAAAAGCAATAACTAATAATGTGGTAAATAAAAAAATGTAGTGGAAATAACATTTTACTAAAAAAATCATTAACAACACGTGCGTGCACTTGACTAGTAGCCGAAAAATTACAGAAAACTATTAATATTAATCTTGTTCGGGTTAATCAAGAATATTAATAACTTGAAGAAAAACTTTATACCCAAAGGATGCACAGCCATAATTATTAAGGTCATTTTGCGACCTTTAACAGAAGCAGTGTCTAAACAGAAAAAAATGACCAATATTAATTAATTACCATATATACCATCAATATCTAAATATCTTCATTAAGCTTTGTAAGCATAAATTATTGGGACAAAATAAAGGGCTTATAATTTTCATAATTAACCTCTCAATTGATGAGATTAGTCACACAGCCCTACAGCCTACTGGCTTGAAAAGGTTGAGACCAACATTACTTTAAGATTAACATTAATGTGTTACTTTGGATTATTAACCCTTGATTACAAGTCTCTCATCACTTAGCTTTTTGTAATTGTTGATGAAGATTAAAATACTCGATATGGCCGAAGCCACACGAAACTAATTAGCAAGTCAAAGCCATTAAATTGAACACTAATTACAATGTAATATCAGTAGTTAAGAATAATTCATTGATCCACTAAAATATTCTTCAAATTTAATTTTTTATCTTGTTTAAGTAGTTCGTCACCTGATTATATGGTCAAGACAGAATCTCTCTCTCTCACACACACACATGGCAAGCTTAAAATAGCCGGGGACGAGAATTTAAAGAAAGAGACAAATAAAGGGAAGCAGATTGGAGTAACGAGAATATACGATTTACCCATAATATAAATAAATAAATAAATAAATAAATATATATATATATATTAACAAATACATATGCATCAACGTCAATATTAGATTACAGTCAATTATTTAATGAAGCATGCTCTTAAGGCGGCGGTGGGACCGGAGGTGACGATGGCGGTGATACAGGAGGTGGCGATGGCGGTGGGACAAGAGGAGGCTATGGCGGTGGGACCGGAGGTGGCGATGGTGGAGGTGGAGGTGGAGGTGGAGGTGATGGTGGAGGTGGAGGTGGAGGTGGTGGAGGTGGTTAAGGTGGCGAAGGTGGCGATGGTGTAGTTGGAGTTGGAGGTGGAGGTGGAGGAGGTGGAGGTGGAGGAGGAGGTGGAGGTGCATTTACCTCACATGGAAAAAAGCATCTGAAGGAGGGTGGTTCTGGTTTTGGTTTCAGTTCAATCTCATAAAAGGTCGCTCCACCGACCCGACCCATACCCATAATATATATATATATATATATATATATATATATATATATATATATATATATATATATATATATATATATATTTACATTATGGGTATTATTTAGAAATAACAAATATATTGCTCAACTAAAAATAACAAGTAATTAATTAATAATCAATTTTGTCCAAGCCTACATAAGTTAAAAGCAATAACTAATAATGTGGTAAATAAGTAAAAATGTAGTGGAAATAACATTTCACTAAAAAATCATTAACAACACGTGCAACGCTCGTGCAACGTGCGTGCACTTGACTAGTAGCCAGAAAAATTACAGGAAAACTATTAATATTAATCTTGTTCGGGTTAATCAAGAATATTAATAACTTGAAGAAAAACTTTATACCCAAAGGATGCACTAATTATTAAGGTCATTTTGCGACCTTTAACAGAAGCAGTGTCTAAACAGAAAAAAATGACCAATATTAATTAATTACCATATATACCATCAATATCTAAATATCTTCATTAAGCTTTGTAAGCATAAATTATTGGGACAAAATAAAGGGCTTATAATTTTCATAATTAACCTCTCAATTGATGAGATTAGTCACACAGCCCTACAGCCTACTGGCTTGAAAAGGTTGAGACCAACATTACTTTAAGATTAACATTAATGTGTTACTTTGGATTATTAACCCTTGATTACAAGTCTCTCATCACTTAGCTTTTTGTAATTGTTGATGAAGATTAAAATACTCGATATGGCCGAAGCCACACGAAACTAATTAGCAAGTCAAAGCCATTAAATTGAACACTAATTACAATGTAATATCAGTAGTTAAGAATAATTCATTGATCCACTAAAATATTCTTCAAATTTAATTTTTATCTTGTTTAAGTAGTTCGTCACCTGATTATATGGTCAAGACAGAATCTCTCTCTCACACACACACATGGCAAGCTTAAAATAGCCGGGGACGAGAATTTAAAGAAAGAGACAAGTAAAGGGAAGGAGATTGGAGTAACGAGAATATACGATTTACCCATAATATAAATAAATAAATAAATAAATATATATATATATATATATATATATATATATATATATATATATATATATATATATATATATATATATATATTAACAAATACATATGCATCAACGTCAATATTAGATTACAGTCAATTATTTAATGAAGCATGCTCTTAAGGCGGCGGTGGGACCGGAGGCGGCGATGGCGGTGGGACCGGAGGTGGCGATGGCGGTGAGACAGGAGGTGGCGATGGCGGTGGGACCGGAGGTGTCGATGGTGGACGTGGACATGGAGGTGGAGGTGGTGAAGGTGGCGAAGGTGGCGAAGGTGGCAAATGGTGGAGTTGGAGGTGGAGGTGGAGGTGGAGGTGGAGGTGGAGGTGCATTTACCTCACATGGAAAAAAGCATCTGAAGGCTGATGAGGGTGGTTCTGGTTTTGGTTTCAGTTCAATCTCATAAAAGGTCGCTCCACCGACCCGACCCATACCCATATTATATATATATATATATATATATATATATATATATATATATATATATATATATATTTACATTATGGGTATAATTTAGAAATAACAAATATATTGCTCAACTAAAAATAACAAGGAATTAATTAATAATCAATTTTGTCTAAGCCTACATAAGTTAAAAACAATAACTAATAATGTGGTAAATAAGTAAAAAATGTAGTGGAAATAACATTTCACTAAAAAATCATTAACAACACGTGCAACGTGCGTGCACTTGACTAGTAGCCAGAAAAATTACAGGAAAACTATTAATATTAATCTTCTTCGGGTTAATCAAGAATATTAATAACTTGAAGAAAAACTTTATACCCAAAGGATGCACAGCCAGAATTATTAAGGTCATTTTGCGACATTTAATAGAAGCAGTGTCTAAACAGAAAAAAATGACCAATATTAATTAATTACCATATATACCATCAATATCTAAATATCTTCATTAAGCTTTGTAAGCGTAAATTATTGGGACAAAATAAAGGGCTTATAATTTTCATAATTAACCTCTCAATTGATGAGATTAGTCACACAGCCTTACAGCCTACTGGCTTGAAAAGGTTGAGACCAACATTACTTTAAGATTAACATTAATGTGTTACTTTGGATTATTAACCCTTGATTACAAGTCTCTCATCACTTAGCTTTTTGTAATTGTTGATGAAGATTAAAATACTCGATATGGCCGAAGCCACACGAAACTAATTAGCAAGTCAAAGCCATTAAATTGAACACTAATTACAATGTAATATCAATAGTTAAGAATAATTCATTAATCCACTAAAATATTCTTCGAATTTAATTTTTATCTTGTTTAAGTAGTTCGTCACCTGATTATATGGTCAAGACATAATCTCTCTCACACACACACACACATGGCAAGCTTAAAATAGCCGGGGACGAGAATTTAAAGAAAGAGGCAAATAAAGGGAAGCAGATTGGAGTAACGAGATTATACGATTTACCCATAATATAAATAAATAAATAAATAAATAAATAAATAAATAAATATATATATATATATATATATATATATATATATATATATATATATATATATATATATATATATATATATATATTAACAAATACATATGCATCAACGTCAATATTAGATTACAGTCAATTATTTAATGAAGCATGCTCTTAAGGCGGCGGTGGGACCGGAGGTGGCGATGGTGGACGTGGACGTGGACGTGCAGGTGGAGGTGGTGAAGGTGGCGAAGGTGGCGATGGTGGAGTTGGAGTTGGAGGTGGAGGTGGAGGTGGAGGTGGAGGTGGAGGTGGAGGTGGAGGAGGTGGAGGTGCATTTACCTCACATGGAAAAAAGCATCTGAAGGCTGATGAGGGTGGTTCTGGTTTTGGTTTCAGTTCAATCTCATAAAAGGTCGCTCCACCGACCCGACCCATACCCATAATATATATATATATATATTTACATTATGGGTATTATTTAGAAATAACAAATATATTGCTCAACTAAAAATAACAAGTAATTAATTAATAATCAATTTTGTCCAAGCCTACATAAGTTAAAAGCAATAACTAATAATGTGGTAAATAAGTAAAAAATGTAGTGGAAATAACATTTCACTAAAAAATCATTAACAACACGTGCAACGTGCGTGTACTTGACTAGTGGCCAGAAAAATTACAGGAAAACTATCAATATTAATCTTGTTCGGGTTAATCAAGAATATTAATAACTTGAAGAAAAACTTTATACCCAAAGGATGCACAGCCAGAATTATTAAGGTCATTTTGCGACCTTTAACAGAAGCAGTGTCTAAACAGAAAAAAATGACCAATATTAATTAATTACCATATATACCATCAATATCTAAATATCTTCATGTGAGAACCCAAACCCATTACTTGTGTTATATCATTATAGCATGTTTTTCATATATCTTAACAAGTTAGATACTTCATTTGGTTCATGTCATGCTCGCATTAGGATTGTTATGTTCATAGTCGCTTGAATGTCTTCTATGCGTTGCATACCTTGCCGTTGTGCTTTGAGTGTTTGCCTTAGCATGTTAGCATTGTGTAAGCCGAGCTTTGGTTATCTTGTTTAGTAGTTCACTACGTATAAGTCTTCCGCTGAGCATCCTATTAGCTCTTATTTAATTATTGTCCATAAACTGTTAGCTTGGGTTCCGGCATGTAGTGTCGCCGATGACTTGGTTTAATTGCTTAACTGTTTTATCAGGTTTGAAAAGTTTGCAAAATACCGGCCTTTTGGTGTCGAGGCGTGCTACATCTCTAATGTTGCGTCACATCGTTTTTTTAAATTGAGTCCTTGCATGTTTATATGTTTACTTGTTTCCCTCCTATTTGGGTGGTCCGACCCGCGGTTCCACCTCGGGCCCGGGTCGGGTCGTCACAGTTGGTATCAGAGCCTGTTTATAGGTTAGCTATCGGCCAGGATAGGTTCCATGGCCTAGGTGGGTGTTTCTTTGTGTGATGTTCTAACGTCGAGTGAATTCTTATAGGTGCTTGATGGTGAATCCTAGAGCAGATCGTGTAGGCCGAGGCAGAGGCAGGCCCAGGAGAGCTCCAGATGAGCCTGAGGTAGAGGTGCCACCTCCTCCACAGGGTCCAGCTGGTATGAACGCTCAGATGGCGGATATGTACCGTCGCATGACAGAGTTTATGACCGAGATGGCTCAGCTTGGCCATGGTCAAAATGTACCTCCACCACCACCACCCCCAGAACAAGAGGCGAGAGTGTCGCCACCGCGTGCTGTTATACCACCGGGAGCTAGGGCACGGAATAATGCTGTGTTAGAGAGGTTCTTGAAGATGAAGCCTCCATCTTTTGAGGGAGAGGCGGATGCTAGTATTTCCGAGTTATGGCTTGAGGATGTGAAGAAGATCTTTGCGTGGATTGCACGGATGAAGAAGGTGATTTTAGGCGTGTATAAGCTGAGAGGAGCCGCCAATCATTGGTGGGAAGTTCTACTTGCTAGTTGGGAGTTGAACCAGGTGGCGCAGGTGTGGCCTACATTTGAGACAGAGTTTAGGGCTTCTTATGTGCCTAATTGGTTAGACAACGAAGAGAGAAAGAGTTCCAGGAGCTGGAGCAGGGATCTATGTCTATAGCTCAGTATTCTTCTAAATTCACTGAGTTGTCCCGTTATTGTGCACATCTGGTGTTGGATGAGAAACACAGAACCCAGAGGTTCGTGAAAGGGTTAAAGACTGAGTACAGGAAGCAGTTGTTATCTCTACAATGCAGTGCGGTGGATCGTGCTTATGAGATTGAGCGAGACATTGAGGAGCACAGAAGCCTCACGTGCAAACTTCTCGGCCAGCCTTAGAGGTCGGTCATCCGGGAATCTGCCCGCTATCGAGGGCAATCGTCGCAATGGTGGTCAGAATAGGCAGCAGTCTGGTGGGAAGAATAGGCGCCCGTATGAGAGTCGTGGTAGTAGTGCTCCTACTCCTCAGGGGCAGCAGACTCAGGGTAGTGGACCATTGATTTGTTCTTATTGTAATAAGATTGGGCATTCTAGTGAGAAGTGCAGAACCAGGCTTGGTACTTGTCTTAGTTGTGGAGATCTTAGTCATCACTCAAAGACTGCCCTATGTCTAGAGCGCCTCCTTGGGGGTCGGCCTCGAGTGGGTCCAAGAGGGATAGTGATGGGCGCCCTAAGACGCAGAGCTCGTGTCTTCGCTTGATCGGCGAGGTGTTCGAGTCTACTGTGATCGGAGGTATTCTTTCAGTTTTCGGTCATCATGCTAGAGTTCTTATTGATCCGGGGTCTACTCCTTCTTATGTTGCATCTCATTTCTTAGAGCATTTATGTGTATTGCCTGCCCAATTGCCTTATGTGCTTGAGGTGTCTACACCGTTGGGTGATTGCTTGTCGGCGTCTGAGGTCTATAGAGGCGTGATGTGCTTGTTCATGATCGAAGTCTTGCATCTTGATTTGGTAGTATTGCCTATTAGAGACTTTGATGTGATTCTTGGTATGGATTGGCTATGTGTACATCATGCTTTAGTTGATTGCCGTCGTAAGAAAGTAACTTTTGCCATGCCCAGTATTCCGGAGTTTGTGTTTTCGGGTGATCATGCTATGAATGGGGTTCATATTATTTTTGCTTTGCGGGCTAGACAACTTTTATCACGTGGGTGTACAGGGTATTTAGCTTGTGTACTTGATACTAGCATGTCTACTGCTAAATTAGAGGATATTCCGGTAGTTAATGAGTTCCCTGATGTCTTTTCTACCGAGTATGCTTTACCTCCCGACAGAGAGCTAGAGTTTTGTATTGAACTATTGCCGGTGGACTTCGCCTATTTCTAGGGCACCTATCGCATGGCTCTGGAGTTAAGGGAGTTGAAGGATCAGCGGGAACTTCTAGATAGGGAGTTCATTAAACCGAGTGTGTCTCCTTGGGGTGCACCGGTGTTGTTTGTGAGGAAGAAGGATGGTAGTTTACGCCTTTGTATAGACTATCGACAGTTGAACCAGGCTACTATCAAGAATAGGTATCCCTTGCCACACATTGATGATCTCTTTGATCAACTTCGGGGTTCAGTTGTCTATTCCAAGTTTGACTTGAGGAGTGGCTACCACCAGCTGAGGGTTCGAGCGGAGGATGTCTCGAAGACGCTCTTCCGCACGCTGCTACGGTCATTATGAGTTTGTTGTGATGCCGTTTGGGTTGACCAACGCACCTGCAGTTTTTATGGACTTGATGAATAGGGTTTTTCATGAGTATCTTGATTGCTTTGTGGTGGTATTTATTGATGACATTCTTGTGTACTCCAAGTCACGAGAGGAACATGAGAATCATTTGAGAGAGGTTCTTTCTATCTTGCGGAAGAAGCAACTTTATGCGAAATTTAGTAAGTGTGCTTTCTGGCTAGAGCAAGTTTCTTTTCTAGGGCACGTGGTGTCTAGTGATGGTATCGCGGTGGATCCATCCAAGGTTGAGGCGGTTACTAAGTGGAAGACGCCTAGTACGGTAACCGAAGTCCGTAGTTTCTTGGGCTTGGCGGGTTATTACCGTAGGTTTATCGAGGGGTTTTCGAAGATCGCTACTCCAATGACTAATTTGACTCAGAAGAAGTCTTCTTTTATATGGAGTGATAAGTGCGAGGCTAGTTTTCAGGAGTTGAAGAGGAGGTTGACTACGGCTCCTATCTTAGCATTGCCTAGTGGTTCGGAGAACTTTGTGATTTATAGCGACGCCTCGTTAGAAGGCTTGGGTTGCGTGCTTATGCAGAATGGGAGAGTTATTGCCTATGCTTCGAGGAAGTTATCACCTTATGAGCAGAATTATCCGACACATGACCTTGAGTTGGCAGCTATTATTTTTGCGCTTCACAAGTGGAAGCATTATCTTTACGGGGCTAAGTTTGAAATATTCACCGATCATAAGAGTTTGAAGTATCTCTTTTCACAAAAAAGAGTTGAATATGCGATGTAGGCGATGGATGGAGAAACTTAAGGATCATGTGCACTATTTTATACCATCAGGAAAGCTAATGTTGTTGCGGATGCCTTGAGTAGGAAGGCTTATATGTCTTGCTTGATGATGAGGAATGGAAGATGCTTGAGGATGTCCGTGAATGGAGTCCAGTTGTGAGTGGGCATAGGGTTATCTTTGCTAGCGTGCGTGCTACGCCTGCATTGTTTGAGTTGATTAAGAAGGCTCAAGCTTCCGATTCTGAGTTGAGGAAGATTATTGATGGATTGGGTGATGGTAAGACACCGGAGTTTGCCTATGCAGTGATGGTATCTTAACTTTTCGAGGTAGAGTTTGTGTTCCTTCTACCGATGGAGTTAGGCGTATGGTTCTTGATGAGGCTCACAAGGCCAAGTATACTATACATCCATGGAGTACCAAAATGTATAGGGACTTGAAGAGACAGTTTTGGTGGAATGGGATGAAGAGAGAAATAGCAGAGTATGTATCTAGATGTTTGACAATGTCAGCAGGTTAAGGCGAACACCGAGAGACCTCTTAGGTTTACTTGACCACTTGAGATACCTGGGAGTGGAAATGGGAGCATATCACCATGGATTTTGTGACAGATTGCCACGTACTCGCCGAGGTTTTGATGCGATTGGGTTGTTGTGGATAGGTTGACAAAATCTTCACATTTTATTCCTATTGCGATGACTTATAGTTTGAGTCAGTTGGCAGCGTTGTATATTCAGGATATCGTGAGATTGCATGGTATTCCGGTTAGCATTGTTTCTGATAGAGACCCCAGGTTCACTTCTAGATTTTGGCATTCTTTGCAGGAGGCTTTGGGTACGAAGTTGAATTTTAGTACGGCCTTTCACCCACAGTCTGATGGTCAGTCGGAGAGATTGATTCAAGTATTGGAGGATTTATTGCGTGCTTGTGCCATGGATTTCAAAGGTAGTTGGGATTCTCATTTGCCATTAGCCGAATTTGCGTATAATACTTGATTACCGATCTAGTATTGAGATGGCGCCATATGAGGCTTTATATGGGCGTAAGTGTCGTTCACCGATTTGCTGGGATGAAGTTGGTGAAGCTAAGCTTTGGGGTTCGGAGATGGTACAACAGTCGGCTGAGAGTGTGAAACTTATTAGAGATAGATTGCTTACAGCTCAGAGTAGACAGAAAAGCTACGCAGACAACCGGAGACGTGACTTAGAGTTTCAGGTTGGTGACTTTGTATTCTTGAAAGTATCGCCCCGGCGCGGTACTAAGCGATTTGGGAAGAAAGGTAAGCTTTCACCTAGATTTATTGGACCATTCGAGATCCTAGAAAGGATTGGAGCTTTGGCGTATCGGTTAGCATTGCCACCTTCTATATCGGATGTTCATGATGTCTTTCATGTCTCGATGCTACGCAAGTACTTGAAGGATGAGTCACATGTCCTTACTTATGATGAGATTACCATTGAGCCTGACCTTTCTTATGATGAGAAGCCGGTGACGATTCTTGATACGAAGGAACAAGTCTTGAGAACAAAGAGGATTCCGTTAGTGAAGGTCTTGTGGAAGAATCATGATATTGAGGAAGCCACGTGGGAGACCGAGCTTGATATGAGAGAGAGATACCCTTTCCTATTCGATGACTCCGGTAAGAATTTAGGGACTAAATTCCTTTAAGTGGGGGAGGATGTGAGAACCCAAACCCATTACTTGTATTATATCATTATAACATGTTGTCTTATGTCTTAACATGTTAGATACTTCATTTGGTTCATGTCATGCTTGCATTAGAGTTGTTACATTCATAGTCGCTTGAATACCTTCTATGCGTTGCATACCTTGCCGTTGTGCTTTGAGTGTTTGCCTTAGCATGTTATCACTTAACCAAGACGTGTTGGGGTTCTATTACCTTTCATATGTGACTTAGAACGCTCATCTTGATCATAGTACGCTTGGTTTGAAGTTTATAAACTTTCTTGCTTTGTTCTGGCCTTAGCGATTTCCCTCGTTGCTCGTATTGCTTGTATTTCGTCGTGCGAAGTGTTCGTTGAGTTCTCGGCCTTGTATTCAGGTCATAACCATGTTTAAACAAGCCTTTTCCATGCCCAAGTTATCCTAGTTTGATTGGTGTTTGATTGGTGTTAGATTCGTTACCCATTCGTCGCATGATTCGAGCCTTGTTCTACCTTGTTCCGGATGTTGTTCGGGTGTGTTTCCGACTTGTTTTGAGTTGGGTTAGACCTTAGAATGGTTGCCCATGAGTTTGGGACCATTTAGGACATGTTTAGACCAAGTTCAAGGGCTGGACCATGCGCTCGCATCGAATTTTTGATCACTAGCTCGCGGAGACGATCTTTGAGAGCATTGCAAAATGGACATAAATTTGGAATTAGGGCCGGCTCGCATGGCCATATGTGTCTTGATCGGCCGCCTCAAGAGCTGGTTTCACCTACGGGATTTTCTCTTGCAATCTGATTTGTGACCAATTAGACCCTTAACCCCCCATCCTAATTGACCCTAAACCTCCCTATTAGACCCTAATTAAGTTGGATTAACACTAACCTAAATCCCTCTCCACTTGACAAGTGGATTTGCAAGCCCTCTCCTTGTGACATGTGGACTTCCACCCACAAATTGCATGCCATATAAAATCCTCCCACTTTTGATCAACATTAATCCCTCCATTTCAGATCATTCCTTCTCTCTCTTCCCTAAGCTTTTGTGTGTGTGTGGAGAGGTGAGATTGGTGTGTGTTTCTCCCATAACTTGAGCTCCCGACCTCCGATTGTCGAACCGAGACCACCGAAGTGAAGCTATCGACGAGGAGCACGATTCCATCCGAATAGTTTGTGCTCATCCCATCTTTTTCTTGGGTGTAAGGTAAGCTATTGATTCACCCTTAGGATGTATGCTAGAATTGCCATGTCCCCCTCTTCTTATGATTCCCATGCTTCTACCATGTCCAAGCCATGTTTGATGATGATTTGATCTTATGAGATTTTTGAATGACATGTTCATCTTGTTGATTTAGTCCTATGCCTAGAATGAAATGTGTTCTATGCCTCCTTAGGAACAACTATTGTTCTTGGACTAATGAATTTTGACAACTCTTAGAGATTGTGATTTTTAGGGTTTCATAAGCTATGAATTGTTTATCCTATTGATTTTGTCCTATGCTTAGAATTAAATGTGTTCTATGTCTCCCTAGGAATAACTAATGTTCTTGGACAATTGACTTTTAATAACTTTTAGAAATAATGATTCTAAGGATCCCATGAATTTGAATTAATGATAATCCTTGACTATGGTTGTTAAGTGGATTAATGGCATAGTCTACCATATACGAGAACTTAGAAAAGGGTTTAGGATGCATTTAGCATTTAAACTCTATTGGATGAATTTTTAGAGACGACTCAACGGAGTCAAATTTAGTGAGCCATTGAACAATACCGGCTCAATGATCAATCCCTACGACGTTCTAAACACGTTTCACTAAGAATAATAATTCTAGACTTTTGAATTTGGATTGATTACCATGCTTGATTTTAGATGTCATATAATAGAATGCCTATTTGACATGTTGAGTTCGCTCTTGTCGAACTCAATCCTACTTGATTATTGATGAGAATAATTTACTTGTCATGAACGAGATCGCTCTTGTCGACCTCGTTCACTACTTGAGAATTTGTTAAGTAAACACTACTTGGCATTTGCATGAGTCCAGTGGCATACCCGTCTTTGTTCACACACGCCTCCACTGTGGCCCACGGTGGGGAAGTAGCCCCTTGTAACCATTAGAGCATCATTGGTGTGTCTATCCGGGCATCTCCTCGGAAGGTCGATGTACTTACACACATCCGACACCTCACATTCGGATAACGCTTGTATGCGGGAACTACGTAGCGGCCCGGCTCTCCATGTATCCTTATCCTATGTGATTTAATTATAAGCACCTATGTGAAACAATGTGCATTTTGGATATATGTTCTATATGCTTATGTGACGATATCTTGCCTTCTATGTTGCATATTGCCATGTCATGCATGATTGACAGCTTACAAGCACTACAAAAAGAAGTAGTTTTAGGGACGCCACTTTTTAGGTCGCATTTATCTCCCGACCTTAATACATGGTCAATTAGATCGACTGGAGTTTTGGGTAACAAATAATTGCGTCCTAAACAAATTAGATGCTAAATTGGGAGGCTGAAATATAAATTACGAAAATTTTCCCTCTAATATTCCAAAAATTTTAACTCCCCTTCTCTTCCCTCCCGTCCTCTCCCTCCCAATTTTCTAGGGTTTCTTAGGAGAAATCCAATCCAGTGGACACGACGATTGCACACAGGTGAGTTGTTTCTCTTTTTCGTTTTATAGCAATTCTTTATTTTTAAATTTTGTTTTTCAATCTTGTTTTTCAATTTGTTCCCCTTCTTATCGTCCTCTCTTTCTATGTTGTTTGATCCTGGGTAAAACGAAGAGCATCGCATACACTCATTTAGATCTTTTAAAGAGCATGCAACAACAGGTAACTTTCTCATCTTTAGTCTATCCTATTCTTGCCCCAGCCATACATTAGTACTATTGATATCCCTTTCTCTTTCAAAAAATTTCAAAACTTTTCTACTGTTGCGAGAAGGTGAATCGCAATCGGAGGATGGAAAAATTTAAAGCAACCTGATTTGAAAAAAAGTTTCATTAATTTGATTGGAAATTACTATCTGGGTGTTGCTGAGTAGTGTTAATATTTTTCTTATTGTGCTAGGTTTATGATTTGAGTGTTAATTTCTTGGTTTACTAGGTTGGTACTTTTCTTTTCTGGAAAATTGTAATTAGCTCCATAAGCAATAAGGTGGTTTTTGCCAATTACCTTTGTAAACATTTGTGTATGAAAATTCTCAGCATCGTTGTGTGTGGGTGTTTATATGGGGAAAATTTGAGGTTAATGGATGTTTGGTGGTCAACTATTTATTGGATGCGTGTTAGTGATTGAATGTAACTTCTACAATATGCTAGGTTGTGCAATCATAGAGTGGGTAGCATATACGAAAGGATTAGTTGGCATAATTTCTTTAGATGACGTACACCTGCGGAGTCCTTCAAGCAGAGTGTAGTACTTTAGTAAAATATATGTATATCATTACCCTTACAAAGATATGTAGTATGCTTTCATATATCTTTTCCTAGCTGTGAAATTCAATTTCCTTGCCCTCTTCATTCTCCACGTTAATTTCATAGTTTTCCCTTCTTTCCAAACAAAAATATCTTTCCTATATTATCTGAAAAGACAGGAGAGTAGATATTTTTATGTCATGTGAAAATGATCAGATTGAAAATTCACAAGATATCAGTAGCCACTTTCATCAATTTTCAAATACTGAAGTGGCCAGAAACTCCTCAAAAACCGTTTCCTTGTTGAGAACACTGTACCAGCAAAACAGGAAAAGGAGAGAAGAAAAGAACAACTCGATTCATCTCTTGTTTTCAAGTAAGTCTCAAAAAGAATGAGCCAACTTGCAGAGAGCTTTGTTACAAATTACAACTGCTAGTTGTGAATCAATTCTATATACTTGGGGTAAAAAAAATGGCTTTTTATATGTTGTAAGGATCACATGTATCACAATGCTGGTTAATCTTTCATTCTACAAAACTCAAATTTTGCAAGGTCAAAGATTCCTCCTATAATTCAAAGGACATTTTGTATCTATTTTTGATGATATTTCATTTCAGTTGGTGACTGATTTCTGTGGTACTTGTGGAATGTTTTGTCTGCAGTGTTGGAAAAAGAAGTGGCCATATACCATACCGAGACTCAAAGCTCACACGCATATTGCAGCACTCACTAGGTGGAAATGCCCGTACGTCCATCATTTGCACTTTGAGCCCAGCCTCAAGCCATGTGGAACAATCCCGGAACACTCTCTACTTTGCTATGCGAGCAAAGGAAGTCACCAATAATGCGCAAGTTAACATGGTATAAATCTTATCTTGCTCCTCCTCCTCCCTTTTTACCAATTAAAATATAAGGTCACATGTTTTTTGCCAATTAAAATATAAGGTTACATGCTTTTTCTTTTTTCTTTTTTTTTTTTGAAACAAAATTTTAAGGGCTGTTGTTTTCTTGTTTCTAATTTTGAATCAGGTTGTTTCCGAAAAACAACTGGTTAAGCATTTGCAGAAAGAAGTTGCGAGACTCGAGCGAGCTACGCACGCCAGATCCCTTGAGTGAAAAGGATTATAAAATTCGGCGGGTAAACATCCTTTGAGTCGACATGATTCTTGACTATTTGTCGGAATTACTAACATTTTTGCACTATTTGTCCCTAGATGGAAATGGAAATTGAGGAACCGAGGCACCAAAGAGACCTCGCAGACATCACGGGTAGATGAACTACGTCGAAAACTTCGGGAGGAACGGAAGAAAAGCCGTTGAATCACCTCGTCACCGGCAAAGAAGTGCCTCTCCTTCTCTCGGGACAACATCTCCCCAATTTGATCTTAAGGAGCCGGGCATATCAATAAAACAAGAAATCATGGAAGACAGAGTATGATAAGGCAATCTTCCACCGCGCCTTTCACACTTATGCATGAAATTAGAAAACTTGAACACCTCCAGGAGCAGCTTGGAGAAGAAGCAAACAGAGCACTTGAAGTACTCCAGAAAGAAGTGGCTTGTCATAGACAAGGTAACCAAGATGCTGCAGAGACTATTGCTAAATTGCAAGCAGAGATAAGGGATATGTGTGCTGTCCGACCAACCCCAAAAGAAGTTGAGGTTGGAAAATTAGTTGCTGTGAACAAAAGCATTAGTGCCAACCTCAAAGAAGAAATAACCAGACTTCACTCATAAGGAAGCAACATTGTAACCCTCGAAGAGCAGCTCGAAAATGTTCAAAAGTCTATTGACAAATTGGTGATGTCTCTTCCAAGCAACACCGATCAACAGTGTGAAGCAGCAGAGTTGAAGGCCAAAAATCAATCCAAAAAGAAAAAGTTACTTCCTTTAGCTTCAAGTAACAGGGAAAATAACTTCATAAGATCTCCATTCTCACCTCTATCATCTACTCGCCAAGTATTATTAGACTCTGAAATTGAAAATAAAGCTCCGGAGTTCAATGATACTGTTTCCAATGAAATTGTGGCAGTGTCCGAGAAAGGGACTCCTACAAGGAGTGAAGAAGGTGGAGATGTCTCATCGAAGGAAGGAACACCCTATCGGCGTTCAAGTTCTGTTAATATGAGGAAAATGCAGAAGATGTTTCAAAATGCAGCAGAAGAGAATGTAAGAAGTATAAGAACATACGTGGCCGAGCTCAAAGAACGTGTAGCCAAGCCGCAATACCAAAAGCGACTACTTGTTTGCCGTGTAACTTTACATTTTAAACTTATTTAAATTCCTCTCGGCTATGTTTTCTTATGTTTATCTAAATAGTGCATGTCATCAGTGCTTGAGTTGGACGCCAATGAGGCGGTGGACAAGATCCGAAAGTGTTGATAACATGGATGAAATACGGAGGAGTCACCGGTTTCATGGCACATTGATTTTAGGGAGCAAAGGCAACAGATCATTGAGTTATGGCATGAGTGCTATGTCTCCATTATTCATAGGACTCAGTTTTATATGTTGTTTAAAGGAGATCCTGCTGATCAGATATACATGGAAGTGGAACTCAGGTGTAGGTAAGTCAATCTCAAATTCTGAACCCTGAATGGCATGCAGGTGAAGACTGAAGAGAGTAAAGCTGCTTAATTCATACAATGAACCTGGGAAGATCGTCTCAACCCTGGCTCAGGCTGCTAGTATGGCTAGGGGTTTTCCTTGCTATATTTAGTGTCTCGAAATCCATCCAGATCAGGTCACCTCTTCTTTTCAACCGGTGATTCAAATTCGATCTTGGAGGACCGCTGGGGTAGGCCTTCCTATTGGTCTTCCACATGGCATTACGTTCTTTCACCGAGGCACCGACCGCTTTGGTGATGGACGGCTTGTCATTGACTTCTTCAGTGAGTTCACTTGCTATTCTCTTCATTTTTCCCTCAGACGTGGCAATTCCCTCGTTCGATTCACATTTTCAGTTGTGGGTCTGGGTCCATGGAATATGGTTTTAGTACAGTTGTGGGTCTAGTCTAGTGTTGTTTTCTTATGGTTACTAATAAGAATGAATGGAGTAAATAAATGTACCTGTCTAATCATTAACCCTCCCTCCTAATATTTTTGTCTAAATAATGTTTTATGGTAGGTGAGCATCTGCATTTAAGCTACTTGAGCCCATATATGGACTCATTGGCACAAAATTTCACTAGTGGAGTAAATTTTGCAAAGTAGTGGGCAATGACTCGCCACGCTTGTGCCTTTTGCCTTAGATGTTCAAGTTCGCCAATAAATGCACGCTTCAAAAATCGCTCCCTTGAACTCCTCTCATTGGGCAAGTTCATTTCTGAGAATCGGGTTATTAAAACGCCTCACTTTTCATGTCGCAAATTTTGGAAATGAAGGGTCCTCCTCTCTACCTCAGTATTCTAAACTCTAAAGTATTCAAACTTGAAACAGGTTCAGGAAACTTCATTAATGAAGATGGGTTTCGAAAGGCACTGTACATGATTGATATTGGGTAGAACGATCTCTTGCAAGCTTTGTATGCTTCAAATCTTACCTATGCACCTGTAGTAACGAAAATTCCATCCTTCCTTGCAGAAATAAATTAGCTATTTAAGTGAGCATCTCTAAGCCTCTCTAGTATGATGACACATTGACTGATGATATTGACAAATCTTTGTTTGAAACGTAAAATCTATATCAATACAGGTTACCCTACAATCTACAGCAGATAGTGAGGCCCGAGTAATTCAAATGTTGCAAAGTGCGGGGAGCTCTACGATCCTTTCTGCTATTCCAAGCCCTAGACAGTCCAGTGGTCATGGATCTACCTCCAGAAATCAAACAACCTCAATTTCCAAAGGTACACATTTGTCAAGTTGCTATTACGCAATTCCTCTTGTTCATCTGTAGACGAAACGGATACTGAAATGTCAAATTAGGTTCTGTTTATACTAGTACTTTTCTTCGTCATTTTTATCCGAATACTTTTTGTGAGAGTGGGTTCTGCATGTGTGCGAGTGTGAATAATAAAGAAACCAACCCACAAACCTAAATATTGTTTGCTTCTTGTCCTTTTACAGTACACAAAACTTTAGTTAGTAGAGGTATTCTTTCATGTCCCAGCGTGACGTTGGGATTGGCAAGAAAACATCATCTCTACAGAGGACATCATTCCTGATGAAGAACACTCCATTTCTTCCCTGGTTTACTCGAAAATGTATGTTATTGTGTGTTTTGTCATAGAAACTGAAACTGAAACTTTCACCTCATAGAAACTGAAACTCCTAACTCATAGAAACTGAAACTTTCACCTCATCACCACTTTCCAAGTAGAGTTTATCTTCTGCTTCCCAATGACTAAACCAAATCAGGTTGTTGTTGCATTCTGGAACACCAAAGCATATAGGACTGTATTCCCATGTTAGACGCTTGCTCTTATTGAAGATTTCAGCATATAATAGTGGATTTTGTCCCATCAATTCATCAGACAGTGAATATAAAGCACATATGTTTAGGCCACAAATCTTCAGCTTAGGAGAGTCCGGCAGAGTAAAAGATATTCAAGATCCCCTAGCTTTAATGCTGAACAAGGAACCTCTCTCCCTGGAACAAATGTGCTGAACACCTCACATTCATAGAGTCCCCATGTACGCCATAGTGATGTTAATAAGCAAATGTTTGAGGAAAGTGTTTTAGTGAAGTATACAATGTGAAGGGCTGTACTCCCTCGCTAATACTTAAGGAGTCCAAGTTTAAATATGATACATCAAAAATAAAAAAGTAAATTCAAATAAAGAAATATATTCTCGGTCCCAAAAGAAATAGCCCTAGACAGTCCAGTGATCAGGATTCAATCGGAATACACATCAAAAATGCAGGGTATTGCCTTAGACTTGTTTCTACCCTTTGAACCATCAATAGAATTGGTACCACATTGTAAACCACCATGTCTCCATCTTTTCCTGTTTATGTATCTTGTTTGTTTGTGTTGTTAATGATCTAATATTGATTCTGTCCTGTTACGAGAAGTTGTCAATGTTTTGAGCTAGTGTTTTGATTATTTTGCTTTCCTTTTACCATGGAGGAATGGAGAATTGTGTAGAATCATATACAGATTGTTTGATAGATAGCATCTAGCTTTTTTGTTTTCTCTTCTGTTGTTTGACCTTAGTTATAGATTACTTGGCATGAAGAAGTGGAAACTAATGTTAAATTTGGAACCAGGCTGTATTTCTATTCTTAACAAGTATATGGTTCGTATTGGGTTGCAAATGGTTCGACTTATGAATATTCTATGTGCGCAAAATGTTGTCTTCTTTGCAGAAAATTTTCAGTAGCTGTTTAAAATGAAAGTGAGTTTATAATATTTTTTCTTATATTTCCTTAGAAAATAAAAATTATGTGATTATTTTTCAATTGATTGTTTTATTTTATTTATTTTTTCAGGTTGCTTTTGGGAATATCGCAAGATGTATGTCGTTCGATGCACATTGGTCAAAAATCAAGCTAGCCTTTGCTTTTTTTTTTTAAGATCTAATTTGTAGTTTAAACTAGTTGAGACGATATTTTTATATTTCAAGAAGTTGCTTGTAGGTTGATTAATTAATCTTATTAACAGATTGATGTAATGGTTATATTTTATTATTAATGATATCTTCTTTTACTAAAATTTTTGTTTGTTGTATTCATGAAAATGCTAAATTTAGAATTCGTTAATATAATGCATATATCAATATAGGAAATTATTTTTTAGGATGGTGGAAGTCGACCTTAATAAGTTTTCCACCAATTTTTCCAATATTACCCGCCACAATTTTTTGTAATTTCCTACCAAAATTTTTGGCGCCCAAACATTTAAGACGCCAACAATCGATCCTTTTTGTTTTCCCACCAAAATTTTAGAACCAAAAGTGTTGGCGCCAAAACATTTAAGACGACAACAATCCGTCCTTTTTGATTTCCCGCCAATTATTTAGAACGTTTTGAAACGTATTAGGGTCGACAAAAATTCCGTCCTTAAAAACCTTTAGGGACGGCTCGTCGTGTCCCTAAAACATTTAGCACCCATATTATTTAAGCCCCCATGTTGCCGTCCCTATGTCCGTCCTAAATACTATTAGGGACGGCAAATTGACTTTTAGGGACGGCAAATGAGCGATCCAAATACTTATTTTTCTTGTAGTGAAGTCTTTATGACTTACCCTTTCCCCTTTACTGCTTTAGATCTTAGCAAATCAGGTCCTTCCCGTTGAGGCTTGCGGTGTTCGTGCCTTGTTCCTCTTTTGGTCCGACGTTGCAGTTGAAGAGGTGATTTAGATGTCCTCTTCCTTCCTTTTATATTTTGCAAGGACGATGGGTTAAAGCAAGTCAATTAGACTATGCTTGGGAATTTGTATAGGACTTGAACTTGTTACTTTTATTAGCTACTTGTAGTTTAACACTTGAAGTATTTGTATTCCTTTTGTTGCCGGCATTGTGTAAGCCGAGCTTGGTTATCTTGTTAATAGTTCACTACGTATAAGTCTTCCGCTGAGCATCCTATTAGCTCTTACTTAATTCTTGTCCATAAACTGTTAGCTTGGGTTCCGGCATGTAGTGTCGCCGATGACTTGGTTTAATTGCTTAACTGTTATATCAGGTTTGAAAAGTTTTAAAAATACCGGCCTTTTGGTGCCGAGGCGTGCTACGTCTCTAATGTTGCGTCACGTCGTTTTCTTTAATTGAGTCCTTGCATGTTAATTGTTTACTTGTTTTCCCCCTATTTGGGCGGTCCGACCCTCGGTTCCACCTCGGGCCCGGGTCGGGTCGTCACACCAAATTTGGAAATTTATAGTGAAGACTCAACGGAGTCGACTCTAGGGAAGCTTTGAACATGTTGAACACTAATCTCAATCCCTACGAAGTTTGGACACCATTTGATTGGGTTTACTCAAATATAAGTTTAGCCTAATTGTTTGCAAACAAGTTGTTATGCATGATTGGTTTTGAGCAATTAATTGCCTTGACGTGATTTATGAAGAGATTAATAACCTACTTGGTCGGATGAGTTCGCTCTTGTCGAATTCGATCCTTATTTGTTTATGGCGTGTAAATATCTACTTGTGCATCACATTGAGTCCAGCTGGCGTTATTTGGTTTGTTTATTACGTCAGGGTGGGACGATGCATCACCTTCACGAATTGTGAGATTCGTGCTCGCTATGGATCGCTGCACCTGGGACCTCACACACGCCTCCACTGTAGGCCGCAGTGGGGAAGTAGCCCCTATGCCGTATCAATACGTGCCGCATTGGCTTGCTAATTAAATCGAGTAGGTTCTCGGTACGAGTCGATGAATTCACAAAACATCGATGGCACGAACCAGTTAACAAAGTTTCTTGCAGGAGCTACGTAGCGGCCGTGCCTATATCATATCCTACTTGTATGATTTATTTTCCGCACTTACGTGAATAATGTGTTAAGTGCTATATGATGAACGTGTGCCATAATTGTGATAAATGCCATGCTATGACATGAACATGCATTTTTAGTAACTTACTAAGTCTTTATGACTTACCCTATTTGTTTGTTTTGTTTTCTTTAGATCCGAGCCAAGGAGACGGTTCTCGCTAGATTCGTCGTACCCGCGTTTGGTTGCTCTTGAGCTAGAAGGTTTCTCTTTTGGGACTTTTCGTAGTTAGACTTTTATTTTGGCAAGGACGATGTGAAGCAAGTCACTTAGACTTGTCTTGGGATTTTGTTGTTGTAGTATAACTTAATTACTTGATACTTATAATCTTTTGTATGTCGACTTATATGTCGAGCTTGTTTATATATTATTGGTTCACTACAGTTTCTTCCACTTAACACTCTTTTATGATATTATTGTCGTTGTTGTCTCCGACATGTTGTGGCCGTTGAGGTTATTATATGCATGTTATTTTAAGTTATTTTCCGGCCAAGTGTAGCCGAGTTGTTTTATGTATGCGATGTTGCGCCACGTGAATTTTATAATCCTACTTGTGCATGCTTGTATTTTGCCTATTTGGACGGTCCGGCTTGGGATCTCGCATTGGGGTCCGGGTCGGGTCGTCACACTTGGTATCAGAGCTATAGGTTAGCTGTCGGCCAGGATAGGTTCCATGGCCTAGGTGGGTTGGTTATTTGTGTGTTGATTCTAACGTCGAGTGAATTCTTGTAGGGGTTCGATGGAGAATCCTAGGGATGGCAATGGCCGTGGTAGAGGTAGGCCCAAGAGAGGTCCGGCCGAACCTGAGGCTGAGGTACCGCCGCCGCAGAATCCGGTGGGTCCGGATATGGCAGAGTTACACTGTAGATTGATGGCTTTTCTGGCAGGGACTGGATAGGGAGGTCAAGCTGAGGGAGCACCACCACCACCACCTCGACAGGAGGAGGTAGTACCACCACCGAGACCAAGGAATGACACCACTCTTCTAGAGAGATTCCTTAAGTTGAAGCCTAGTGCATTTCTTGGGGAGCCGAAACCTAGGAAGGTTGAGTTGTGGATGGAAGAGATGATCAAGCTACTATCTATGTTGGGATATACTGATAAGGAGAGACTTATGTTGGCAACATTCAAGTTTAAGGGAGCCGCCGAGCATTGGTGGAATGTGTTGAAGGAAAGCTGGGAGATGCAGCAAGTTCCAATCACTTTGGCTAATTTTCAAAGGGAGTTTAAAAATGAGTATGTGCCGAATTTGGTTCACAACAAGAGGGAGAAATAATTTTATGATCTTGAGTAGGGTAGCATGACTGTAGCGGAGTATTCCGCGAAGTTCACCGAGTTAAGCCGTTATTGTACGTATCTGATTCCTACAGAAGCACGGAGGACACATAAGTTTGTTAAGGGGTTGAGGACCGAATTTAGGAAGCAGATTCTGGCACTTAAGCTCACTGATTATCGGAGTGCAGTTGATCAAGCTTATGAGGTTGAGCAGGATATTGAGGAGCACCAAAGCAATAATAATTCAGGTAATGCACGACAGTCTGCACAGAATACTAATCAAGGTAATAATTCAGGTAATAGGAGAGGATACCAAGGCAACAGAGATAAGAGAGGTGGAGGCCAGGGCAACAACACTTCTTCTACTCAGGGGCAGCAAGGATCACATAACGAGACTATGATTTGTTCGTTCTGCCAGAAGCCTGGACACACAGTTGATAGGTGTTGGGGAAAGACTGGGAAGTGTTACTATTGTGGTGACGGGACTCACTTGAGGAAAGATTGTCCAAAGCTTAAGGCTAATCACGTAGCGCCGGCCTGGCCTTGGGCTAAGAGAGACGGGGATGGTAGACCTAAGGTTCGTGGTCGTGTGTTTGCGCTTGATCGGTAGCGAGGTTCGAGGTCTGGCGGTGATAGGAGGTACTCTTTTTATATTTGATCATAAGGCTCAAGTTCTCATAGATCCAGGGTCTTCGCATTCTTATGTTGCTTCGCACTTTGTTGAGAATCTATGTGTGCTGCCTCAACCTTTGCCATATTTGCTTGAAGTGTCTACCCCGCTTGGGGAATATATGCTCGCATCTGAAGTGTTTAAATCTTGTGATGTATTGGTGGGTGACCACACTTTGCATGCGGACTTGGTAGTTCTACCTATACGTGATTTTGATGTGATTCTCGGTATGGACTGGTTATGTGCTTATCATGCTTTAGTTGACTGCCATAAAAAGCGGGTTACTTTTTCTATGCCGGGTGTGCCTGAATTTACATTTATGGGTGATCATGCATTGAGTGGCCTGCATTTTATTTCTGCTCTAACGGCTAGAAAGTTATTGTCACAAGGGTGTACGGGCTATCTTGCATGCGTTGTTGATAAGAAGAAGTCTTCGTCAAAATTAGAAGAGGTTCCGGTAGTATGTGAGTTTCCCGATGTATTTTCTACCGACCATGCTATGCCACCTGATAGAGAGATAGAATTTTGTATTGAGCTTATTCCGGGGACTTCGCCAATTTCTAAGGCACCGTATAGGATGGCACCCGGAACTTAAGGAGTTAAAAATTCGCTTGCAAGAACTCTTAGAGATTGGCTTTATTAAAACGAGTGTGTCGCCTGGGGCGCACACGGTCTTATTTGTGAGGAAGAAAGATGGGAGTTTGCTATGCGAGATTATCGGGAATTGAATAAGGTGACCATTAAGAATAAATATCCACTACCCCACATTGATGACCTTTTTGACCAATTGCAAGGGTCGATTGTGTATTCTAAGCTTGATTTGAGATGGGGTTACTACCTGTTGATTCTTATGTTAAATTTATATCTGATCAGTACATTACATTAGTTTTATACTTCATGGCTAATCGGGTCACAGTATCGATTAGCGTGGCAACCGTGTATAGAACTTTGCCTTGTATAGTTTTTATAGGACTTTTCGTGTTCAAATAGAAGACCCCTTCTCGGCTTTGAAGACACGCTCAAAGCTTAAGATCGGTAGACCTCGTGTCCACCGATGCGCTTCTACGTGTCCTCTCCAGTGAGAAAGCTAGCTGGATTAATTCAAACTTATTTCCATATATTATTTGAATTAATCCAAGTCACTCCCTGACAAGTCAAGCGCCGAAAGCAACTTTCCGAAAAGCAGAATACTTTTCGTCCGAACGATGAAAGCGTAAAAGCGGTGCCCCCTACTTTCGCTTCATCTCTCGGATCGACACCAAATCGCCCACCTTTTTAAGATCTCGAAATGATTATACGCTCTAGATATCTCGTGAAGACGAAAATCCTTGGACGACCCCCATGCATTTAATGCATTTATGAATAGAGTTGTTGAAGTCTTCGTCCTCTCCAACGGATTCTTTTGAAATGCACCTGCTTTAAATACGCCATTGAAGACTGGAACAAGGGACAAGCTGTCTGAGAATCAATCGAACACTTAAAGAATTGCTCGAATCTTCATAACTCCAAGTCTTCCACCGGTGCATTCAATAGATCCTCAACGATCTAGAAGTCCTCGTCAACAACAAGAAGCTGCTCTTCAACATTTATTGCTTTATTCTTCTTGTTGTTAACTTCCATTAACTATACTTCTCCACGATTTAAATATCCTGTTTTTACAGATATTTAATTCCCTAGACCCAAACACAAGTCAATATTTTGCACACGATCCATTAGGGATATTCTTTGTAATTGATCTAAGTGGAAAACATAGTGCACAATTTAAATCCAAGGTTGACTGCCTTGGTGGTGGACGTAGCACTCATTATAGTGTGAACCATCCCAAAATACTTGTGTTATTTCCTACTGTCTGTCTATTTATTGAAGCTGCTTAGTTTCATTGTTTATATTATCCATTTCAGCTGAGAACTTAAGTAATCTGTAAAGGTCTACCGGTAGTCCTTATCGGCGGACACGGAACAATTTCTTGAAGGTCTTCCGCTACTTGATTCTTTTCATATATTGCAAGTAACTTTCAAGGAACTTACTTTAAAAGTTTTAAAGTGTTAATAAGCTATTCAACCCCCCCCCCTTCTAGCTTATTATTGTGCTCATTGGGACCCACAATTGGTATCAGAGCTTTACTCTTCGAAAACAAGTTTTTCCAAGACTAAACTCTTGAGAGATACGACATAATGGCACAAACACACTATATGCTGCCTACATCTAATGCTAACCACGTCCCAATATTGGACGAAGGTCATTTTGATGTATGGAAGGATAAAGTAATGAGATTCATGAACTCTATTGACAACGAGTTATGGAAATGTGTCACTGCGCAGTCAACATGTACCAATGAAGGCAAATCTTCTAGCCTCCATCGCTGGGAACCCTGCGAAGTTCCTAAGAAGAATCGAATGGACAGAGGGCGATAGAAAGTCGGGTAGAACTTGACAAAGAAAAGCAATCAATATAATCACCACTCTCTAGATACAAGCACCTACCGACAAGTGATTCGATGTACAACCGCGAAAGAGATGTGGGAAGCTCTTGTAGAATACTTGGAAGGAGACCAAGACACAAGAGACAATGTAAAATATACATACATCCAGCCAGCTTGATTCTTTCAAAAAGGATCCTAAGGAAACCTTGAGACAAGCATACGATCGATTCAAATGAGGTAATAAATAGTTGCTTTTCTCTTGGTAAACGTATGACAAAAAGGAAATGAACATGAGGTTTCTAGGCTCTCTAGGTAGCTTATGGCATGTGAAGACCACTCGCTATGAAAGAATCTAAGAACTTAAACGAGATGACTCTTCGTAGTCTCTACGCAAGTTTAAAGGTTTATGAACTTGAAGTTAATCAAGCTCTAGAGCAAGACAAACAGTTCGAGCGTGTCTTTGCGACCATGGTCCAAGAAGAAATCATTGTTGAAAACAAACCTTCTACTTCCTCGGTGAAAATGATTTTTTATCGATGAACAATTTGCTATGTTTGTTAAACGTTTTCAAAAATTTGCAAAATATGGAAGGAAGAACACTCACCAACAACCTTTCAGGAAGATTGGTGAAAGCTCATCTAAGGAAGAGCTTGTGTGTTATAAGCGTAGAAAACTGGTCATTTTGCCTCAAAATGTCCTAAGCCAAAATTTGAAGCATACCGAAAACCCACTTTTAGAAAATTTCAAAAACAAAAGGGTATGTTGGCTGAAGACATAGAAGACAAACAGGTTGCTTCATGGTTTGAGACTGATTCAGAAGAGGAGGAAGAGGATTGTGAGCAAGCTAACATATGCTTAATAGCTCATGATTCATGTCCTACCTATGACTCGAAAATGAAGTTGTAGTTTCACCAAGTCCTTTGGACAAAAATGAAACCAAGTGATAGTTTCAAGAAGGAAGAACTTCTCAAGGATAATCGGGATATGCTTGAAGAATTTAATTCCTTTAGAGTAGCCTATGTTAAACGGCCAAGAACTGAGAAACTTACAAATGAGAAATCTTTGATGGCAGTGAGATTCAAACTCTCAATAGCTGTCAACAAGAGAGTATCAAACTGAAGGAAGAAAACAAATTTCTTCATGACAAAATTGACTATCTGACTGAGCACATCAAAGGACTAGACCTAGAGAAAATTGCCTTGCAAAAGACAATTGACTCCTGGAATAGCTCCAAGGATGCATTTGAAGAAATCCTTACAAGCCAAAAATCTAGCAATGATAAAACAGGCATAGGATATTCTAGATGTGTCTCTTCGACAATCTCTTCATCAAAGAGAAAGGTGAATCCTCGAAACTGCTAATGATATATCTTTCTCTAAAGCAGTACATTTGGAAATATAGGAAACAAGGCCTTGGTTACTCAAGTGTCCCTTATGTTTACCCTAAAGCTCGAGAAAGGAAAAGCCAAAATGAATGATTCAAATGAGAAACGAGAGAAGGTAACGGTAGAAAGTGAAGTCTACGCGCACGCAAACCACTATGCCAAGGCAAAGTCCGCCGACTGCAGACCTACTAAACCTCTACCGGTAACTATCAAGTTTGTCTATGAAACAAAAAGTTTTACCCTGTTGAAGGTAAACTTAAAGGTATTCTACCGAATCCTCCCAAAAGGTTTTCAACAAAAAGCTAAAGCTAAGTCCGTTGGTAACCTACCTAGGAAGATTCGAAGAAACCAATTAAGTCTCGTCAACAAGCAAGCCGAACCAAAAATGAATGTCAAGAAAAGGAATGATCATAAGCACTCTTCGATGAAGAATCTCAGCATCTCTATGGACTTTCCATTTATGTCATTCTTGCTCTTAAGCCAGCCTGTTATCTCGCACCGTACCTAAGGTTCACCTCTAAGATCCGAGAGACCTAGTTCTCTCAAGGTCAAGGTGTATGGGTTGCAAAAGTTGCTAATCCTTAGGACCCAAATAAAGGGTACCTTGTTTTGCTTTTAACTCTTTACAGAATGCTTCATGGCTATAGAATCGAAACAAACAACATCGGTACCTGACAGTCGTTTAGACACATGATCAAACGTAAGTCTTCCTACGTATATAGTAAAGCAAAAGGAACTGTTATTTTGAGACAATGCAAGAGAAAGACAATTGGATATGGCTCCATACTAGAGGAAGTCTCTCCATCAACAAAGTTTCTCTAGTAAGTGGTTTAAAGCACAATCTTTCCGAGCATATCACAGTGCGACAAAGGACTTCTATGCCAATTCAATTCAAACCGGTGCCTCATCAAAGGCGAATCATGCTCTACAATCTTGGCCAGGCAATAGACAAGGAAGCGTCTATGTCGTGGACTTAAATCTTCTAGGGAGATTCTCAAACTGTGTCTAGTAGCCAACAATGTTCGTGACAACGGTGGCTATGGCACAAGCGTCTCGATCACCTCAACTTCAAGCACCTCTCCAAGCTCTCCAAAATGGGCTTGTCGAGGTCTACCTACGGTGTGCCGATCATGACGAGAAGTTGTAAAGCTTGTCAACTAGGAAAACTTTCCAAGTCTTCCTTCAAAGAAAGTCTGTTTATCAACAAGCAGACCTCTTCACTCTGCATATGGATCTCTTTGGACCTATTACAACAGACCGGTATTTCGGGAGACAAGTACACAGTAGTAGTTGATGACTACTCTAGATTCACTTGGATTGAAACTATGACATCTAAAGATGAAACGTATGATCTAGTCATGACTTTTTAGAAGACTTCAAACTCAAAAGCTTGAAGACATTTGTGACATAAGATCGGAACAGCGAATTCAAAACAATGGTGTAGAAAATGCTGCGATGACCATGGGATCGGCCCAACTTCTGCCGGCGGTACTCCTCAACAAAATGGTGTAGGCTGAGCGGAAGAAACGAACAACGATTGAAGCGGCTAGAACAATCTTTGTGAAGCTAAACTTAGAAGTATTTACAGGCGGAAGCAGATCTTCTTGCTTTACCCGGAATAGATCACAGGTAAACAAGTTTCATAATAAAACTCCATATGAAATATGGAGAAAGATCCCCAAACATTGGATTTCTTAAAATCTTAATTTGTAAATGTTTTATTCTTTATAATGGAAAAGAGTATAGAGGAAAATTTGATGCAAAATCGGACGAAGGAATTTTCTAGGGTATTCCAAACATTCAAAAGCATTTCGCATTTTAGATAAATCTAACTTAAAATCTTAGAATACATGCATGTTTCTTTTGATGAATATGACTTGTTAGAGCCTAGAATGGCTCGAGCGTTGCTAATGATTCGATAATGATGAGGCAGTACAAATCTGACATCTACTTCCAATCCTTATCGGAAAGCGGCAAGCTGCAGAGACCTACATCTGGGTAACCTTCTTGGTAAGGATCTCTAAATGCGATAACAACTCATCTGGTGACCACGACCCATCTCTACACTTTTACCCCCAAGCACCTGGGATCTCTCATCCTTCTTGTTCACGGAAAATGAAAGTTTTGAAGACTCTACATTTCTTACGACCAGGATTTTGGTGAATCTCCTTCTGACCAACTCGGAGAATTCTTAAGGGAAGAATACGAGTAGATCTTCCTCCAGAAAAACATTGTTGAAGCAAGAGATCATCCATTTCTCAA